>JAHWGI010000960.1:600000-1070000 GCA_029379305.1 Frankliniella fusca | reverse complement strand
GATGGGGGTATCGTTAATCCGCGGGGTTGTGTGTGTATGTGTGCGTGCGCGTGTTTTGTAAGGAGTAGGACGGACACAGTGGTTCGTGGATTCACGCCCCCTCTGTCCATTCTCCTGCCCTCCTCCCCCTTCTCTCTCTCTCTCTCTCTCCCTCTCTCTCTCTCTCTCTCTCTCTCTCTCTCTCTCTCTCTCTCTGTCCCTCTCCCCCGCCACCCGTTTTTGTCCGGCAGTGCGGCCGCGAGACTCTTTTAAACCGCCGCCATCCGTGAAATTGTAAAATTCGGGCTTTAACGCGATTGCGAATTAGTCCTGGGGATAAAGTGCGGCCGCGCGCCGAGAGGGGCCACGGCCGGGACGGGGCCCTGGCCTGGCCGCAGCCCACATAGGCGTTCTCTCTCTCCCCTTCCTCTCTCTCTCTCCCCCCCCCCCCCTCGTGTGGCTCCCCCTCTCTCTAAAACACACACAGCTTGCAAATAATTTTCTATCATCTTCTCTCCCTGAAAGTTAAACGTGAGATGATGATATAAACGTGGAGCCCAGCAGCAGCGCGCATGCGAGTTTTTGACGGATACGACTGCTATTCTGAAGTGCTTAACTTTTGTTTGCGGCATATACTTTGAGTTTCCTTATTCCCCCCTCCCCCCTGCTATCTTTCCTTCTTCGTAGGCGTGAACTTGACAAAGGCGGTGCGAATTGCGTCTCTCTCTCTCTCTCTCTCTCTCTCTCTCTCTCTCTCTCTCTCTCTCTCTCTCTCTCTCTCTCTCTCTCTCTCTCTCTGTCTCTCTCACCAGATCGAGGGGGCCTGCGCTCAGCTGTGGCGTGTGGCGCCAAACTGTGTGTGATGTGAGGAGACAAAATAGGCTTATGCCATCCGCAATGAGAGGCGCCTCGGCGACGCCAAAGTGGATCGCGACCAACTTTTAAGTCCTCGCGCGTCGCGGGAGCAGCCGCGCCGTGTGCGTAAACAGTACGGTGCTGCTCGTCGCGCGATATCCGGAGTGCCGCCCGCGCCCGCGATACAACCCTCCGCGAAATAAGCGAAATTCATATCGTTGCCGGCAGACAATGTTTGAAAATGCATTTTGGCGCGAATTCCGGCGCGCAAGAGTGGTGGTCGCTGTAAAGCGCCGCCCGCCGATGCCGGGATAGGCGACCGGGCTGGACACGTGTGCGCGCGGGTTGCCTACGTCCCAGGCGACTCGGAGCAGCGGGCAGCGGAGCGGGCGGGGGAGTGTCGAAGAGGAGCAGGAGGAGGAGGAGGAGGAGTGCTGGAAGGCGACCGAGAAATAGAGCTGTCACTCGATGGGGAGCGCCGAAGGGCCCTTCTTGTTGTTCCGCAGGGCCAGTAATGGGGGTCGCAAGAGGCGCGCGCGCTCCTCAAATCCTGGGGAAATCCCTCCACGAAATGAGTACGAGCGGCGCGTGTCGGGCTGTTGACGTAAGAGCGAGGCAGGGTTGAGAGAGAGGGGGGGAGAGAGAGAGAGAGAGAGAGAGAGAGAGAGAGAGAGAGAGAGAGAGAGAGAGAGAGAGAGAGAGAGAGAGGGGGGGGGTCTCCGACGCGCTCGCGCGCTAAATGGCTCTTACGGTAACCGCTCTATTTATTTGTTCTGCCGCTCCGCCCCGCACCCCCGCCGCACCCCGCGCTGTTTGTGCGGCTGTCGCGATTATATATCTGTCGTGTATGAAGCTGCTCCGGGTGGCACCCCGGCCCCGCGGCCCCGGCACCGCGCGCTCAAAGATAAATACGGATACGGTGCGGGGGTATAGCGCTGCCACCGCCGCGACCACATTCGGCAGACTGCAGACTGATTGAGAAAAGCGATCTCCTCGCTCTATCTGCCTCTCTCGCACTCTCCAGGGGTGCGCCGTGTAGGTGTGAGGGAGATGAGCGAGAAGAGCGCTCTTCTGAAGCAGTCTGCAGTGCGCGATCGTGGAGCAGAGAGTTTCGCAGGGCGAGTTGGGACCGAGTTGAGCGGCGGCGGATGGCGGAGTAGTTGCTCACAGACTCGTGGATACGGCTGGTTTTAGAGGTCGGGGTGAGCCTCTCAGTATAGAGAGGTGTTCTCTCTTTCCCTGTATACTGCAACAGAAAATGCGGCCCCGCAGATCGAGTTTTGTGATTTTTATTTTAAACTTGGCTATCGGGGTGGGGTTGGTGTTGGTGGGGTTCGGTGCTGCTGGACGCTCGCACTGCGCTCTCTCTCTCTCTCTCTCTCTCTCTCTCTCTCTCTCTCTCTCTCTCTCTCTCTCTCTCTCTCTCTCTCTCTCGCCCGGCCCGGCCCGGGCTACACCCTACCACTCCATCCTGCCCCGCCCCGCCTCTCGCAACTTGCGAAATGTCATTAAAGGAGACACGGGCTGATAGACAGTCACATGAGCCGCCGTGGTGGGGATGTGCGGTGCGGGGGTGGCGTCCCCCGGGAAACCACTCCGCCCCGCCCCGCTCCGCCGCACTCCACCCCGCTCCGCCGCACTCCACCCCGCCCCGCCCCACCCCGCCCCGCCCCGCCCCGCCCCGCCCGGACGATGGCCCGAGGGCGTACCGGGCGTGTGCGTCTCTTCTCGTCTCGCCGCGAGTCGAAACCAATTGCAGGGGGCGCGTCCCGCGGGGGCGGGGCGGGGCGGGGCGGGGCGGGGGAGGTGGATTTGCAGAGGCGTGGCGTGGCGAGGCGGGGTTGAAGGTACGCATCAATGGGATGACGGCGGCCACCCGCGCGCACGGTTCAGAGCGGGGTAACTTTTCTAGACTCTGTAGGATATAAGAACATGTGAGGAGGAACGCCGCGTAGTGCACAGTTTTCACTGGCGGTCTTTTTCCCGCGGAAGTGGAGGAGGAGGAGGAGGGAGACGGATTGACTCGTGCATTTCCTTCCGCTCCGCCGGCATTGATGGCCGGCCCGGCCTGCTGGAATCTGGTCAGCTGGGCTCGGCTGGGCTGACCCGCCCCCGGGCGCGTCGGACCGCGATCGGCGTCCACATGAGGGAGAGGAGGAAGCAGGGGACATGTTTGAGGCTTCTCTTGAGAAATGAGCATCGGGGCGTTCTGGCCGGTCCCGCCCGGCCCCGGTCTGGCCCCGCAGCGTAGAGAGGGTCGAGGGTGGTCAGCGAGTGAGCCCGCCCCGCCCGGGGCGGAGCGCGGAGGGGAGTGGAGCGGAGTGAAGTGGCGCCCTCTGCCCCGCCCCGCCCCGCCCCGCCGCGGCCCTGCCGTGATATTGCGGCCGCCCCCAGTCCGGCGTCCAGCGCGCGCGCTCGCGTGTATGTATGTGTGTGTGTGTGTGTGTGTGTGTGTGTGTGTGTGTGTGTTCTGCGCCTAGCTGAGCCGCGAGGATGCAAAAACCTCTGGAGGACGCCGCCCCGCCCGACCCCGCCCGGCCCCGCTGCCTCGGCGGTCGCGTGACGATTGATTGAGATTGGGTCCGGCCCGGCTCATTCACCCGCGCGGCTGAGGGCCAAAGCCACCCCCAAATCTTGATTGGCGTGTTACTCCATTTGGCGACCCCGCCCGCTGCAGAAGCGGAGGCGGCGGGCGGTGACTTCCCTTCCTCTGCGCGCACATCCTACACATGCACACACACAAACGCGCTAGAGCGTGCGCGCGCACACACACACACAGAGGCGCGAGTGCTTTTCGCGTAATTGTGCGCGAAATGACGTGCGCTTGCCACCCGCTGCACGCCGCCGCTGCCGCCGAGGCCACGGCGGCACGGCGCTGGTGAGGACGAGGACCCCAGCTCGGCCCGGCTCGGCCGCCACTTTACCCCCCGCGGCGCTCGTGTAATTGCCCGACCATCTGGACTGACTTGCGTCGCTCTTCTTATGTGTTCCAGGTGGGTGCTGTGCTGTGAGGCTCTCGCAGGCGGGACGGTCCAGTCGGCCGCCCTCCCGCTGCTGCTGGCCCGGCTTCAGCCCAACGAGGTCGTCAGCGCGGCGCGGCTCGGCGCGGCCCCGAGGAGCGGAGAGGATCGCTCCCCCGAGGGCCGTTGGCCGCTGTTAGCGCGGCGCGGAGATTTTTCTCTGCCGTGATGTAGGGCACTGCCCCGCCCGGCCCCGCCCGGCACCGCCCCGCCCCGCACGGCCCCGCCCAGGGCCGTCCCTGCTGCTCTGCTGGCGGGGCGAACGCGCGCTCAGAACTTTGGCCATGATCCGCGCCCCCTATGGACTCCGCTGCTGTTGACCTGTTGTTGGCTGCAGTGCGCTGCACCGTGCAGCCGTGTAAGGGTGCGCGGAGCAACGGGGTGGCCTGGGGGGTCAGTTATAGCCGAGGGGTCCTTCACTGAAAAAAAATATATCAGTGCACATCCTTGAACAAATTCAGAAAGAAAATCAAGAGAAAATCAGAAAAAATCAAGTAAAAATCAGAAAGAGAAGAAAAAGTAAGAGAAAATCAGTTAAAGTCAAGGATAATCACAGAAAACCAGAAGAGTCAGAACGTACGTTGTACGCCTGAGTTTTTAGTGAAGGACCCCTCCTTGGTTATATGTTATATCTCCCCGTCTCGTGCAGCGATGTGGCAGTTGTGGGGAGTTTCTTGAACCGGTTACGTAAGCTGTCCTCGCGGAGTCGTATTCCGACCGTCGATAAGGCGACCTGGACCAGCCCTAAAGCGCCCCCGCCATGCACTGGCAGCGCACTGCAGCGCACAGGCCCGGGTTGTTCTGCCCGCCCTGCCAACCTCCGCGAGCGGCCGCTCCAGGCCCATCAGGCCACCTAGGATGCCTAGGATTAAGGGGCCGTGCAACTTTTCTCTTTGCGGTGGGCAGCGACGGGTGGGTGTGGGTTGGGTGGCTCCGAGTCCCTCAGCGCCCACCCCGGGGCTGAGGCTGATGTCCGGTCGCCTCTGGGACCTGGGTCAGCGAACTCGGCGCGAACTCCTTCATGCCTCGCCCACAAGTCGTTACGGACGGCCGATAAGTCTCTGGTCCGGCCCTCTAGCTCCCCGGGACGGGCGGGCTAGGTTTCCCCTGCTTGCGCTCGAAAAATGACACGCTTAACTGTATTTGAAGGTTTTTGTGCAAACCTTCGCACAAAGTTAAACATACAATTCGATTCGCAGGAATTTGTGCAAAGAAATGTACTTTTCCGTGAAAAGATTTGCATAAAAATGCAAGTTTGTGCATAAATTTGTGCAAATAAAGCGTATGTTTAACTTTGAGCAAATGAAAGCTACAAATCCAGTTAGTGTGAGGCGGTATAAAACAGGGAGCCATGTCGTCAGGAGCCGTGCCTCCGTGCCTGGAAGTCCTGACGCCCGGACAGCAAGCTGCACCGTGTAACGTCAACGGGGTACCATCATCACCTCGGAAGGGCTGCCGGCCGGTGCTGTATAATAATTTGGGGGTTCGACCCGAGTGTCTCAATTAGAGGCCTTGTGTCTCGGCGCGCCCATTCGGTGACACAGACCCACACACACACACGCACGCACAGGCGCTCTGAAGCCCTCATTATCTGCTGGGTGGACACGCCCGACGCTCGGCCCCGCACGCGCGCCAGCGGTCAAGGGAAGTTGATTTAGTGCGGTGTAATTGTCACAATTGACGGATTAATTGAAAGCGAGAGCGCGCCTGCTCGCCGCGCCGGGTCGAGCCGACGCGGTACTTGTCGGGGAAAAATGAGAGCTTGTCTCTGTCGCGCACGCACGCACGCATGAGGGTAGCTCCCGCAGGGTGACAGAGTGCTCTGAGTTTGAGAGAGCTGTCAAAATTGCTTTCCAGCGCAAAACGCGTGCTATTCTGTCGCCTTTGCTTTATATTGAAGCCTCTCATTCCCGCTCCGGTATCTCCCCCCCCTCCCCCCCCCATTCTCTCCCTTTCCTTTCCCTTCTCTCCCTTCAATCTCTCTCTTTCAAGTAGGGTGCACCTGAAAGTTATCCCCCCGCGCTCCCCTCCCCTCGATACCAGTGTCCGCCCCGCCCCGCCCAGCGAGTGGAGAAAACACAATTACAGCGACGACGAGAGATATGACAATCGAGAAAAGGTGGAGTGCCGCGGGGATGGAGGGGAGAGTGGCCAGAGAATGTAAGAGGGACGGGCCGGGGCGGGGCGGGGCGGGGCGGGGCGGGGCGGGGCGGGGCGGGACGCAGCCAGCGTGGAGAGGAGCGGAGAGGGGCTTTTGTCTCATTACGCCAAAAGCGCGCCGACTATATCTCTGATTCTACCCCCTCCTGTCCGGCCCTGTCCCCTTCCCTCCAGCAGTTTGGCGAATACTTGTGTCTTTTGGCGCCGTTTCTCTCCCCGCACGACCGTAGGCCGGCCCGTCACGGCGGATGACAGGCGCGCGACGTTCAGTTTTTTTCTTTCTTTCTTTCTTTATCTTTTTTTTTTTCATTGCGGTGAGAAAACGGGAAGAACAGAGGAGAAGAATCGGAATGGAGAAGTGTTGAGTTGGCACCGTTTATTTCCGATGGGTAATTTTGTGAAAAGAACACTTTCCGCCACCGGAAAGTTTGGAGGTGGTTTGGAAGGAGGCGGGAAGGGTAGGTGGCTTCATTGGTAGATTTTGATGCCGCGTCTTAACGGTTGCTCGCGCACACAGGGGATCAGAGAGAGAGAGAGAGAGAGAGAGAGAGAGAGAGAGAGAGAGAGAGAGAGAGAGAGAGAGAGAGAGAGATGGAGAGAGGTAGCAGGAGGGAAGGGAAGCGAGAGGGGGCTAGGAGAGAGGCGGCTATAGCGCTTTCCCTGCGGGTGTTAGCGAGGATGTGTGTATGTCTTTCCGATTTCCTCCTCTCGCCAACATACAAGCCACTCTCCTAGATGAAAGCAAACAGGGCGTGGCGGGTGCGGTGGCGGGGCGGGGCTGAACGTGTTAGGCGCGCAGGCAGGCGCCAGGGCGGCAGGGCGCCGCCGAGCGCTAGGCGCCGGAAGCAGCCTACCCTTACCCTACCCCCTTTCCCCTACCCCCCCACCCTGTGGATTGGGAGGGGGGGGGGGGGCGCCGACCCCCGTAGCAAGCCCAAGTGCCTGCTGTAGGGAGACAATCATATCGAGTGTCGCAGGTTGCTCACGCAGTGCTGGGTCTGATAACGAGTCCGTCGGTCCGTGCCGTGCTCCGCTCCTCCCCGTACTGCCAGCCTGGAAGTGGTTTTGCATCTCTGTCGTTTCATCGACACAAACACACACACACACACACACACAAACACACCTACGCGGCGATTGTTCTATGAGCGAGGAGGGGCGCAACGCAACTGACTTGGGGCGCACCGGAGTTGAGGAGGATAGGAGAGGGTTGGGGGGGGGGGGCAGCTCTGTGATGCAAGTCAGGCACAAACTCATAACGCGGAGCAAAATGAAAGGCAGACGCCAGGCGTGGCGCGGCGTGGCGCGCAACTTAGGCCCCGCTCCCCAATGACAGGACCCCTATCAGGCAAACAAGACCGACATCCCAACTCCAGACGGCTGCCCCTGCCTTCACCAACGCACCGGTGCCCAGCCTGCTGCGCTCCGTTTCGTTCCTCTTACTTTATTTGTAAAAAAGATTTTCTGTGGTAGCAAGGTAAGGTTCACCAGCGTGTCGCCGAGCAGATTAGTTATTGAGATTGTTTCTTGGCTTTCTCCTCGCGGTCGTGTATATAGTCGAGTTGGGTGGTGGTGGTGGGGTTGGGGTACGGGGGTAGTGTTGGTGGGGGTGCGGGTGGGGTTAGGGTTGGGGAGTAAGAGGGTCCTTGCACTGGCAAGGGGGGGATAAATCAGAACCATAGCGCAGTCGCGCCTCATACGGCGCCCAGGGGAGCGCACAGCAGCCGTGTGCAGGTAGGCCGTACCGGCGTACACACTCCCGCACCACCCCCTCATCCTTGTATGCGGAGCAGGACAAGGGGTGAATGGTGACGACGGGTTGTACAGACTGAGCAGTGGGGACTGGAGCCCGCGGGTCCATAGAGCGTCATCTGCACTGCAGACTGTCTCCGAACAGCGTTCAGTACATTAGTGTCGTGTCCACTCTCTTGCTCCTAACGGCCGTGCTCCGTGCTGCATGAGTGCGACTGGGACAGAGAGACGAAACCAAGGGTCTACCATTTCCATATTCCTCGTACACCCCTCTAGATGATTATTGATAATCACTTTGTCATAATCATGTAAAATTTACAAATATTGACAAATTTTGATCAATGATGTGGAGAAATACTAGGAGTACGTGCGGCAGGCACGTAGTTGCTGAGCGAATTGAGAGTTAAAAGAAACATACCCAACCCAACCGCCGTTTTGGTAGGCAACCCACAAGTCCGCCAGTCAGTCAATTAGAGAGAGGAGGGGGGGGATAGAGGGCAGAGGGGGAGGAGAGGGACATCCTCCTCGCGCGCCTCAGTTCAAGCAATGACATTTACTGGCCGGCTCCCGCCCTGTAGGTAGGCGCTGGCTAGGTAGCGCCGAAATTCCGGTGGTACTCCCCTTACCCCTCCATTTTACCCCCACCCATATGAAATCAGGGGGTGAGTATTATTTATTTACATGTTTAGAACGAATGCACCTGCATCACATGCTGACAGACTCCCTCAACTCTCCCCCCCACCTCTCATTCCTTATCCTTCTGAATTAAGTTTGCCCTCCTCAAACCAACTCACATGAATCCATGATAAGCCAGAAATGGGTCACAAAGAATACGGTTTTAAAAGACATTGCAATAAATATTGTAACAGAGGCCAGTAACTTTAATTACGATCAATAAGACATTCACAAAGACTCAGGACCTTTAAATGATGAGGCGTATCTATTTTGAAATAAATGTCAGCTGTTAAGGATAAAATTAAAACAATTGTGCCATTTCAATGGTTATATGGCTGCATATTAGTAATAAGTATGTACTTCAATATTTTAGAAAGACTGTTTTAATATAAACACTCCTGGCATAACTAATATATCACAAGTACAGTCTCTCACCTAAATCCCATCCAAAGTATCACCCCTAATATTTTTGTAAGAGTCTAATCTTACTAATATAACCATGTTTTCAAATCAATTTTTTCTCTATCAATGACTTAGTGGAGTGACCTTTTTTCTATCTGAATTCTTAGGCATAACGGATCAATGAGTAAGTTTGGGTAAGCACATGATGGAGCTCCATCAGAAATCGTATCACTGGGAAATACGGAGTAGGTTAGGAACCAAAGGGTACAAAATTTACCAAAGTAATACCCAAACTCATTTCTTGTTTCTTGGCAGGTTTAAGAGTAGTAAGATTTAAATACTCGAACCCCACTTTTATATTTTATCTTCAGTAGAATAATGAGACACCAAATATTCAGTTTACGATTTACAAACTAATTACAAATCCCTTTTGTCGTATGTCAAAAATGGGCAGACTCCCACTAAAACAATTAAATATCCACACCGCACTAAAGAAATCGTTCAGCTGGGGTTAACTTGGTGGCGCAATAACAAATCAATACGCTGGGGAACCAAGCAAGGATTCAAAACTAAATTAAATGAAATATAAGGAAATCATACTGCTGTTCGTAACTCTCACTTGTCAGGCCATGGGGTTACCTGATTTCAATACTCAGACCATACTCTAATGTTCACCAAAGAGTTTCATAGCTTCACTGTAAACAACATTGTCTATGTTATTAGGTTATGTCACTCACTCACCTAGGAAGAACACAACCAAGTTGCATCGATACTGCCTGTCATTTCAGTGGTCCGTGACGTTCATTTCACAAATCCAACGAAATAAAAAGTATTTTGAGGCACTACCCATCTCACTCCTCTTCAAGCCACAGACGTAAACAACAAATCACTCGAACCCACACTTCTACACAATGACGACACTTGAAACTTCGTGCAGCGACGTCCGCAACCTTAAAAGCTACTTCAGACTACATTTTACGTGAAAAAGACTGTTAATTATTTAATTTCGATAGAGTAAACAGCCGAGATGTACGCCGGGCGTGCCGAATTCCGAGTTTGCCTTTGGCTGAGCATGGCGGATGGGGACGCGAAGTAGTTCCCGCGCAGCCGCTAGGTGGCGCAATCTCTCCATGTCTTTAAAGTACTCTTCCTGCCAACCTTCCAGAATTGAATTTCAAATTAAACTTTTAAATATTTCAAACTCCTTTAATTTGGACAGCTTGGATGAATATTAAAGCGCTGAAATTAGTAGATTGCGGAACACTACCGCTTTTTACGATTACTTCTGTACTTTAAGAGGAGAAGTGGCTAGTATGCACACACAGACAGACAGACAGACTCACGACCGACTACACTCCTGGTCCCATGCACGGGATAGCTTCGCTTCGCTCAGCGATTATCAAATTTGACCAAAAGTTGCTTGATTATTGGCCAATAATCAGTAAATATGTTAAAGATTAACTCAAATAATCATCGATAATCACCATAATCGTGACTGATTATAATCCTCGTATGCGATTTTTCAAAGTGGTAGACCCGCCCTGTGGGCGAAACTACTGTGTAGAATCACTCCATGCTGGTGGCGGTGCGAACCAAACGGCACGTGTGTCGCGCGTGGACCGTTGTGTTTTTGCGGCGCGAAGCGCTCAAGTTAATTTTCCGTGAGTCTCTCCCCCCCCCCTCCCACAATCGCTGCCGCCCTCCCCTCAGTACTCTGCTGCTTCTACCGACTGATGGTCGTTCCCCCCCCCCCCCCCCCTCCGGATGTCCAGGCTTCCCGCCCCGGCCCGCCCGCACCCGCGCCCGTTCAAAGCAATGCTTTTGCAAATGGATGAAAATTGAGTTATAATGTATACGCTCCCCTTGCTGGGCGACCGCTCCGCCGCCGCGCCACCCCCCACCCGCCCCCTCCCCACCCTGCCTTGCGGCTTCGCCTTTTCCACCAATAAAGTTTCGTCTTTTGTGGATCCCGTCGGCCTTTGTGCCAGCCAGCGCTGCCCGCGCCCGCGCGACTTGAACTCGATTCCAAAAAGGAAGTGCTTCTTTATTTGGCGACGTCGCGTCCTGCTTCGCCTCGTCGTGGTGCTTCTCCCCACCCCATGTGTCCAGTGAAACGTCAATGTACCCTGTGCCTGTGGCGATACTCGGACAGGGTCGCACCTTCTCGTGTTATTTTAACCCGCACAGGTTTGGCAGGGCTGGGTGGTTTATTCATTTCAAACATCAATACTCAATATTGTAAAATACTGCAATATCCTCAATATCCTGTATTGAATATTGAAATATCGAAATACTGAAAAATTGGGGGAAATTATTGAAGAACTGGAATATTTTTATTTTAGATACAGAGGGGACGCTTATATTCAAGATATATCTTGCATGTACTGCTGATTCTTATCACAGAATATTAGAATTTTCGCAGTGTCCAGATAATGGACGCTTCGTTTTTCATATGTTAGATATATGAAGGAAACAGTTTCAGTTAAGAGAAAAGTGGCATATACTGCTGATTATTGGTGTAGAATATTAGAAGTCCAGCAGCATTGCGTCCAGATAATGAACACCCTGTGTCTATGACGTCACCCCCGGTGCTGAGCACCCTCTCCGAGGTCTCACTTGTCCCGCTGATAATCAGAAACCGTCTTGCTAAGTTCGACATTATTGTTAGGCTTGAACTATGTGCCTTCCACCTCTGGAAGATCTAAATCTGTTGAATTTGTCTGAATATGTCAATATTTCAATATTTCAGGATGGAACATTGGCCGATATTGAATTCTGACTTTCAAAAGTTGAAACCGTCAATATTTGAGAATACTGACTTCAATATCTTAAAAAATTGAAATTGAAGTCAATGTATTGAAAAACCGCCCATCCTAGGTAGGCCACCGCAGGGCTCACCTCGCATTGAGAACCGAGTAAATGTGGAGTGTTGGACTCTAGACAGTTATGTGAATTCATAAGTTTGCACACTTGTGTGTGGAAAATTCACACATTTACTCTGATGATGTATTGTGCGATTGGAATTTGCTATCACTCGTAAGCACGTAGCATTCACGCACATTTGGGGTTTTTTGCAGTGTGCGTGTTCAGGTAGCTCGAGTATCCCATCTTTCCCCTCTCGCATCCCACCTGACCATGCACGAGTGCGGGGCGGAGCGACAGCGCGTAGCAGAGACGCGTGTCCCTGCTCCTCGGTGCACCGCTGCTTTGCTGATCCGCCCTGCTCCACCCCGCGCTGCTCCACCCCGCCCCGCCCCACCCCGCCCCCACCTTCCCCGCCCCACCTCTATACCTGGGCCCATACCTGCGAGCGCTTCGCTTTCGCCCCGCGTTTTGCCATGCAAAACCGCGCGTCGCGCGTCATCCCGTATATGGCAAATCTCCTCCATCACGGCTGACGGCCATTTGATAGGTATATGTTTTCTAGCAATTACCCTACTGAGTGTGCGTGCACATGTGCTTCATTTGACGGCACTTTTTCGCTCGGTGCCCCTCACCCTCCACCTCCTGTTTGTTGCCATTAGCGCTTATTGCGCACTACGTGCTGTATTCACTTAAAAATCGATATGGGAAAACGTACTGGGAGAGCGTAAGTGTAAAAACGTGGCGACCTAGCCTTAACTTGGCTCAAATTTTGTAATAAACTTTCTTGAAAATTGTCACACTGTGACCACAGCAAAGTTTGAATGTACGAAGACGTGAGAAAGCGCTTTGAAGCACTCGGGAAAACAAAATATGTGCCAAGATAAGGTTAGGTCGCTATACGCATTTACGCTTACGTTCTCCCATTACGCTTTCCCATATCGATGCTCAAGGACAGCAACAGTCGGCATAAGATCCCTGCCGCCCCGCAAAGACAGATGGACGCGCCACATGCGAACGCGTTAACCAGAATGCGAGCGAACCATTCCTGCGGTCTAAAACTGCTATGTCGTGCTTGCGTGAGCGAGTGTGTGAGTGGGATTTTTTTTGTGCTCTTTATATGCCCCCCGCTCAGTGAGTCCATGCGACAAAAAAAAGCTCGTGTATTGGAAAAGCATTTCTGTGTCAACCACAACCCGCGGGGTGGGGCGGGCCGAGGCCTCCATGTCGTGCCTTGTCGCTCATCGCACTCTGCAGCCATTATCCTATGGGGGGCCGGGCCGGGCCGGGCCGGGGTAATATGATTGCGTTACTCCAGAAAGAGGATGTTCGGGGCGGGGCAGGGCGGGGCGGGGCAGGAAAGGGGTGGTGAGGGCGCGGCGCGGTGGGGCCAACAACCTGTCGCGGGTGCGACCCGCTCCTCCCCGCACCCGCCTTTTTGCTCCGGGTGAATAAATCGCTCATACTTAAGTTAAGATTCGTTTTGAAGTGAGGCGGAGAGAAAGACACAAAAGAAGAGGAGCAAAGTAATAATAAAATGGAAGTACCGTTTGCGTTTTGTGTTGCCTCCCTGAGAAATGTGTAATTTTTCTTCTTCTTCTGTCGTTTTGTGACTGCGCAATGGTCGGTAGGAGTGGCGGGGCGGGGCGGGGCTTGGACCCCAAAGGGTCGTCCTGCTCTTTGACTCGGGCGTGGCGTGCGCTGGGGACGCAAAACTTTGACGCCTATAGTCCCCCTCCGCTGTTTGACCGCATCTGATGCTAGTAAGGTTTGGGAGAGGGTTGGGGGGATAGAGGGATGTGGGTGGGGGGCACATCACTGCGACACCGGCTCATTTCGGTCAGGCTGTCGCATCACTGAGCCCACAGCCCGCGGGCAGGCGGGGCACAGCTGTCGAAAGGCTTCACGGGGACACCGCAGGGCAGGGCAGGGCAGGGCAGGGCAGGGCAGAGGGCTAACGCCTCGCCCAGCCCGGCCCCAGCGCCCATCAGTCGAGGCCAACAGCTGCAGCCTCCATCGAGCTGGTCCTGTCGGGCCCGGGCCCGGGCACCGCCGACGCTGCACTGCACTGCAGGGCGGGGGATGTCTTACTGGCGGTAAACAAATGTTTAGTTTCTAGACATCATGGTGTATAGTTGCCAATTCTATACATGATATATGATGTTTAGCGGGAACTAAACATGACAACATGTTTAACACCTATATACTTCGTAAATGTGTAGAAGTTAAACATTTTGTGATGTATAGAAGTATCTACTTGGGCGAGGCTCCACATAGAAAAGTATAGGGATATAACACGCTGCGCCAAGTGTATAGCCAACTGAACACTTACAAAGTGTTTAGAAAATAAACATCTGCTGATGTATAGTTAGAACTAAACATGATATAGTGTGTAAATATTAAACATTATCAGTTAAGCATCATTTGATGTTTAGAACTAAACATTTGTTTTACCAGTGTTCACAATTCACACTTCACAATTCACACTTCACAGATGAGGGTCGGAAGGGGGCTTACAGCCACCCATCCTCTCACGAAAACCATTGGAAAGACCGTCCGTACAACAAATTTTATTAGTTTTTAAGCCCCAACCGAACAATTCCAAGTTGTGGTGCCCCCGTCCTAGCCTCATCCATGAAGTGTGAAGCATGAAGTGTGAATTGTGATGTGTGAATTTCCCTAACTTAAAACAACCCGAGTCTCGCTCGCGACGCGGCTCCGCGGGCCTGGGCCGGAGCCTGTACCGCTGCCCTCCCTCAGCCGGCCTGAGACACTCCTTGCTGCTCCACGGCGGCTCTCAGGTGTTTTGGCCGGAAATGGCGTGTCTCTTTTTGATTGGCAGCTTGACGTGGTCTAGATGAGGGCGTGCTGCCGCCGGCGCGGGGCGGGGCGGGGTTGTGTGTATAGGAATCCCCGTGCTGCGTTGACTTTTTCATTTATTTCCCTATTTTTTTCCTCCCTCTCCCGCCCCCTTCGTCGCTTTTCACATTTGACCTGTGCCCCCTGCGTGTTCCTCCCCCTCCCCCTTCCCCATGATGTTCGAAGCGATCTTTACTCCTTTTTTTTTTACTCCTTCGCCCTGTTCGTTTCCTCGGTGGTTTTTGTTTTTAAATCCCGCCGTGCTTGCTGCTTTTATTTTTAGTGACGACGGACGTGACTGGATGGAGATGTTGGTCTCGTTGACGTGCGGGGGGCGGGCAGGGCATCCGCCAAGGTGCCTCGCGCTCTCGTCGGGGTGGCAGGGGGTGCGGCTGTTGACCTGCCTGTTCCCAGGACCCCGCGCCCCTGCGCCGCCGACAAAGGGGCTCGGCGTTGAGCCCCGCGCCCCACCTCACCACGTCCCACCCCGCCCCGCCTGCTACTCAGTACCGCTTTGAGCGGGGCGCGACGTCGAGTAGTAGACATGTTCAGCAGCCTCCTCCTCCTATTTGAGAGCGCGGTTGGGCGGGGGCAGGTTCCACCACCCTCCAGTTACCCTCTGTGGCTCTCCAACTGTCTACCCTCTATGCCAGTAAGAGGCTCTCTTCTTTGCGCCTCTCTCTCTCTCTCTCTCTCCCTCTCTCTCTCTCTCTCTCTCTCTCTCTCTCTCCCTCTCCCTCCCTCCCTCTCCCCCTCTTTCTCCCTCTCTCTCGACGTACCCCCGCCCCCAGTTCAACCCCCCCTCCTCCCCGCTCACTCCCCGTACATTTTACACTGCCGGGCGAGACTTTTACTCTCGTGTGTGTCGCTTGCGCTCCTCCCCCGTTCATTGATTCTGACATATGCGAGGGGGGCCGCCACGGCGGGGCTGGCGTGGCCCTCGCCAGCAGCGGGTGTGCCGTTCCTGGCGTGTGGCCCAAACTTGCAGCCCCGCGGGGGGGGGGGGGGGCATTAACCGGCGCAAGGGCAAGGGCTGACATTTTGGCCCTCGTTTGTTCTAGCGTCGTTCAGACGAACTTTACTGCGGGGCTCTGCGGGGATTGAGCCGCGCGCTGAGCTGAGCCTGGCCCGGCCCCGGCCCCGGCCTCCCGGCCTCTAGTCTTGTTTATTGAATCCCTCCCGCTCTCACGCCACGCTACGCCACCCTCACGCGCGACTTGAAAAATGGACCCTTGTAGGCAACTCGCACAGCGTGTTGTGTGAATGGACTCGTGTGTTTGTATGTGTGTGTGTGAGAGAGAGAGAGAGAGAGAGAGAGAGAGAGAGAGAGAGAGAGAGAGAGAGAGAGAGAGAGAGAGAGAGTATGAGCGGCGACAATAACCAGCCAGCCGAGCGTCTAACAACCCCTGGCATTCCCCCGTTGGCATCTCCGGCTTCTGCTCGTAGTTACGCCCTTCTTTCTCCTTCCCCTTCTCCTCCCCTCTGTCCTCGGGGGCGCCGCCCCGCCGCGGACGCGCCAAAACAGCCTCGTAGTAAATCTGCTGGTGCCAGTTGACGCCACTTCGTCGCCGACCTATGGCGCCCACCGAGGCGGGGCGGGGCGGGGCAGGGCGGGGCAGGGCGGGCCGGCCTGCAACACGTACTGGCGAGGCACCGTGGCGGCACGCGACACCCTGCACTCACCTGCAGTCCTTTGCTCCTCCTGGTGTACCCTTGCTATGCCCACTCCCCAGCTTCTGTCCCTACACTTCTCCCCTGCTGCTCTGTTCTTGATTTGCTCCCTTTTTCTCCCCCGGTCCTCCTCTCTCCCCTCTTTTCTGTCCCCGTTCCTCTGCCATGCGGAGCAGCGCGCGCGGCGGCACGATCAGCTTTGTTTTTCATTCCTGCTCCCCGGAACTCTTCGCCCCTCCCCGCTCTGCCTTGAGCATGAGGGGGTTGGGGGGGGGGGGGGAGTAGGACCTCGAACGAAGCGGGCTTGGACAAATTGGTGTCGCGCCACGTCACCGCTGTGTGTGCCGAGGGCTCCCCTCAGCCCTCGCCGCATAGCCCGCTGCATCCATCCGTGTATCTGTCAGTCCGAACGTCGTCCGTCCGCCCTTCTCATGCTAGTCTGTCCCAGGGTTATTGCCACAAGTCAGGAGAACCAGGAAAATGTCAGGGTTTCCCATGGCAGAGAAGACCCAAATAACTTTTGGGTTCGGACTTAAATATTTGGGCTCCGGGCCCAAAAAAAATGGGTGCCGGGCCCAAAAATTAGGGTCCGAACCCAAATTTTAAGGTCCCCACTTGGGTCGGCACCCAAACGTATGCGGGACCCGGACCCAAACGTATAGATGGATCCCGGACCAAAATGTTTGGGTCCGCTCTATGACCCCTGCTAGGTAGGCATAATTGTAGTTAAAAGAGGTAGGCAAACCCGTCGTTAAACACCTATTAAGAGTATCTCGTAAACTACTGGAGTAAAGTTAACGGGGACAGCACCATTGTGCTCAGCGTGAAAAGTTGAGCTTTAAAGTTCACTGTAATTATGTTGCCTTGTACGTTAGCAACAAACGTCTCAGATAAACCCCATGTTTAGTTCAGGACCCAAACATTTAGGTCCGTGTCCTCATTAGGGTTCGAACCCAAAGCATTTAGGTCCGGACCCAAATATTTGTGTCTGAACCCATATTTTTGGGTGCGTGAAAAGGACCCAAATATTTGGGTCTGAACCCATATTTTTGGGTGCGTGAAAAGGACCCAAATTTTGGGGTCTTCTCTACCGTGGGTTTGAAAAGTTGTGTGAAAAATCAGGAAAATGTTAGGAAATTGGGGCAAACGTGTCAGGGAGAATGGCCTTGTAGGCCTAAGTTTTTGCCTGTCTGCTGCGAACAGGACAGATTGCAACTATTTGTTGAAAATTGTTAAACAACAATAGTTAAAACTTATTTTCGTTTTTTTTTTTTAAAGGACACTCTACGACCCCCTTTTACCGTAGTTTTACCGGGTATATGGTTTGAATATGTCAGGAAAACCCCTCAGTTTCGTCGGGAATTTGTCAGGAAAATGTCAGGAAAATCGACAATTCCAATTCTGTGGCTGTTCCGCCCGTCTGCGTGTCTGCTCGCCTATCGACCACTCCGCATGCCCACCTGCTGTGCGTCGCGGACGCTACGCACCACGCCTCCCCGCGCGCACCTGTGTCGCGGCGGGGCGGGCTCAAGTGCTCTTATGGCGTATCGACCCTCCCCGGCCCGCGGAGCGACTGGCAAGACCATCCCGTGTGAGTGAGACAGACGGAGCGGGGACGGGCCCACCGGGGCGGGGCGGGGCGGGGCGGGGCGGGGTGCAAAGTATGTGAAATGCGGCGGCGGTGGTGGTGGCCGCAGTGCTGGGTGCGGCAGGCAAAACGCGCCCCGCACACCCCGCCACCGGGGCCGCCATGATGAGCCCGTTGTTTGTAGTGGCGATCGGTTCTCCGCCCTGGTTCCCCGTTTGTGCCTGCCTCGTGGTCCCTTGGTCAGGCCAGCGCCGCCCCGCCCCGTAGCGCGCTGCTCTATGCCCCCTCCGAGCTGACCACAAGCGTAGCTGCTGATGGTGGCCCCAATGGACGGTCCGGTGGGGTGGGGCGGGGCGGGGCGGGCGGCGGGTTCCCCGATGGGGTCTGCAATGAGTCCCGGCCGGTGTGGTCCCCAGGTGCAGTGCGGGGCTGTGCACCCCGCCACCCCGCCCCGCCCTTACACCGTTCGCACGGGAGCAGCGAGAGCCGCAGACGCAGAGACCCCCGTCTCTCTCGCGCACGGCCCCGGACCGGCCTCATCCCGACACCAGACGGTGTCACCGTCGTCTCGTTTCTCGTAGTTGTTCTTTCACTATTCTTCGTGTCGCCCGGATCGGGTCCCGTGGGGCTTCGCCCCCGCCCCGCCGCTGCTGGAGAGCGCGCAGTAGAATTTAATTTGACTGGGCTTTTTGTATCGAGGGGGTTGGATTGTAGAGAGAGGGGGAGGGGGGCGGGCGCTAAAGCATCGCGACAAACTAATGAAATCAGCTGCGTCCCCCGGCCGCCCTACCCCACTCCGCCCCGCCTGCTGGCGCTAATAGGTTATTGCCGAGTTCCCCCCCCCCCCCCTCTCTAGCCTCGCTCCCGACACGTCGCCAGAGTCAGCTTTCAGCTATACTGTGTTCTGCGGCGCGCCAATTCCACGTCGAGCTGCTGCAATAGGGACCTGCAACGAGCGAGCCACGCGAGCTGAACCCCTCAGTGGGCAGGTGAGTGAGAGGAGGTTTGGAAACAGCATTCAGCTCGCTGCAGGTCCCTAGCTGCTGCTGGCTGCTGCTGGTCGTTCCCCAGGCGCGCCTCACGCCCTGCGCTCAGCGCGGTGCGTCTAGTTCGAAGCGGTTAATTAAGCCAAGTTATCGGGCAGGTGAACTCACTACCCCCTCCTCCCCCACTCTGCTCCACCGCCCCCGGCCGGCCCCGGCCCGGCCCTGCGAGCCATCGGACATTCTCTTTGAAGTGCGCTGCGCACTGCTGCTGCCTGCCTGCCTGCTCGGAATGTTAAGCAGCTTTCATAATTCCGTTCGGTGGTCGCCGCGCACAGCTCGGCCCCCCCGTCCGCCACTCACATACACGCGCGCGCATGCACATACACACACACACATGTTTTATCACATTTAATGAGGTCTGCTGTAGCACTTCTTGCTGTAGCCATAGTACGATTTAGGCCCCTATTTGACAGAAAACACGAAACAAGGGTTATTGCCGTCTGCGAACTTACACGAGGACATGCGGATGCCTTAAAGTATTGTATCGGGTACTATGGGCATAGGCATCCCTGTATCCGAGCCTATATCTTATACTGATACGCGTTCTATTTCGTGTAACACCTGTCCGCGGTACAGCGCGGTACAAAAGCCGCTTGTCCAGTGAAGTAATTTATATTGTAATTACCGCGTACATTCCTCGTCGCGCCGCCTCGCGCCGCCTCGCGCCGCCTCGCGCCGCCTCGCGCCCGGGCCCAGTCTCACAGCTGCGTGGCTCTCACGCGCCACCCGCGCAGCCCCTGTGCGTGCGCGATCGCTAATTCGTGATATTAGTATTGACAGCGTGTTGACATAATGGAGGGTGGGAGGGTGGGGGGGGGAGGCGCACGGACCATTGTCCGAGAGTGGCGCGCCCCTCCCTCTCTCTCTCTCTCTCTCTCTCTCTCTCTCTCTCTCTCTCTCTCTCTCTCTCTCTCTCTCTCTCTCTTTGACGACGCTCTGACCATTATGTGCTGATGATGACGATAAAAACCCCGAAATTCAGTTGTGGGGTTATTGAGTGTCAGCCTAGTGTGTGCGCGCGTAAGAGAGAGAGAGAGAGCAGTGTGTGTTCGCGCGATAGGTGGGGATCGCGCGTCGGAGCCGTCATGTTTTTTGTCCTCATCCGTTTGTTTAAAAAGCATGAGACATTTATTAAAACGCGGAACTAATTGTTGGAAAACGTGAACAGCAGCCCTTTGAACTGCGTGTCTTCATGTTGACCCTGCTGCACGGTACACAGATGAAAATTCTAGTGCAGCAGAAAGACAGCCCGCGTCGATTTTGAAATGGGGGTGGGAGGTGGGGGGGGGGGGCGGATCGGGAGGGTCTTGAGGATACACTCTCATTTGCTTACGGATATGCTCTCCGTAAGTTACAGTGAATTTTGTGCAAGCGTAATATGGATCACAAATTATCCGTAATATGGATCAAATCGTCCGTAATATGGACAAATTTATCCGTATTATGGAGACTGCTAGATCTGTTAGCTACGGAGAAATTAAAGACTTTTCTCCATACATTACGGATGAAGGTCTGTTTGTAATACGGACGAATTCATCCATATTACAGAAGATTTCATCCATTTTACGGAGGATTTCTGATCTATATTACGCTTGCACAAAATTCCCCGCAAGCGAGTCCGTAAGGAAATGAGAGTGCAGGGTAGGTTGCCGTCTTGGTGCAAGATGGGAAGAGAAATGGAATGTCAATACCATACCGTGGCGGGTGGGGCAGGCCGGGGCAGGCCGGGGCCGGGTGGGGCAGGGCTGGGTGTCAGTCAGTTCCTTCACGCTCTGCTTTGTCGCGGCCCGGTGAGCGCGAACAGCAGCCCCGGGCGAGAGCGCGATAGACAGTCAAGATGGAAAGGGACGGATTGCTAGTTGCGAAGGCTGAGCCTTCGCGCGCTGCCGTGGAATAGTCATAGACAATATTTCAGGCGGCGCGCCTGGCAGGTAGGCAGTCGCGGTGCGCTCACCTGCATCAGAGAGCTCTCTGACCCCTGACCCTGCCGCTGCTGCTCCGCCGGCAGAGCAATATCGCTGCTCGCGCACTGTGATGTGGGGTATTTATGGACTTACTTCATGGTTCTGGACAGCATCACCTTTACTTACATATTAGACACATAGTCGCTGCCTGGATCCGCGGGCTGGGGGGTGAGGTGACAGAGGCGCCTCTCTTTGAGTGCGAGAGAGATAGAGCTCTCGCACCTCTCGCACAGTAACCCTATGCGGTAGACGTCTTGAGAACGAGAGAGACAGAGACAGACAGAGGAGGGAGTGCGGCAGCGGAATCGGTCTGCTAGTTGGCTGCCCTGCTCGGGCCCGCTCGTTGCCAGCTGCATCTCTGATGAGACGTGAGGTGAGCAGTGCGATGCACTTGCTGATGATACGATTTTATCGCGCCGCAAGTATCCGTCATCTATTCGCGTTGCCCCTTTTCATTTTCCTCCTCAGGTTCTTTTCAATGTGACTGCGAAGAAAAGTTCAACAATCGCGCGTGGATTTTTCTTATTCAAGCAGTTTTCGTTTTATTTCATTTTTTTGTTGAGTTGCAATACAAGGGAAAATCAGCAAGGGCGTATGGTGTCCGGGCCGTCATAAGCGCTTCCCCCGCTCCCTCCGATAATGAGGCATTATTCGTCCCGCGCTGCTGCCGGCCCGGCCCAGCGGCAAGGTGGTGGCCGGCCAGGTCGATACGAACCCCTCAGCCGCCCCGCCCCGCCCCGCCCCGCCCCGCACCGCCCTCTCTGGGTGGGAGTGAACGGGCCCCGGTTTGACATGTGCTGATGGCCGCATAGACTCTATGCCATAGAGGGGGGAGGTGGTCCGCCGCACCCCGCCACGCCCTTCCTGGAGGGCACTCCAGCACAGTCCACTGGAGAGGTTGTTTCCTCAGGTGTCCATCAGCGGGACGGGCGGGGCGGGGCGGGGCGGGGCGGGGCGGGGCGGGGCGGGGCGGGGCAGGGCGGGGCGGGGCGGGGCGCAGCGGAGCGGAGGGTTGAAATCGGCGAGCAAAGCGGCCTTCGCTTTTGCCTTTGTGTGTATTCATCGAGGGGCCTTTCGGTCGGTCTCTCCTTTTCTATTCCGCGTCGCTGTCTTTCTCTTTTCCGTCACGAGCAGGCAGCCACGCGCGAAATAAAAAAAGAGAAAAAAAAGAGGAAAAGAGGGAAAGGAATAAGGCGACGGCGAATTTTGAATGTGTCGCTCTTCCTCCGTCTCACCACCGCGTGCGCCCCAAACCAAAAGTAGAACCACATGAAACCGCGTGGCGTGGCGGCGTGTGCGTGTGTGTGGGAGGGGGGTGAAGGAGGGAGAAGGATGACGAAATGAAAACCGTGAAAAGGAAGAGGAGGAGGAGGAGGAGGAGAAAGGAGGGGAAGTGAGGGGCGCGCAAGGCGCTTTGGTGGCGTCGTGGTGGAGTGCAAAGGCGGATTTTGAGGGTGGGAGAAGGCGAGACCGAAGGGGGGCTGCTGTGGCCGTGCGACGTCACTCGAGCGGAAAATTCGGATGAGTGCAGAGTGACGTGAATGGGAGGCGTCTGTTTTGTACGTGTGCGCCCGCGCGCATTGTCAGGGGTAGTGGTTGTGGTACCCGAAGTGTCTCGGCCGGGACGGGGCGGGGCTGCGCCCAGAGGCGTATTAAGGTCCGACCGACGGGGAGGGGGGGGGGGGGGTCAGGTTGCCTACATACAGGGGTTTTGTAGCAAGCACAATTTGCCTACCTTTCAGGCGGCTGTCTAGAGGCCACAGGGGGGGGGGGAGGGGGCGATCGCCCCTCTGGAAAACCAAGTGTTACTAGAATTCATGATTTACTGCATACATAGAAGTATTCAGCCAATAATGTGTACATGCCCATATATATGCAGTCAATAGTGTGCACATGCCTATGTACACACCATTTACAGAATACCGTGGCAGGTACACGCGTAATCCCCTTGTGACTTTTCGTGTGTACCGGTTGTTTCTTTGAATACGTAACAATGTTGCGGGATTGCATACTCGCCAGCGCTGCAGGGGCCATGGCGTCTTACGGGTGAATTGGGTATGCAAACCCGCAACACTGTTACGCATTCAAAGAAACACCCGGTATCTGCCGAGGTATTCAGTAAATAATGTGTACACTATTTACTGCATACATGGGCATGTACACATTATTTGCTGAATACTTCTATGCATGCAATAAATAATGAATTCTAGTACACACTTGATTTTCCAGAGGCCCCCCCCCCCCCCAATACGCACCTGGCTGCGCCTGGGCGGTTCTCTGAGTACTGGTGCTCAATGTGTCTTTTTGTTTCTCATTTCCTCAGTTTCCCTCTTGTTTTCGCTTTTTCCCCACGTGGGACAAACACGCGTATAAAGACAACCAAATCACCCGCTCGCGCGCGCGCGCGTCTCGTGTCCCCTCCGCCTCTCATTGAATTGGGCCGATGCGCGATACGGGGCCCTATACGAGGCTAGAATGTGGGGCGTCCGGCTTTGCGGGACATAAATATGTATGGGGCCCGGGGCCCAGCGCCGCCCCGCCCCGCCCCGCCCCTGCCGCCCCACACGCGCGGGGAGGGGGGGGGGCGTGCTGGAGGTATACACACAGAACTGGCGGGAGCGGGCGCTCCCCACGCCCTCACCCCGCCCCACCCCGGCCCGCGCCGGTGCCTACGGTGTTTGCTTTTGTGGCCAAGACGACACGGCGCACTTGAAGTCGTCATCATGAATTTGTTATTGTCCCCCCCCCCCCCTTTTGCGTCCCTCCTCCCCGGTCTGCTCTGCTCCGCCGCGCGACAGACTCGAGTCACTTTAAACTCGTCGCGCTCCGTCGGTCCGTGTGTCTGCTGACTGCTGTGTGTCCGCTGCAGCCGGCCCGGCCCGGCCCGGGACTCGAGGACCGCCCACGCACTGGGCTCGCGGCCAAAGGCTTGTCCGAGCCCGTCCAGCCGCTCGTACAGCAAAAACTGGAGAGAACACTATACGGCGGGCTATTGGAGGAGGAGTATGCATGTCAGTGTTTAATGTGGAGTACGCGGCTGGGTTGACATTCGCCCGCCCCGCCCCACGTGTCGGTGGTGTGGAGAAATATCGGCCCAGGGCGCGCGCGGGAAAGTGCCGTGCGGTAAGGAGGGCGGGTGAAGGAGCAGCGCGGGGAGCGGAGCGGAGCTGAGCTGAGGTCATCACACAGTCGTGTGACTTCATGCGACAGGACAGGAAGGCTCCTGCTACTGCTGCTGTTACCGCTGCCGCTGCTGCTGCTACTACTGGCTGCTGATCCTGCTGCTGTTGGTTCTGCTGCTGCTCCTGCTGCTGCTGCTGCTGTTGCACCTCCTGCTGCAACTACTGGCTGCTGATCCTGCGGCTGTTGGTCATGTTGCTGCTGCTCCTCCTGCTGCTACTACTGGCTGCTGATCCTGCTGCTGCTGCTGCACCTCCTGCTGCTACTACTGACTGCTGGTGCTGCTCCTGCTGCTGCTGCTGTTGCACCTCCTGCTGCTACAACTGGCTGCTGATCCTGCTGCTATTGGTCCTGCTGCTGCTGCTCCTGCACCTCCTGCTGCTACTACTGGCTGCTGATTCTGCTGCTGTTGGTCCTTCTGCTGCTGCTCCTGCTGCTTCTTCTGGCTGCTGATCCTGCTGCTGCTGCTGTTGCTCTTGCTGCTGATGAGAGCGATGGCCCCACTGCGCTCCCGGGGCCGGAGCGCATCAGTCTCGCGGAGGCGGGGCGGGGGGGGGGGGGGGGGGGGGGGATAAGGGGCTCGCGGGGGGCCCCGCCCGCACGGGCCGTCTCCTCTGGGCGGAGTGGAGCTGAGAGCGGACAGATTGCGTAGATGCACGCAGACGAACTCTTGGAGCCGCCTGAGTGATGCCTGCTATCGATACAGCTTTCAGCCCTCTCCTAGGCTTGGTCTCCTGCTGCCGCTCTCGCTACGCTGTTGTGCCTGCTGTGGGTTTCCCTGCGCGTACTTCCTCTTTATTCTCGGCGAGAGAACTGAGTCTCTCGGGTGATCTGTCTGCTCACTCGCGTGGTGCTTGGTGCTGCTGCCGCTTTCCCTTCCTCACGCCGTCTGTGTCTTTGGAGACGAGACGAGGATGAAGAGTATGCGGAATGGAATAGACTTTTGCTGTTTCTCCGCGCGGATTGGCGTGGCCTGCCGGTGTCTCCCTCCCCACTGCCCCTCTTCCGTCGCCTGTCCGTGTCCCTTTGCATATCTCGCCGTGTTTGCTGCCCGGCGGCCCGGACCGGCCCTCCTGCGCGTCCTTATCTGTGGCGGACATCCTCTGGACGGGGCTGGACACAGCGCCCCAGCCCCTGCTGCTGCCGTCGCCCCTTGGTGTACGCCGTCCCCCACCTCGGCCCCGGCCCCGGCCCCGTGACCTGTGGGGTGGGGGTGGTTGGCATGAACACCTCGGCATTTCACCACTCGCGACTCGGGATGTGTATGATGACCTTTCGGTCGGCGCGTCTCTCTGACCGGTGTGCGTTTGTTCCCCGTGTGGTTGGCGCGGAGGTGACCTTTACGTGCTTTGGGGATGGCGTGGCGCCTGTGTGCGATGGGTGTGCGGCCGGACGGACGGGGTGGGCCGGCCACACACGAGCCGGCCATGCCCCCCCCCTCCCCCCCCCGCACCCCCTGCCCTTCTTCTTACTTTCAAATTATCTCAAAGTAAACACAGGCTGCGACCGTCCCAGCCCAGAGGGGCCCGCCCGCCCCTGGACGGGTAGGCAGCACCATTTGCATTGGGCCCCTCCTTCCTTTCTCGCGGTTGCAGGACACACATACACGCACGCGCGCGCGCGTGTTGGAGAGAGATAGAGAGAGGGGAGCGTGGTGTGGGGCTGGAGGGCGGTGGCACCGTGCGGGTGCGGGGGACCCCGCCCCGCCCCGGCCCCGAACCCTTACGTGGTTATTGATGATTCCGTATCTCCCCTCTTCGCTTGTCGGCCACCCCCGCGGGTCCCCGGGGCAGGGCCTGGCCGCGCCGGCCGAAGGGACAGGGCGCCTGTGTTTTTGAGTGATCTGCAATGCAATATTTGTGATTTTTTCCCATCTTGAACAGGCTGTTTTTCTGGTCGACTGCCCAGGCCGGGCCGGCCGTGCCCGCCTTCGCTCCCTCACATGTTGACACGCCCGACCCCGGGGTTCAGGTCCGCGGGCGAGGCGGGGGGACCCTGTCTGGGACCCTGGGGGATGTGGCGTGTGGTGTGGTAGACGTGGGCAACAGAAATTCTTCCCCTTATAGGCAGAAGAACGAAGAAAGGTTCTTTCCCCCATGAGAATCTTTGCCACTCTGAAAAATGGCAGCCTTTCTATCAGGCCGGTAAGATATTTTATCAAGATGTAGGAAAATATGGCGTGCCGCAAAAATTTTGGCGAAGCGACCCGACGGAGTAAGAGCCATGACAGCGATCAGCCCCCCACCCCTCCTTCCCCCGGTCTCCGCCTTCCCGCCTCCTGCTGCTGCTGCACGGTGTAGAATGGTGATGTGTCGAGCGGGTCGGCCGCGCCAAGCCATTCCCGAATCAATCAATCGTCATTTAGCTGATGGCAGCGGGCGCCACAACATGGTGCAGGTCGCGGTGCAGGCCGACCACATGGACCCGGCAACTTCACTATACCTCAACGGCCGACAGCAGGCCTTTTTTTCTTCTTTTTCTTTTTTTTATTTCTCTTTCCTGTTTGTCCTAGTGGATGAGCAGGCTTCGGGAGGATGATAAAAAGTTTAGTGAACCACCAACCCTCAAGTCTCCTCTGCGTTGCGTTTCTACCTCCGGTACACTCGGAGAACCTGATCGGGGCGCGGTCCGCTGCCCTGTCGTCTGTTTCAGGAGAGCGTTCACAAGAGGGGCTCTCCTATACCTACCGTATAGCTCCGTCCTTGTTGTACTCATTGGGCAGGTGTAGGAGAGCCCCTCTTGAACGATCTCCTGAATCAGACGGCTGCCCTGTCCTCCTCGCACGCGGCTCACATTGTACGCCCTGCACTCGCGGCGGGTGTCCGCAAGCGCGCGCCACCCACCAGCACTGCTCGCTGCGGTGCGATGCGCCGGGTGCCGTGCTGTATGGAAATGCCGCTGACACTATGGGGCGCGGTCGGCGCGGCCCCCGCAGGGCCGGGCTGCAGACGACACACAATCTACACGCTTTTGTTTCATTTGGACGCGGCCCGGCCAGCACAATGGAATTGAAGTCGCAGTCCTGGCGCGAGTCTTGTGTCCGGGCACGGTCTGACTCGCGCGCGCGCGCGCGCGTGTGTGTGTGTGTGTGTGTGTGTGTGTGTGTGTGTGTGTGACTCATCAGGTGATAGGGGTGTGGCGCCCTGGCGGCCTGGCGCTCCACCCGACCCGCTGGAGCCGCCTTGCTGCGAGGCTATAACTCCCAGACGTGTCCTCCTCCCGCGATAAAAATGAGGAGAGGTATTCTCCCTGTAAATACCAAAGCGAGGATTCTCGCCCTCAGAGGAGCGAGAAATTTTCTCTCACTCTTCGAGAGCGAGGTTTGGTTTCCTCGCTCGATTAGAGAAATATCCTTTAAAATGTCGCCCTAGTTGAGTGAGGGTTCAGAAACCTCGCCCTTTTTGAGTGAGGATTTATATTCTTTATCTCACTTAATTTGAGTGATGTCTTGGATTCTTTCTCAGTAATAGCGAGGTTCCCGAACTCTCACTTAAACGGGGCAAGAGAAAAATCTCGCTGTTTTTTGATGAGATACACTGTAAAAAAAATGACGGTGAAAACTTCGGAAATCACCGTTAATTCCTTTAACGGTGTCCACCTTAGAATGGTGCCTCCCTACTACGGCGCGCACCGTTCTAGAAATTTCCGATCGGCATTATACAATGACTTTTATCTCATTTTTTACTACAAATAGGTGACTGGAGTTTAACGACTACAGTTCATTCTCTACTTTAAGTGAAGATCCCTCCACCCGGGGAATCCCCGTTACGGACTACCAAGTACGGCATCACCGTACTCAAAAAATGGGGTACGGAAGACCCATACTTATGACCTCTGCCCACCGAAAATGAGGTACGGTGGCGCCGTACTCTGCGCTCCGTAGTCAGTTTCTAAAACGAAGATGCGGGACACCGTAGTTGGTTCCGTACTACGATCTTTTTTTTTTTACAGTGTATCTCACTCTTGTATATGCAGTGTCTGTAGTTAAAACAAACCCAAAAATAAAAGGTGTCGTGGAACCAATCCAGGAATTGCTTAAAGGACACCGATATTTCCACTTTGTTGTTGATGGGATCCCTTTTGGCCTCGACCTGATCGAGGGGCGGCCAACTCGAGAAAAACGTGTACACAGAAATACCTGTGTATTTCTAGAAATGCACTAAAAATACAAGGAAATACTCTACAATACACAGAAATACACAGAGAAAAATACCGAAAAATACATTAAAAATACAAGAAATACAAGGCAAGTGTACACAGAAATACATGAGTTGGCCGCCCCTTGGACCTGATGACGTTTGTGATGTTAATGTCGCTGTCCGGGTTTTAAAGAAGAGCAGTCGACATGTCTGTGACTGAGGAGTCATTGTGGAGGGGCTAGGACTACTGGACACCATTTAAGGGCCCCGCCCCGGGGTGATGGCCTTTAAAGCGATCGGAGTGTTTGACTGATTGGTGCAGCGCGCGTGTGCGGCCCGCCCGGGCCCGGCCCCGCTCCGGCCCCGCCCCGCACGCTGGCAGTGCTCGTGATGCTGAGATGCGGGTACAGCGGGCAGAGGCGAGGCGAGACGAGGCGGAGAGTCTTATCACACCCGACCCGTTTTTATTCGCGCAGTCAGAGTGTGTGTGTGTGTAGCGCGTACAGTAACGGCCGCCGTCGCGTTACATATGGCGCTGCTTTGTTACTATACTTCCTCAGAGAGGCGTCATTTCGTTTCGTTACTGTTCATTACTGAGCGGCCCGGCCGTGTCATTCATCCACTGGAAAAACTAATGTGACACATGTCACATGTGCTGGCGTGACCGAGCGTTCGGTATCGTTTTGTGCTGTGACCGAGATTTTGGTAACGTTTGGTGATGTGACCGAGATTTAGGTCGCGTTTGTGGTGTGACATCCTATATGTTATGCCTGTTATATGGTCGCATCACAAGTGTGACCAAACCTTATGTCGCATCACGTGGTGTGACCAAAACTCATGTCGTCACATCACATGGTGTGACCAAAACTAGTCGCATCAATTGACGACATGTCACATTAGTTTTTGCAGTGTCGCCGCAGCGGACGGACTTTACTGTACGGGTGGTTTGGTAGGGGCGTGTGGCGCTGTGATAAAGAGGGGGAAGCGCTCAGTTTTGTATCCCGTTTAATTAACGCCGTGGGCAGCGCTGGGGGTGGGGGTGGGGGGTTAGATCAGGAGGGTGTTTGAACTGCAGTGTGCATTATGCTGCTGCAGTGAGCCGCCGACTTTTGGTGTCGACATGATGGAGAAGATTGCCGGGCCACTTTTTTGATGCACTCTGCACTCGCAGGTCTCTGGAACGCGCGGGCGGTCGTGGCGCGCCCGTGCCGGGAATGGGGCTTTTACTCCTAACGGGCTCGCCGCCCCCAACGAGGCCTCGAGCCTCGAGCGCTCTAGAGACCTGCAACGAGCGAGCTAAGCGAGCTACGGTCTGCGGGCCGGGACTGCGAGCTGCACAGCTCGTGGCGTTGCTCGTAGCGGAAACGCCCGATCTGCGAGAGCCGAAGCCTGCCCGAATTGTCGCCGGAGAGCAGCTCGGAGACCTCGCGAGCTAGGCGAGCTAAATAGCTCGCGAGCGAACTCCGGTGCTGCTTGCTGCTCCTCCAGCCTCCCGGGGGTCCAGTGGGCTGCGTCGTGTATAGTGGGTGGCCGAGCTGCTCGGCGCGCGGCTCAGCGTTCAGTGCTGGGCGCTGGGCGGCGCAGCGCATGGATGGCCCACGGCTGGCTGGCTGTGGCTGACGCTGACTCTCACAGCAGACGACAGCCATGCCAGCAGGTGACGGTGGAGAGAGGGGAACGAGCGGAGGCAACGCCAAACGCCTGCTGCCTGCCTTCTGCCTCATTGTTCATGTGCGCCGTGCATGGTAGGCAACCCGCGGCAGCGCGCGAGCTACCTTGCTCGTACCTCAGTTCGCTGTCCCGGTCACTGCAAAACGCGGCACACGAGCTGTGCAGCTCGTTTTAGCTCGTCTAGCTCGCGAGCTCTGGCCTCCCGAACGGAACTCGCGAGCATTTGCCTACGAGCTAAACGAGCAACGTGCAAACGTAGACGCCGACAATGTGCCGTAGCTCGCTTAGCTCGCTCGTTGCAGGTCTCTAGAGCGCTCCCCGAAGTTCATATCAAGTGACAACGTTACTTTGGTTATACCGTTACTGCCGGGGGATGGCTCCTTAACATACACACATGAGCGGCCCTGCGTTCCGTCGTGTAATCGGCTTAGCCGGGCGCCCGGGCCCGCCCCGCCCCGCCCCGCCCCGCCCCGCCCCGCCCCGCCCCGCCCCGCCCCGCCCCGGCACCTGTACGAGCCGCTGCGAGCCACCCCTCCTATTCCACAGGGCCTCGGACGTGCAACCCCTTTCGCCTGCTTGCAGCTTGCAGCAGCCTCCGCAACCCTTTTACCGCCACCCCACCGCGCCCAGCCCTTCACCGACCCTCCTCCAGACGACGTCAATCCCAAGTGACTTAATTACCCGAGCATGGGGCTGATGGCCCACGGGGCGGGGCCGGGCGGGGCGGGGTGGGGTGGGGTGGGGCGGGGCACAGGGCGGGGCCGCATGGGGTCGTGTCGGGCCGGGCGAAAGGGCTCGCTAACGGCCAATCCAGTTGCGCCAATGGGGCTGGGCAGAGCCCGCGCCTGCGGCCGGACCACCGCGTGTGTTAAAAGTGATTACCAGGTGAGTCGCGGTGCGCCCAATCCGCCCCGCCTCGCCCCACCCCGCCCCGCCCTGCCCCCGGCCCCGCCCCTCAGCCGCACGCCGCGGATGTATAATTGATATCCGCGTGAGGCGCCGCTGATTTGAGTTTCCTGAGGCGTGTCGTCCTTGGCGGGGCGGGGTGGCCCCCGGAGAGGGCCTCGCACAGTCAAGTTGGCTGGCGGGGCGGGGCGGGGCGGGGTGGGGCGGGGCGGGGCGGGGGCCGGGGGCGTTGCTGTCTCTGCCCTCGGCCCTTCCCCCACGGCGTCCCCCGAAGGGCTCCCGGGTCACCGCCGGGATGCAATCTCCCGCCCAACGGCTAATAATCAAAGTCTGGTAAGCCATCGGCGGCTCCACCCCACCACGCCACGCCCCACCACGCCCCGCCACGCCCCGCCGCACCGCACCGCGCCTGCCGAGCCGTTCCGGGGCGCAACGTCCCGCCCGACAGCTCTCCAATTTCCTGTAGCCGGCCCGCCCCCGCCCCCACCTCCGCCCCCACGCCAACCTCTGAGCCGCCCGGCGCGCGCCTGTTTTTTTCCACTGATTCGCCCACCTGGCAAATGAAGAAAACCATAGTATGAGGTGTGGAAACCGATCGAGCCGATTAGACGGCTGGAATTTCGATCGTCGAGAGTCGGGGTCGCGCGGCGCTTGTTGTCCGGGCGGCGGGGAGCCCTATGGGGTGGTGAGGCCGGGGCCGCAGTCCACCCCTCAACTGTCGCCTCGGCCGCCCCGCCCCGCCCCGCCCCGCCCCGCCTCGCCCCACCGCACCTCGGTACGCCGCGCCCCTTGCGCCGCCCCCAAAGTTGGCACATTTGCTTGCCGGTCGGAATGTGGCTAATTATTATCCGGAGGAATTGAAATTAGGGACGCACGGCCTTGTGACGGTTTGAGGGGTCGGGACGGGAGCGGGCGCGGGGGGAGGGTCGGGAGCGAAAGATTTCATTTGATTTATTTGATGAGAAACTGTACGACAGGACTATAGAGTCCCAGAAGACACCGCACAGTCCGATCTCTTTTTGATAATTTTAGTAGCGTCGTAATAATAGTAAATATTTTATAGTTGTACAAAAAACGAAACAGAAATAAAACAAAATAAATAAATAAAATTAACATTTTGCATTGGCAGTTTTTTAACCATAACATTTGAACATAATAATAAAAAGCAAAATTAATACAGTAATGAAGTAGTGCACATTGTGACTATTAAAATTTTTTGAGCTATGGTTTACAATGATTAAAAGGACAGAGCTGGACCTTTTAATGAAATCTGGACGAATGACCCTATTCACTGACGTTGATAATAATAATAGTTCCTATATTGATTCCATAGTTTACAGGATGAAACGTAAAACGATTTGGCACATTTTTCAGTGCGATGCAGTGGGATTTGAAGTCTTTGAATATGCCTATGTCTATTAGTTCTGACATTAATCTCAGATTTTAACACAATACTTTTCATATAGATACATTAGAGACTTTTGCTTAAATATTTTGAGCACAAGTCGGGAGATGGATAAATAGAGATTGAGAGGGCGAGGAAGGGAGGGGTAGGGGGAGAGGGAGGAGTCCTGCGGGCTGCAGTGCAAGCGCCCCGCCAAACATGTGTAAAGCCTGCTCGTTATAAACTTTTGCCGGTCGGTCGCTGGCGTGATTGTCTAATTTACGATCGTGTTCTCGTGCTGTGCGGGCAGAGTGCAGCCCGGCCGCGCTGGGGCGTCGCGACGCTCCGGCGGTGCAAGAGATGAACACGTCATGAGGCCGGCCCGGCCCTACGAGTGTCATCGGCCAGAGGCTCTGCTGAGCTGAGCTGCCGCCCATCCATCCTCTGGCCCTTTTTTTCCCGGGCCTGCCCCCCCCCCCCCCTGCGGCGCCCCTTTTCTTTTCTCCTCTCTCTCTCTCTCTCTCTCTCTCTCTCTCTCTCTCTCTCTCTCTCTCTCTCTCTCTCTCTCTCTCTCTCTCTCTCTCTGCTGCCCCCCTCGTCTTTCAATAACCCCGAACGCTGACTCGCCGTGCGCGCTCGCACCTTCTCTTTCTTTCTTTCTTTCTTTCTGGTTGCCGTACTCGGAGGCTCCGCGCGAAAAATTTACAGATTCCCGAAGCAGCAGCTAAAGCCTCCTCTGTTTAGTATTGGTTTTACCACGCACGCCGATATACTGCTTTCGGTCGTGCTTCTCCCTGGTGTGGGGCCCGGGGGCCGGGCGGACAAATCGCTTTAGCGTCGACGGAAATGGGACTCGGGGGCGAGAGGCGAGCGGTATATGAGCTGAGACCTGCTGCCGGAGCGGGGGGAGGAGGCAGCCACCGCAGCGGAGGAGTACGTGATGCTGACCAGGAGGGCTGGGTAGTCTTTGGACTCGTATGAGATCCTCCAACCCATGCGGCGAAGAAAGTGTTCTCATTTTAATTTTTGGAAAGGGGGAAAAAATACGATTTCACAAAATCCTTGAAGACAACGGAGTTTTTTTATTTTTTTTTTAACTATGATATAATTGCGTATTGAGGGTGTTTAGTAAAACCAGTAAAACTGAAGAAAACTAGTTTTTTTTTTTTTTTTTTTATTTTTTTTAAATGAAAAAAGTATGCTTTTTAGATTTGAAGTTAAACGTCGTCGTGTTTTGTAACGTGATGAAGCTAAGTTCAAATTGAAGAAGCGAGATTTAAGCTCGTATACTTCGACGGTTTGCATCAGGTGGTGCATAGAACTGAACATTTGTTTTCGCAGTGAGTTTTTTACATGTGTCCACGTCCACAACTCTTGTAACTTGTGAGCGCTTTGCCTGATCACTCCCTGGTGATCACATCCCCACAATTATTCCTCTTTTCCTTTGTTTTCCCACGCTGTTTTTGGTTTTCCCTCTTAAAATATGAAGAACATGACTTAAATATTATAGTTTCTTTAAAAACTTTCCTGAAAACTGTTGGTAATGACAGGTTATTGGTAATCGTGTTATACACCCTCGGTTTTTGCTTCAATTCCATATATTATTATTTTACGCTGTACCGCAGTGGTTGTTGGTTGGTTGTGCGCGGACCGAAAGCTTTCACGGGAGTGCCTTGGGGGATGCCCCTCGACCTCGACTGCCCCGCTCAAGTGATCGGGGACTCGCGGCCCCACAACGCCAGTGGATGCAGTGATTACCGACTGGTCCCCAGAGAGCGCCGCGGTCCTCCTTTGGACTGTCTGTATGTATGTCTGTCTGTCTGTCTGTCTGTCTGTCTGTCTGTCTGTCTGTCTGTCTGTCTGTCTGTCTGTCTGTCTGTCTGTCTGTATGTCCGTCCGTCCCTCTGTCTGTCTGTCTTCTGTTTGCACATGCAGACCAAGCCTCGCGGCCCAAACCTCGATCGATTCATCACCATCGCACTCGTTCTATGTTTCGCGCCACGCCTAAATCACCGCAGCTCTGGCGCCGCGCCCCCGCCAGGCCGCCGAGGCCGTGAGGAAGAGGGATGACGTCGCGGCGTCCAGGTCGCGCTGCAGGGCGCTGCGCGGAGCCGCACCGCACCGGTGTCGGCCCAACATATTGCGTCTCAGACAGAATTGATAATGGGCCCTAAGTTAGTTCGGGCGGCCCCACCCGGCCCAGCCTGCCTTTTCGCTCTAATTGGACTAACTGGTGGAGCCCCCGCACACTGCCGGGCCGGGGCGGGGTGGGGCCGTGGGACGCGGTGGGGCCGCTCCAGCTCACTCATTTGTCTACGGGGCGCGCAAGTTTCGCCCGGCGCTGCTGTATTACAGGCCTGCCAGGCCAGGCACCGGCTCGAATGATGAGAGTGTGCGTGTGTGTGTGTGTGCAAATTTTAGGAAGGCTATATTGCTGCCTGTTGAAAATCTGAAGCCTGTTCGGCAGGGGGGCCTCGCCTCCCTCCGTCCGTATGGCGGGGAGGGGTGGGGCGGGACTGAGAGGCCTTCACTCGCAGGCCTCGGCCGCCTCTTACGTTCTGCCCTCCGCTTACAACAACTCTGAAATTTTTGTACTCCTCGTAATTCAGAATAATTCAGAAAAAAAAATCAGACAAATAAAAAATACAAAACTTGAGAAAAATTTTTTTTAAAAAAATTATCAGGTGATATTCAAGTGAAAATTCTCAGAACAAATCATAAAAGTTTACAAAAAAAAATCACGAAAATTCACAAAATGTGTATTAAAAGTCCGAGTTCTTAGTTGTTTCCACCTCGGCGCCGCCCCACCCTACCCTGCAATCCTCTCATGCACCCCTCGACTCGGCCCGGTCCGATCGCTGCCCTCCCCTCCGCCCCCCCCCCCCCATCACCCCCTCGCCCCTACCGCGATTTACATTTCAGTGACCTCCGCCCCTCCACTTCACCTCTGCACCTTTCGCGTGCCGCACTTTCTCCGAGGACGCAATCGCATACCCATAATTTTCCCCCAATCTTTTGCGCGCGCAAGAAAGGAAGAAGACCCCAACGTCGGTGGTGGAAGAGGGATGGGGCGAGAGCTCGCTTGAAAGGGGAGCGTTAGTGCCAACCCCGTCGCCCCGCCGCGCCCCGCCCCGCCCCGCCCCGCCGCGCCCCGCCCCGCCACGCCCCGCTCCGCCCCGCCCCGCCCCGCCCCGCCCCGCCCCGCCCCGCCGCGCCCCGCGGGCGACACACATGTATCACATTGTATTGCTGGGCGCGCGGAGGAGGAGGAGGCAGCACGGCGGCGCAATGTTTGGTCCGAGTTGGGGCCGCCCACCCCCGCCCCGCTCCTCCACGCCTCGCCCCGCTTTGCGCCGCCCGTTCAGGACACGACTGAGGAGTCGCAAAGGTGAATTGGGGAGGGAGAGGCGCGGAAACGAAACCCCTCCTGAGCAAGGCGTGGGTGTGCTCCGGGAAATTGGTGCTCCTCCAAGAAGGCAGCAAAGAAGAGGGGGGAATCTCAAGTTTTACTTTATTTTATTTCACCTTTGAAAATGCCGACACGAATCGAAACTGGACTTCAAACATTGATCTTGTTTATTTTAAAAATGGAATTGGAAGATGGGTTTTTATGTTTAAAAAGTGTTTATTGCTTTACTGGAATAGCAGTTGGCGTTCACACACACACACACACTCACGCTTGCGCACATACATTCATGCGCGCGCATTCGCAGTGATGTTGCTGTACAATGCACATCACGTGGCCAAAAGTCGGAGCAGCAGCGCCATTCGGCGATAGTGGTTTCAGAGGAAATATGGGAGGAAACGAGAAAACTCGATATCAGACTCCGGGGGGTCTCCTACCCCATCGCCTTCGCCTGCGCTCCGCCAGAGAGGGAAGAGGGAAAAAGACAAGTCAACAGAAATTGTTTCCATCTCGCTGTGCGGACACACGCCCCCGCGCCCCCGGGTCCCGCGCCTCGCGCGCTCTATCGTACACATCTGATTTCCTATTTATCATCAAAGAACCTAAATATTGTCGTTTACTCTGCCAATACCCTTCCTTCCGTCGATGGCGTCTTAGGGAGCAAAGCTTGCTGGACCCAAAGAATTACATGCTGACTTGACTTTTGCGATTGCATCAAAGATAAATATAAAAAAAGGAAAAATAAAATAAAAAGGTATAGGTTGGAGGGGGAAAAATTATCGACAAAAGTGAAGTGTTGTGCAGTTGTCTGATCGTGTCGTAGTGTTTGTTCTGGTTGGATTAGACCCCCTCCTTCACTCTCTAATCCCCCCATGCTGTCGATAAACCAGGACGCTTTTCACACCGATTGACAGGCAGCTGTCAACTCTGCTTGAGGGCCGGGGCGCCCCAACCCTCTCTATGGGTTGTGATTGCAATCATCTCATCACTCTGGAAATACTAGTGTATGACATAAACTGTTAACGCATTTAAAAGTACACTCTTAAAACCCTAAAGAAAATTATTGTAATACACAAAGAATTCTGTGCAGTCGTAATGCGAAGCCAAATTTTCTTTGTACAAAGAAAAGTCTTTTATAATTCAAGTAAAAATCTTTGTAAAACAAGGAAATTTCCTGTATAAGACGACTGCACAGATTTCTTTATACTATACGAAACAAGCAGGCTGATACATTCGTATCATCTGCTAAAAACTATTTGTAGAAGAATAAGATTGTAGGGGAATTCACATTCGCACACTTGTAGAAATGGCTACAGCTTGCATCTGTAACATTATTCGGTCGTTTCCCTCAAGTACAAATGAACGAAAAGTATTTCGCATACAAGTGGGTTGGGAAACAAATCATGGGGATGGTTTCCAAGTGCGCTGTTAAATTATTTCTGTTTACTCTTTGTTCCAGGTTGGTGGTGTGCCTTTCCTCGACGGGACTGACTACACGACGGGATCGATCCGAGCATCCGAGTGAAAGGGAGTACGGTATACCTTATTCGGCCGACGTCGCTTCGTCCTGGCCCGAGGCTTGCCGGCTTGCCGCCTCCGCCGCAGGGGCGGGGCGGGGCGGGGCGGGGCGGGGCAGGGCGGGGCGGGGCGGGGCGGGGCGGGGCGGGGCGGGGCGGGGCGGGGCGGCAGGGGACTTCCTCCTTTGGCTATTATGAAGTTGAAACAAACCGGAACAAACGGCGTGCAGCGGGAGGATGAATGGGTGCGGGGCGAGCCAGAGGCGGGCGCGCCCGCGCCAGAGCATTGATTCCAAAAAGTAAAGGCTTAAACGAATTACGAGGCAGCGGTCAAATTATACCGGGCGAGCGGGGGGCGGGGCGGGGCGGGGCGGGGCGGGGCGGGGCGGGGCGGGGCGGGTGAGCGGTTATTTATTAGGGATCAGCGTGTGGCGGTGCCTCCGGAGGCCCGCCCCGCCCCGCCCCGCCCCGCCCCGCCCCGCCCCGCCCCGCCCCGCCCCGCCCCGCCCCGCCCCGCCCCGCCCCGCCCCGCCCCGCCCCGCCCCCCCCCGCCCCGCCCCGCGCGGTTGGCTCAAATAATGTAACTCGACCGCAGAGCATTAAACATGTCCCGTTTGGTGGGTGAAACGGTTTGGAGTAGCCGCCCTATGCCGCCCTGCCCGGCGGCGGATTAAATGGTACCTGTGGCGCGGTACCTCCCGGCTCGTTAGCATTTGGCCGCGCCGCGCTTAATGAGAGCGGTGCGCCGCGGGGCGTGGCTGGGCGAGCGGGGCGGGGCGGGGCGGGGCGGGGTGCGTCGTAGCGCCGAGGTAAAGGAAAAGGGTTTTAACAGTTGCTCGAGGCGCCGCTGCGGGGTCTCACCCGCCCACCCGGCAGAGGCCGTGCCTGTGTGCCGAGGCCGAGGGCCGTGCCCTATCCTGCCCCTGCCGCCCCTGAAGAAGGGGCCTGTGACCGCCTGCCGTTAGACTGGTCCAGCAAAACACCTTTTTTAGATATCAAACGCGTTCGTGGTCTCAAATCGATGGTTTTGGTTAGTAACCCACAGATCCGAAGTCGTTTTACTCTGCGATAAACCATGGCCGTGCCCCAAGGGGCCTAAGTGGGGCCTAAATGAGTCGAAATTCAAAGTATGAAAAATTTGTATTGAAGTTGGCCTTATGGGTAAACACGTCATTTTGCGGCCCTCTGGGCGAAAATTTCGTCCGTTTTGCCGTATCTGTCGTAGTTTTTGAGATATAGACAATTTTTTGTCAATTTTGGAGCTTTTTTGAAAACATTCCGAAAAACTCCTCCTGAAGTCCTAGTTTTGGGTCAAAAGTATCAAATTAGGGCTTGTTTATATCAGAAAGACGAACTCTGTCAGAAAAAAATTTGCGCGGGGCAGGAGCACTTGAGTAGCGCCTTGCAAAGTTGCTCGAAATTGCTTAAAAATGGCTAAAATTTGAAAAATCAAAATTCCACAGGGACGTCCCACCGCCCCGCGCAAAATTTTATCTGATAGAGATCGTCTTTCTGATGAAAACAAGCCCTGATTCGACACTTTTGACCCAAAACTAGGACTTCAGGAGGAGTTTTTCGAAAGGTTTTCAAAAAAGCTCCAAAATTGACAAAAAATTGTCTATATCTCAAAAACTACGACAGATACGGCAAAACGGACGAAATTTTCGCCCAGAGGGCCGCAAAATGACGTGTTTACCCATAAGGCCAACTTCAATACAAATTTTTCATACTTTGAATTTCGACTCATTTAGGCCCCACTTAGGCCCCTTGGGGCACGGCCATGGTTTATCGCAGAGTAAAACGACTTCGGATCTGTGGGTTACTAACCAAAACCATCGATTTGAGACCACGAACGCGTTTGATATCTGAAAAAGGTGTTTTGCTGGACCAGTCTAGCCTGCCGTATCGACTGCGGCTCGGACTGATAGCGACGCATCCGTCTGACTGGCCCCGCCCCACCCCGCCCCACCCCGCCTGAGGGGTCCACCACTTCGTAACTATTGTGTACACAAAGAAAATTACTCGCGTCCAATCTCAATATTTCTCGGCATTACTCACCAATGCTCACCATTACTCACCATAATGCTCGCATCCTTTATTGCAAATTACTCGCGAAATACTGGAAATACTCGCCAATACTCGCTCATACTCGCTCATACTACTCACCAACACTCGCACATAGCTCGCCAATACTCACGAATACTCGGCAGCAGTACACACCACTCGCCTTTCCCCAAATACTCGTGTGTACTCTACTTGAGGGAGTGGGGGACTCCTCGGCCCCGCCCCGCCCCGCGCCGTCCGAGAAAACTAAAAGCAATGACTGAGAGCTCCAGCCGTGGCAGCTCTCTTTGCTCCCTCACTGCCCCTGGCTCTGGGACCGGACCCGACAGTAGTGTAATGGTTGTGAGGGAAATGCTTTCCGATCGGAGAGAGTCGTGTGAGAGATTGTGATAGGTGAGGGTGAGGGGCACTGAATTCTAGCTTCTGGAGTTGCGCTACTGTGAGGAGGCGTAAGTGTTATTTTGTGAGTGGTGCTCTTGCTTTGTCTTGGGGAGTGGCGGCGGCGGCAGCGTCGGAGCCTTGTAGGAGTTGCGCGCCGGATGTCCTCCCGGAGGACGGCGGAGGCGCGCCGCGAGGCAGAGTGTTTGTTCCGGGCGGGGTGAGATGGGGCGGGGTGGGGTGGGGTGGGGTGGGGCGGGGTTTGTGAAGGCCGTACCGTGGCGGCACGCGAAAAGATTAATCGGCTGGGAGGCGCAACATGCTGATGGGTGGAGAGAGAGAGGGAGGGAGAGAGAGAGAGAGAGAGAGAGAGAGAGAGAGAGAGAGAGAGAGAGAGAGAGAGAGAGAGAGAGAGAGAAGTAAGAGGGGAGGAAAGGTGACGGAGAGAAGGCATGAGGCTGTTCTGGCTCTGCCTGGATGGGCTGGACTGATTTATCGCGACGAAGTTGTACTCCGATTCCCGGGGCCTCAGGACACCTCCGAGAACATCTGAGACTCGTGGGACAGGGCCGTCCCGGCGGGGCGGGGTGACGTTAGGGTGGTGGCGCGGGGGGTGGGGTGCAGTCCCTCGACAGGTGGCTTTGGGGCCCGACTGCGCAGGGGCCGTGCCGCGGCCCGTGGCGTGTGGTGTAGTCGCAGCCAGGGCGACACCACACCGTTTCGTCAGCGCTCACAGTGACCGAAGAAGGGTCCTGCAGTTGGAGCCCCCGGTCCAGTCCAGCACACGGGTACCCCCGGGTACCCCCGGGTACCTCTCCTTACCTTATCGCTCTCACTGCCGGAAATGTTCAAGGCTCGGTTCGGGTCGCTCTGGATGTGGCGAGAGGACCTCGTGCTGGCGTGTCACCTCCATCTGTCTCACTCACACGCTCTCGCTCTCTCTCACGCGCGCGCGCGCTCACCCACACGAGCGAGCGGCGCGCGGCGGTGTAAGTGTTCTGTCTCTGTCGACAGATGAGCTTGTCAACCGATTAGTGGTAATGAGGTGGTTTAGGGACACAGACTCCAGCGCGCTGCGCCCCGCGCCGCCCCGGTGACGGTACCAGGCCCTGCCAGGCAGCGTCACAACAAACTTATTTTATTTATTACACTATTTTTATACCCAGCGCCCCTTTCTCATAGTATTTTTTTTTTCCCCAGCGGGAACAGTGTTGTTGCAGGTCTTCCCACCCTCAGGGCCCTTCGGGTAGGCAAACCCGCATATACTGTCTCGTGTTGTGTGAAACACCCGGTACATCGACGCACGCTGTATGATGGTCCCCCCCCTCCCCCTTGTGTGTGTGTGTGTGTGTAAAGGGGGGGGGGGGACACTCGCATGCTGTGCGTAGGCCTCGTACACTGTTAATTTTAGGTGTTCAGTAATTGTACGCCAAGGCGTGCATCGCCCAAAACTGCACCCCTGGCGTCTGGCGTACAATGACATCACACCTTTGGTGTCCTGTCACTATACGCCGTCGTACGCGCACAAGCGCAGGCGTACAGTTTTGCGGGGTGCACGCCTCCGGTGGCGTACGAACACTGCACGCCTTGGCGTACAATTTCTGAGCACCCAAAATGAACAGTGTAGTGCAGTGCAGGCTCCCAGCCCAGCGTGCCGAGGCGCGCCTTCCGGCCGACAAGTCGGAGCATCAGCCTGAAATAGGACGGGACTCGGGACGCGGTACGGGGACCGGCCAGGGCGGCGCTCGGCATATTTTACGTCGGCGCCCCGCCCCGCCCCGCCCCGCCCCGGTCCAGCAGGGGCTCCGCTCACTATTGCTGCGCTCTGCCGCTGGACGGAGGACGGAGGGTCAGCCCAGCACAGGGGCCCGGGGCCCGGGCCGCACGGGGCCGCTTCGGATTGTCGCCGTTTTGGGTCGTGTGATTAGCCTTTCGGCTCCGTGCCTCCGTCGGCCCCCCGCCGACCGACCCGTTCGGCCCCTGCCGGCGGCCTGCCTCTGCTGGTCCCTCCTCCCCCGCCCGTCCATGGTCCCACCCGCAGGAGATTGGAGTCGACCAATTCATGTTCGCATCAACGCCGCGGAAATCCATTTGGTCACCTCCGCCCCGCCCCGCCCCGCCCCGCCCCCTCGAGGCACTTGTATTATTACTGGACGTGTCGGGTGCTCAAAGGGGCCGCTATCTCCTTCCCCCTCTCCCCCCCCCTTCCTTCTCTCTCTCTCTCTCTCTCGATCCGCTGTGTTCTTTTCATTAAGCGCCGCGCGTTTTTCGCTCTAATTTTATCTTTGTCATGCACTGAAAAGGGGCTCGGCCCAGGCGTTCAGGCGTTCGTTTAAAATCGCCGCTCCAGATTCCCGAAAATAGATGAGAGAGAATTGTGTGAAAAGACATTTGAATCGAATCTGGTCCGAACCGCGCGTTGTGCGATTCTCTCGCCGGTCACTCTCTCTCATATTCTCTCTCTCTCTCTCTCTCTCTCTCTCTCTCTCTCTCTCTCTCTCTCTCTCTCTCTGTTTCTCTCTCTCTGTTTCTCTCTTTGTCTCTCACCTCATCTCTCCCATTCACTCTCGCACTCTTCACACTCTCCATCTCTCTGCTCGCTTCCTGCTCCTCCGCTCCGCTCCGCCTTCCGCTCCGGCACTGCACCGGCGCTGCAATGGCCGGCATAAACACGTCGCCCTTGTATAAATAACTGGTGGCGAGCCGCGCACGTTAGAGTGTCTGCACGGCACTGTGCGCGGCGCTCTGCGGCGCTCCCTCCCCCTCAGTCACTCTCTCTCTCTCTGTGTCGCCCCCGCCCTCTCTCTCCCCCACTCTGTCGCCTGTGGAGGCCGTTGCGTTCCTCCCTTTGTGCTGTAGAGCCCGCCCCGCCCCGGCCCGCCGCACCCTATAGCTTCGCGCTCAATACTTAATTGAACTTCCTAATCTGGTTAGTTCTTCCGCCGCCGCCGCGAGGCTACACGGCCCCAGCTCAGCCCGACGATGGTAATTTGAACGCAGGTCGACCGGAGGGTTTTGATCTGATTTCCGCGCGAATGTAGTGTAAGGTCTGTGGGCGGGGCGGGCGGCGCCTCTGAGGCGCGGCACGGGGTCGCCAATAGGGTCGGCTCGGTGGGTCGGGCCTGTTATTCGGGTTGGGCTCGAACTCCCGCCGGACGACCCGATACATACCCAACCAATGAATGGCTTCGATTAATATTTCCTGAGAGGAAACAAAAGGTCGGCTCGTGAGAACTTCCCCCCGCCTTTCTCTCTCTCTCTCTCTCTCTCTCTCTCTCTCTCTCTCTCTCTCTCTCTCTCTCTCTCTCTCTCTCTCTCTCTCACTCCTTCTCTGCCGCTGGCCGCTATATGAAGCAGGGAGGGGCTCCCACCTCATAAGCACTAAACTACAGTAGAGAGCCCCGCCGCAGCCGCGTGTGTACACTGTGAAAAATCTCTTCGTAAAGTTACGATATATCTCGTACTTTGCGAATGATGTAAATTTCTTATCGGTATCTTAAAGTTACGCAGGATTATATTTTTGCCCGTTCATAACCAAAGTCACCCCGCGTTTCTTTCATCTAAAGTTTTGAGGTCTCTGACTTAGTCGTGATTACACCGTGGAATGTTTTATAGGTGTAAAAAAGTCCTAATTACTCTTCGATGTAAAATCCCAACTCTGTGTTTGACTTGTTCTAGGAAAGGTAAATATTGTAGAGGTATCTCCGCAGCAATATTATTAGAGGAAAATCACTGTAGATGTAAACTGACTTCTAATCAAATTTAGAGGTGTTCCCAGCAGAGGTATTAGGTATTAAGTCTTCTCTCCCTTAAATAGATTTAAAGAATATTGGTTTAGGACGTGCTATTAAAGTAAAGTTATTAATTTTCTCGTTGCTGGTCTTATACTTCAACCATCACAGATCAAACCTTTTAAACATTTTAAAGTATCCTCAAGGGACAAGAGGCAAATAAACTGAAATCATAATTTTTAGAAGTTTTACGCGTTTAACTCTTTCCTTTCCCAAAATTACCAATTTTACCATAATTTACCATTATTTCACCAATCCTACGCAAAGAAAATAAATTACTTACAAATTCAAAACTCTAGTCCTACCACTTGAGGTTTGTTTAGGTTTGGAGCCAGCACCCTCCTAACGCAACCCCCGGCCCGGCCTCGCGGCCCCAGCGCTCGGCTCGGCTCCAGCCGCTCTCCGCGCTCACCCCTCTCTCCTCGCCCGCTCCCCCTCTCACGGGGATGGTGAGGTCTGGTGACGGCGCCCCCACCGCGTCCCACCTCGTCCCACCCCGACTCGGCGTTGCCGTCTTGACTTAGTAAAAAAATGCGCCATCCATCAATCGCCCGCAGCGCGCTGCTCTGCGGCCCGTCATGCCGCGCCCATATCTCTCTCTCCCCCTCTCTCTATCCTCCATTTATATCTATTCTTTTCTCTCTCTCTCTCTCTCTCTCTCTCTCTCTCTCTCTCTCTCTCTCTCTCGTTATCATCCGCCCCTCTCCGGTCGCGACCCGGTACACTCCTCTCCATACCAACAGGCGGCAGCGTGCGCGGCGCGGCGCTTCGCGCAGCGTTCGGCCCCAATTAGGGGCGGAGCGGTGCGTTATAATCACATCAGCAAAACTTTGTCCCCTAGTTGTCTACCCCGCCAGCCTCCGCCGTGCCCCGCCTCGCAACCCGGCCCCGCGCCGACGAGCCCTGAAGGCTTTCACAAAGCTAAGTGCCCTCGCGGAGATGACAAAGATTTCGTTTGAAAGAAGCTCGCTCGCGCAGGGATGCTGCCAGCGCGTCACTTTTCTCACTATTTGTCTCTTTTGAAAAAGGAATAGTGAAAACTGACCCAAAAAGGTCTCTATTTTCCCTCGCGTTTTGTTTATTACTTGGCGGAATACAGCTAACAATCGGTTTGAATTTGCGACAGATCAGCAGTCATAAAATATTTTAAAAAATTTCCTCTTCGCTTGCGGTTATACTTCTCAGTCTATCTCTTTCTATTCGACTGCCTAATTCAAAAGTCACCGACCGTAGGTCTTTTGAGACCAGGTTCATAAGTGAAGTGTTTCTTTCTATACAAATATATGAAATGAGCGCCGAGGTATGTTTAAGGCCTGTACATCAGAATTTTTAAAATACGTCTTGAGAGATTAGACACACCACATATAAATAGAGCTTCCTTTTTTTATATCCAAGCGGGAAAAGCTCCGGGTGTCGCCTCCCCGGTGGGTCAACGCCTGCCCATTTCTACGAAATTGCGGCATGTTTTCAAATCAGCTTTTAGTTTCTTTCAATCACTTTTCTCCCCCGAATTCCCACTTTTCTCACTTTTTTAAATGTAAAGTGGCGCGCCCTTGCGGTGCCCTTGCGCCTGGCTGCGCCTCGCTGCGCCTGGCTGCCCGGGAGGGTAGGCCTCAGGCCTCCCCTCCCCTCCCAGCGGTGCAGTACCACTGGCGGACGCCGGCCGGACCGGACGTATCGCGTCGCCGACCCGCGCCAAATTGAATTTGGCGCGCGCCTCGCTGCTGATTTGGCGCGCGCGAGGGCGCGCTCTTTTGTTTCTGCGCCAAAGCCGTATCCGGGCGCGGGTCGGGCAGCGCCGCATTGCTCACCAGGCGGGCAGATGTTTTCTGCCGCGTTAGGCCTGCGGGGCTGCGGGCCGGGTGGGGTACGGGCTGAGCCGAGCGCTATCAACGCGCGGCCAGCGCGGCGGCCAGGGCGGCGGACATCCATCAAGCCCAGCCCCCCCCCCCCCCTCCCCACCCCGCGTCACGCCACGCCACGAGTTCGATGTTCGATGGGCGCGGTGAGGAGGAGTCCCACGGCGCCGAAGCGGAGGGGATGGGGGTGTGGGGGTGGGTAGGGCAAGGAAGAAGAGAGAAGAAGACGTGAGAGGAAGAGAGACTGCTCGGTGGTGTTGCGTAACGCGTTTGGCGCCATCGCAGCGAAATAACCTAGTTTTGGCGCGGCGCTTCTTGTGTCTCGTCCTCGTCTCGCCTGACAAATTATTGTTTGCGAGATCACCAGCTGGGCTGGACTGCTGCTAGGCCTCTGCCGCTGCCGTTGTTCTGGAATGGGCTCCCTGCCCTGCCCTGCCCTGCCCTGCCCTGCCCTGGCGCGCCCTGCCACTGCTGATGCTGCCCGTGCCTCCTAGGAATCCGTCCCCTTGTCGCCGCGAGTCGCTCGCGGCCCGGACCCCGTCCGGACCCTCCGGCTGACCGACCACCTGCTCTCTTTCTCCTTCTCTCCCTCCCTCTTCCTCCCTCCCTCTCTCTCTCTCTCTATCTCTCTCCCTCTCTCTCTCTCTCTCTCTCTGTCTATCTCCTCCACTCTCCCCCGCCGCTTACTTTGCTAAATGGACATCGTTTGTGTGGCTGGACCACGGCTGCTGCGGCAGCGCCGGCCGAGCCGGGCCGGGCCGGGCCGGGGCCGGGGCCGGGCCTGGGGCCGTCAGAGCCTGCCGCCCGACCGGCCAGCCTGGGAAAAAAGTCCCCTTTGCTTTTCTTTCATGGCCTGGCAGCGTGCCCCGCCCGCCCCGCCCCGCCCCGCCCCGCCCCGCACTGTGCGGTCCAGGTAACTCCGACGCGGCCCATTTCTCTCCCCCTATTGTCTCCCTTCTCCCGCCCCTTTCCTGTCCGGGGGTGGCGCGCCTTTTTAAAGTCCCTCTTCACTCGCGCGGGGTTTTGCGGGCAAGCCGAGTGCGATGCAACCCGGGCGGGGCGGGGCGGCGCGGGGCGCTTTGGGCGAGGTGGGGTGGGTTTGGCTAGGGCCCAGCTGGAGTGGCACATGTGTGCGCGGTGCGCCCTAAAATACCTCCGCTTTCCCCGCCCGCTCGGTGTCCTCATGACCCTGGGGGAGAGAGTGAGGAGTAGAGAGGGGGGTTGGGGGTGGGGTGGGGGCGTAGGGGCGGATCCGAGGGGGCCTCAACTCCTGAAATCATGTGTACACAATCGTTGATATCTTCAAAATGAAGTCAAAAAATGTGGATCTGTTTCCGAAAAAAAATTTGATTTGAGTGCGTATTTCGGGCTCATAAACCTCAAAATACGCTTGTATTTACTTTACGAATTATTTCTTTCAATTATAAGAGGTGTAATCATGTGAAATCATGTGAAATCTTGAAATCATGTGTACAAATTTTGGGTGAGTTGAGGCCCCCTCGGGCGGATCGCTACCTTGTCATGGAGCCACACAAGGATTTGCTTGTGGTATTATCAGGTAACAACCACCTCCCCCTCTTTTCCAGCCCCTCCTGTCCTGACCCTCCACCCCCGCTTAAGCGAACACGCAAAAAGGAAATTACTGTGTCGGGTTTTTTTTTGTTCGGTTTTTTTCCCTCGTTTTTATTCCGTGTCCAGGGCTTTAGGCTGTGCCTCTCCCTTTTTCCTCGTAGTGAATGGTGCGAGGAGGGAGGGGGTATTGCAGCCTGGGCCTCTGGGCCTGTTGGCCGGGGCGAAGGACTAGATGAAAGAGATTAACGCGCCGCCTGTGTGCCTGTGTGTGACCCAATCCCGATCCACAGGAGGACTCACACGTGCCCCACGCCGCCACGCCCCGCCACGCCCTGCCACGCCACGCTACGCCACGCTACGCCACGCCTCCAATATTTCCGCGTCCGCCGCCGCTATCCCGCCTGGAGTCCAGATGAATTTGTCTTTTCCGGGCAGGAATAATAATAAAGCCGGTGCCGAGGCCGGGCCGGGCCGCTCGGGGCAGACGTCTTGATACCCGAGTGCGGGTCGTTTGTCTCTGGCCGGGTAGCGGGGTAGCGCAGCCGGAGCCGGAGCCGGTACCGGCGCGCGGTGCTTCTCTAAAGTGCTTCTTGAAGCCCGCCATTTGTCTTGACTGAGGAGGCGGCCTAGGCTGACCTCCCAGCCCAGCCCAGCCCTGCGCTCGCAGCCCAGCGCCGTCAAAACAGTTAGATTCTACTTTGTTTGTCTCGCCTCTCGGCTCGGCTGGGCTCGGCTCGTCGTTCACCTCTCAGTCCCCATAGATCCAGGTTGCTGCTCCCCGTCTATACTGTCTTCCTCATCCCTCAATAAGTAGGGCCGGGCATTTTCATCAGGGAGTCGCCCGCCCTCACATCGCCCCGCCCCCCGCCCCCCTTCCCCCGCCCCCCCCTACGCCGCCCCCTACACTGCCCCCTGCGCCGCCCCCGAGGCCGCATCACCCTCCACTGATCACCATCATAAGTCTTTTCCAGATTTAATCAACTCGGGGAAAAGATGAGCCGAGTCGAGTCGCCAGTCTCCCTCTGGACAGAGATGAGAAAAAGGAGAGGCCGGGAGCAGCCGCTGATAAAAGAAAGTCGCGTTTGAACCAATTTTCCTTCCGGCTGTGATCGGGAGGGGGGGGGGCTCTCAGTGCTCACTGCTCCCTCTGCAGATCCGCTCAGCTCTCGCCCAGTGACCAGCCTGCCCTGCCCCGCCCCGCCCCGCCCTGCCCTGCCCTGCCCTGCCCTGCCCTGCCTTGCCCTGCCCCGCAGAGGCTCACAATGCACCGCGGTGGTGCGGGGCGGCGGCCCTTTACTTACCGCTAAGCCCGAATCCAATCCCCGAGCTGGGCGGGACGCGCGCGCCACATCCAAAAGGGAGCAAATCCCGGTCGGGTCGAGTCGGGTCGGCAGCGGTAGTCCTGCCTGGTCCTGCCCCTCTGGTCTGCAGAGAGAGAGAGAGAGAGAGAGAGAGAGAGAGAGAGAGAGAGAGAGAGAGAGAGAGAGAGGCGGGGCGGGGCGGCTTCGCGCTTCAGGCTCAGGCCTCGTGCGATGGGCTACGGGATTTGTCAAAGACGAGCCGGCTGTGAAATGCACCCACCGCCCAACGCCTGCTCGGTTTTCGGCCCCGGCGGGCCGGGCCGGGCCGGGACCCGCTGCGCGCTGGAGTGGTTCCGTTTCCGCGCCTGCAATTTTGGCGGGGGGCAGGCAGGCAGGCAGCAGGCGGCCACATACTCTTTCCATCTCCCCTCCCCCGTTCTCTCTCGCTCTTCAGTAGTATTTCTCGGGGCCGATTTGTTGGTGCGCTCCCAGCGGGCGGGCCCCAGCACCCCGGGCCCTGGGGATTGGGAACAGCTGGCATGGACATCGGACCGCCGCGCCGCCGCGCGGCCGGAGAGGGAAGGGATAGGGAAGGGAAGGGAAGGGAAGGGAAGGGAAGGGAAGGGAAGGGAAGGGAAGGGAAGGGAAGGGAAGGGAAGGGAAGGGAGCTGTTGGAGGAGCCGTTCGTTCGTTCAGAGGGCTTTCGTTTAAAACTAACTCTTCCGAGAAGTGAGACTGTTCCGCTGACGCGTATATTGGGGCACCCGGTCTGGCCGGGCTATGGGCGGAAGCTTACGCGGCAGCAGCGAGAGCGCGGCCGTTGCTGCTGCTTGTTCCTGCGTCAGCGCTAGAGAGCGGACGTCATGGGCCCCTAACGCTAGAGAGCTGCGAGCTGCCTGTCTTGTAGCACCAGGCGCCGAGACCCGCGAGTCCCCGCGAGCCGCACACCGATTAAATGAATTTTCAATCCGCTGTTGGTGGTGGTGGCGGTGGATGTGGATGTGGATGTGGTGGTGGTGGTGGTGGTGGTGGTGGTGGTGGTGGTGGTTGGTGGTTGGTGGTTGGTGGTTGGTGGTTGGTGGTTGGTGGTTGGTGGTTGGTGGTTGGTGGTATGTGGTTGGTGGTTGGTGGTTGGTGGTTGGTGGTTGGTAGTTGGTAGTTGGTAGTTGGTAGTTGGTGGTGGTGGTTGGTGGTTGGTGCTGGACGAAAAAAGTTTCCTCGCGGCCGGGCCGCCCGCCCCACGCGCAGGGATTCTCTCGCTGTGGCTGTGCAGCCCCCGAGGCCGATGCTACTGGTTGCACTAGGGGGGAGGGGGTCATGTCCAGAGTCCAGGCCGCACCACGCTCTGTGTGCTCCGGAACCCGCAGCATTAAATATTTACCGCATTATCGCAGGTTTATGTTGCCGGACCCGGGGGGCGCGGGCCCGGGGCGGGGGCCTGCAGGTGCGGCTCCAGAGGCGGGGGGTGGGGGGTGCCCCGCTCCTGCCCTAACCCCGGCCCAGCGCAAGAAACAACAACAATATTTGCGCCGCTCCGCCGCTCCGCCCCGCCCGGGGACGCGTTCACTCCCACACATACACATTGAGTTTTTACCCGCCCGTCTCGTTTATTTGTCTGCGTGATGGAGCGGGCGCGGCTCCTCTCAGCCGTCTGATTCCGAAGATCGCTCTTGTACTCTCCGTCCTCGTCGCGCTCATAATGGCAGTGCCCAATGTTGGGGGTGGCGGCGGCACGGCCCCATGAGTGCGACAAGGACGGAGGTGCGAGAGCGATCTTCGGAATGAGCCTGCAGCCCTGCCTGACCTGACCCGACCTCGCACGCTGTAATGGCCCCTCCAGCCAGCGCCCTCGCCATGCCGCGCCGGGGTGTATAAACATAAACCATACGTTCCTCGAATACGGATGGCACCACCAGCACTACGATCATTAGCCAGCCTGCTCAGCCTGCTCAGCCTGCTCTGCCTGCTCAGCCTGCTCAGCCCCAGGCCAGCCGGCCGGCCTGCGATGCGTAGGCAAACAAATACTCGTCTCGCCTGCATCGTTTGCATCGTTTGGTGCAGTGCTTGTGCGCCGGCGGGGGAGATGCGCGGCGAACGCGCTCAGCACTCTCAGATTCCTTATGGAAGATGTCGTTTCTTTGCTGTCAACCTTATGGTCTCAGAAATTTGGTGATGGTTATTTAGCAACGCCAAGTGTGCGCAGCCAGTGTGTTCTATATTTCCTGCGATAGCTTAGAGCTATAAGACACACGAGTGGTGACGACCAACACCCATTGTGTGAAGCTCTAGCTGTGGTCTCCGAGGGGGGATCACTTCCAAAAATCATTATAAGGCCCCTAAAAATTAAATTTAAAAAAAAAGTAAATTCAAGAAGAAAGTTACAGAAAAATAAAATAAAAATAACGAGAAAAACCGAACAAAATAGTGATAAAAACAACATGGAAAAGTCATAAAAAGGAGGAAAAGATCCAAATTTATCAATTTTCATTATTTTCGTGAAAACTCAAAAGGAAAAATAGTATTAAAAAAAAACATCTAAAAAACGAAGTCAAAAGAAGCATTAAACACATTTTGTATGAGTGATCTCCCCCCTCCCTCGGTGGCCTCGGACTTGAGTGTATCCCCATCCCCCTTCCACCCGCCGCACACTCTGACCGTGGTGTGGCGGCCACTCTCCCTGAGGCTCTCCTGCGCGCGGCAGTAAAACCGTAGCTCATCGCCCGCTCACTCAGCCACCCCTGCCGTGCCCTGCTGCCCCGCCACCTGCGCTCCGCCCCCGTCCGTCCCCCACCCCTCCCCTGCCCCTCCCCCGGCCCGCCCCCGGCCCTCCCCCCCGCCCCGACAGGATGTCCTCTCGCCGATCCCCGCGCCCGCGTCCTCGTCGGTCCTGATACAAGATTGGGATTAGAAGCCGTATTTGCTCCGTGGCGCCTCGTCCTCCGCGGGGCGGGGCGGGGCGGGGCGGGGCGGGGTGCCCCCCCCTGTGCGGTGAGCCTCTACGCGCGCCCCTGCCCTCTGCAGCCTGCGCGAGCACGCCAGGCCGCCGCTTCGGCCCATTTCCTCCGCCACGCACTGTCTTAGTTATTTCTTTGAGGAAAGTTGTTACAAAAACAGCAGCAGGAGCGAGGGAAGGAGGTACGAAAGAAAGAAGGGAGTGATTTTTTCTTCTTCGGCGGTCGGGCGCGACACGAGGTAGGCTAGATACGCTTGGCGTGTCGTCCTCGTCGTGTCTGTGCGAGAGAGAGTGGGTGGTGCCGGCCAGGAGACTTCCATTTTCATCTCTCCAAAGCCCCTGGCAGGATCAGGAGCCTCTTGCTGCTACCGCTCCTGCTCCTCTGTGTTCCTGTCTGTCTGTCTGTCTGTCTGTCTGTCTGTCTGTCTGTCTGTCTGTCTGTCTGTCTGTCTGTCTGTCTGTCTGTCTGTCTGTCTCTCTCTCTCTCTCTTTCTCTCTCTTTCTCTCCTTCTCTCGCACAGCGCGCGCAGACAAGACGGGCGTGGCGGGGCGGGATGGATGTCTGGGTTGTGTGCTCCGTGCTCCATGCTCCATGCTGGGCGATGCTGGGCGGCGCGCAGCTGGAACAACACCGCGCCCGCCACGCGACGCGGATCGGTTGCAGCGACGCCCACGCCAAGGCACGCGGCTGATATTTTTTTTGCAGTGTAGATTAGAGAGAGTGAGAGAGAGACAGACAGAGAGAGAGAGAGACAGAGATAATTTTTGAATTTGTATTTGTTAATCGACAGCTTCCCTAAGAAAGGGCTAGGGCTATGGCCCTACTGCAGCATATAGAAGCTGGCTCTCATGAAATATACAAAAATATAAATTAAAGAATTAGACTTTGATACAATAAACTTAACAATACCAACAGCACAAACTGTCATTACAGAAGTAAAGAAGTATCATAAGAAAAACGTAAAGTGGCATATAGCCACGCAAATGACCAAAATGACAGAGTACATCAGTTATATAATAATAGTAACGATGATGATAAAAACGATCATAATAATGATAATATGATAATAACAATTAAGATATATTATCAGTCACTGATGATCAGTGACGACATATTTTTTTCAAATATGTATCGAGAGGGAGAGGGAGCGAGAGAGAGAGGGAGAGAGAGAGAGAGAGAGAGAGAGAGAGAGAGAGAGAGAGAGAGAGAGAGAGAGAGAGAGAGAGAGAGAGAGAGAGAGAGAGAGAGAGAAAGACGCTCGGGCGCCGTATGAACAGACGGGGCTATTCATTCAATTAGGGCGTGCGCGCCGCGTGTGCAGCCGAGCCGAGTCACGACTTGTGTGGCGCCACGTGGCCGCTCCGCCGTACTGATCGCCTTTTAGGGCGCTCCTCTCCGGCCGCACAGCATGTACGTGCCGCTGGGAGGCGACAGGCGAGGACGGCGCCAAGGATGGACAGATAAACGGAGATTCTTTCGCCGTTGCGTGAGGCGCGCTGCCGGCCGCGGCAGGTCACGGCTTTCGCAGGGTTTCTGGCTGATGTGTGGAACCTGATTCGCTAATGGGCGTGCACTGTTTTAAAACCTTGCGAAAAAAAAAAATGTTCATCAAACAAACTAAATAGTTCGTATTTGGCTGCTTCGAAATTGCGAAGAATTTCTTTGCAACTTATCAAACTAATTAGTTTGTAAGGCGCAAAAAGTTCGGAAGCGGGCGAAGCGTTGGGAACAATTTTCTTTGTAATACACGAACTTTTTCTTCGCAATGCGACGCATCCAATTTCTTTTCAAAGATTGTTCGCAAGGTTTCACCAGCAGTGGGTGGGGTAGTCGCTAAAGGTGTGTAGCTGCTCCCAGGTGCTGCATCTGTGTCTGTCGTGTGGGCGTGGGGAGTGGGGCAGTTCAGCTGCTGCGGGTGAGCAACTTGGCTTGGAGTGCCGATACGATCGCGCTGCCCGCGGCGTGGCGTGGACCCGCCGCGGTGCTCAGCGCGACAGTGTGAGTGAGTGAGTGAGTGAGTGAGTGAGTGAGTGAGTGAGTGAGTGAGTGAGTGAGTGAGTGAGTGAGTGAGTGTGTGAGTGAGTGAGTGAGTGAGTGCACCGTCAAATAAAGCGTTTAAACCTTTCACTCTTATAAGTATGCAATTGTCATTAAAGCACTTGCAAAGGCACATCTCAGGTTTGTGCACTTGCAAGTGTGCGAATCGACAGTTGTGCGGGTTGTGCACCTGTCAGTGTTTTAATCCTCATTTGCACGCATTCTGGGCTTCGGGTGTACAAGGCTGCGGAAGTGTGCAACTGAGGATTTAAACACTTACAAGTGCACAACTATCGATTTGCACACTTGCAAGTGCACAAAAGTGAGTCGCACACTTGCAAATGTTTAAATGACAATTGCACACTTTTAAATGTGAAAGGTTTAAACACTTAATTGAATAGTGTGAGTGAGCGGGCCTTTGTGGCGTGTTGTCGTTATTCCAGTTGAGCCGCTTCTGAATCCGGGCCCGGCGCCCGGCCTAGCTCTGGTCGCGCGCGGCTCTTTTGTTTTTGCGCGAGATGACTTTTCGGCTCGGGTAGCGCGGCGCTGTGCGTATTTTGCATGGAGTGTTGCCGGTCCGGCCCGGCCCGGCCCGGCCCCGCCCGGGGGTCCCCTTGATGTGTTGTTTCGCCCCGAGCGAGTTTTTATTTCATTTCTCCCGCCGGCCACTTGGGCGTTGAATCAAAGTGGCGCAAACAGCGCGAGGGAGGGGGGGAGGGAGAGAGAGAGGGTCGGAGGTAAGGGTAGCGAGAAAAGGGGACAGTAACGGTGGTGGGAGAGTGAGACAGAAGCGCAACACGCAACACGCTTGGCGGGGCTTGGGGTGGGGCGGGGCGGGGCGGGCACGCACAGTGGCTGGGCTGGGCTGGCCACTCCAACTCCACTCTCAGCCCCACCGGAGGGGTGGGGTGGAGGAGGGGGCGCTGTGTTTGTCTCGCCTCATCGCCCGACCCGAACTCTCGAACCCTGCAAGGGGTAAAGTGGCCTGCAGCCTCGCCTCGCGCGCTCTGCAGTTCGTATTCTCGCACCCCCTCTCCGCCCCGCCCCGCGCCCTTCTTGCGCCGCTGCTCTCACCGGAAATGGATTTTCCGCCACGTGACTCGAGGGATATACATGGGGGGTGGGAGGAAGGAAAGCGAAAAGGGGAAAAAAATGTTGCTCCACGATGTGCAAACATTTTTAGGGGTCTCTGAAGGGCAAAGCGATTGCAGCTGGAGGGCTGCGCCGCGGTGGGCGTTGGGCGTGCAAGGCGGGTGGCGTCGCGTGCCTGGGCTTGTCGGGGCGGGGCGGGGCGTTCCAAGTGCAGAGGCATTGGCAGGGGTAGAGTCTGGGTGGTGATGGCGATATCGAGGCCGGGGCCGGGCCGGTAGCTGCTGGTGGCGGCATCGCCGTGGCTGCAGCGCGCCGCTGTAAAAGTAATTTGTTGTACTGCGCTGCGAGGCGGGAGGCGAGGCCGGGCCGGGGCCGAGGCCTGCTGCAGCGCGGCAATTTGAAATGACAGTACGAGTCCCTCCTCCCGCTGCTCGGGGGCGTGGTGCCGTGCCGCGCCGCTCCTCCGCGTATTAACTCGACAATATTCCAACTCAATTCTCCATTCATCATCGTCAAATTCGCGTGCATCTGGCAGCGGCGTGGGGCGGGGCGGGGTGGAGTGGGCCGGGGCGGCGCATTCCACCAAAGAGCAGTAGCGTCGATGCAGCCCCATCGTTTGTACACTGTCGGAAGTGAGGGTGCAATGCGAACACCTCCGCGGTGGGTGCGCTCGCCGCACGACGTTGGGGCGGGGTGGGGCGGGGTGGGGTGGGGCAGCGCTGGGTTTATGATGGTGTAGCCTGGCGGGGCGGGGCGGGGCGGGGTGATCGGGAGGTGGCTGCCCCACTCCTACGGTATGGTGACTGCTGGCTGGTGTGGCCGCGCAGGCCGCGCGCCGCTACTGAGTTATTGACTACCTGTGGAGCGGGTGGATGTGGCCCGCCCCGCCCGCCGCGGGCACCCCTTCTAACGGCTCTGACCCAGTGCACCCAGCGGGGCCGGGGAGGGCTGGAACCCTAACCCTTAGCCGCACCCTCCTACACCCGCGAAGAGGGGCTGCCAGGATGCAGCAGTCTCCCAGCTCAGAGAGAGAGAACAGTGCAGCAGCTCCAGATGTGGGTGTGTGTGTGTGGGCGTGTGCCTGCTCCGCCCCCCACCCCGCCCAGTGTGAAACAGACCTCAGGTTGTTGCGATTAGGATGGCGGGGCGGGGCGGGGCGGGGCGGGCTGAGGCGGCGGGCCTCCCCTGCTGTCTGCTGGCTGCTGGTGCGGCCGGGGCCGGGTGGGGCGGGAGTGTCTATGACCCAGACTCCTGCACTCTGCGCGCTAGGCCACTGCGCTCTCTCTATCCTTTTTATTGCACAGCCCTGCGCCCTGCGGTCGTGTCCCTCTTCGCCCCTCCCGTGCGAGTGCGGGTGTGGTGCTCGACGCCGCGAACGCCATCAGCCCCCTCAAGTTCTTTTCTTTTTCCCCATCCGGCAACTATGTCGGCGCTCTCTTGGATGATACTGTGTACCACTCTCCGTCCGGGGTTGGTGGGCGCCGTAGTCCAGATACGCGACGTCGCTCTTGCCGGCCGAGCTGGTGATGGATCGGTTGATCCGAAACTCCCTCCCCCTCCCCCCCCACTCCCCTGTCGCAGCATCTGCTGCGCGCTGGACCGAAGCTGGACCAGGGATGCTGCGTGTCGCCAGCTGTTGAGCTCCGGAGTGTAGGCACGCGGGGCGGGGTGGGGCGGGGTCGCGCGCGGTCACGCTCGGGGCGGGGCGGGGCGGCGTGCTCCCAGCTGGACGCCGTGTAGGCCTCCCTCCTCGTTACTGCAGGGAGTGTCCGCCCCGCCCCGCCCCTCCCCGCGCTGCTCCCCCGCGGTGCCAGCGACGCTACCGTGCCGCACTGCTCAGCCTTAATCGCTGACGGCTGTCAGCGGCAGCGGCGGCCTCCCAGCGCCTGAGCATCCCCCCACCCCCCTCCTCCTCCTCCCCCTCCCCCTCCTCTGCTTCTCCTGCTCGTCCTCTCCCTCCTCCTGCTCCTCCTCCTCCTCCCCACACCTCATACCAGCACAGCAGCACAGCGATTCCGGTGCGCGCACTCCTCGCTCTGTCTCTCTCGCCCTCAAGGAGTCTGCCCACAGAGCGAGAGCCGAGCAGGCGAGAGCCCTTCTGTCTCTCTCGCACTCAGGGAGTGCGCCGACGAGTGCGTGCACCGGGATCGCTCTGCAGCCTGCTGCGCGACGGACGATACCCGCTGCATTCAGCGCCTCGCTGAGCCAGGCGGCGGCGGCAGGCGGCAGTGTTCGCCCGGGAGGTAGGCATCCCGGTGCGCTCGCCCGTCCGGCGGGTCTGCCTAGCTCAGGGCGCCCGGCCGCAGCGGCTCCTCTCCTCGCCCTCCGCCTCTCTTTCGCTCTCTCCTCCGCTCTCTGCCGCTTTATGACCCCCGCCTCTCCTCCTCTCTCTCCTCCTCTCTCTCCTCCGCTCTCTCCTCCTCTCTCTCCTCCTCTCTCTTCTCCTCTCTCTCCTCCGCTCTCTCCTCCTCTCTCTCCTCCGCTCTCTCCTCCTCTCTCTCCTCCTCTCTCTCCTCCGCTCTCTCCTCCTCTCTCTCCTCCGCTCTCTCCTCCTCTCTCTCCTCCGCTCTCTCCTCCTCTCTCTCCTCCGCTCTCTGCCCCTTGTATGACCCCCGCCCCTCCCCTGTTCCCCGCCCGCTCGCTCTGCGCCCCCCCCCCCCAATGTCCTCGCTGCTTGCTTGTCTTGTTCAAGAGGAACCCGATCCGTTGGGGTGGAAACCGTATGCCGCCTGCGGTGCCTTTTGCGAGGTGGGGTGGGGTGGGGCGGGGTGGGGCTGGGCGGGGTGGGTGCGGCGTGAGAGAGATGGGGGGTCCATTGTGCGCTGGCCTTGTGGGGTCAAGGCGGCGGTGGCGGCGCGGGGGAGGTGCGCGAGGGACGTGGCGAGGGGCCGCATGGCCTGGCCGGACAGGCTGCCGGCCCCGGCCGGGGCTCCGGCCCCGGCCCCGGCCCCGGCCCCGGCCCCGGCCCCGGCCCCGGCCCCGGCCCGAGAGAGCAGGCCGTTGGCCACACCTGTGTTGTGGGTTATGCAAATAGCCGAGCGACGCCCTGGTTTATCATAACGCCCCGAGCGCCACCGCCCCGCCGCCGGCGCCGGCTCCAGGAGGGTGGTCCTCATTGGGGCGCGCCGGGCTGCGCCGGGCTGCTGGAGCGAGGCCGGGCCGGGCCAGGCCGCCCCATGTCCCAATTAGGCGGGCGATTTTGACGTGAACTAATTGTGGTGGCCGCGACACCTGACCCTGGCGCGGATCCGTCCCGTCCCGTCCCCGCCGTGGTGCTGGTCGTGCTGCGCGTCCTCCGCCGGTCCTGCGGTCCATGAGGAGGAGAGGAAACCCGAGAGGCTTTTGCATCCGTCAGTGACGCGCCCGCGCCCCCTGCTGTCCTGCGGAGTCATTAGCGACGTGTGGGAGGCGTCAAAAATGGGCCCGGGCAGTGAGCCCGCACTGAAAACTCCCAAGTGTGTGAATTCACGCACTTTGAAGAGCTTGTAAGGCCTTAATTTGTGAAGGAATTTCACTCACTCGTAAGGAAACGTGTGGGTAGGAGTCGCCATTCTCGCTGTGCCTCAACGTGCACTCTAACTGGCAATGTACTTATTCGTACATGTGAAATGTAACTATATAAACGTGCAGATTTATGAACAAAATTGTGCCGAATTACGTAGAATATTGTGCATAGATCTGCATGAATTATCACATGAAGGAAAAATGCACAAAATTAAACAGATTTATGAACAATATTTTACAGAATTCAGCACGATTTCTTACATAAATCTGCATGTTTATATTGTTACATTTTAACTGTATGAAAAAGTACATAAAAAGTACATGGCCAGTTAGTGTGTCTTCAACCGTTGCGAAATGGCTGTCCACCGTCGTCTACCCACTTGCTCTTCTTCTTATTTTTCTTCTTTTATTTTCTCTGAGCGAAACACGATCGGCCGGCCAAGGGGGGCTGACTCGTCTCAGCCGTGTACGGAGTACTATTATTATAGGCGTATTAAACTCCTAATAAGGTTCAAAAAGATGGAGAATGAAGTTAAATTTTTTCCAAACACCATTGTAATTTACTTTATAGGAAGTTTTCGAAGACACTGAACTTTTCTATTTTTATTGAGAACCGGGTTCTGGGGGAAATTTCCCGAACGCATTATAGGACCATTCAGTGGACTTGCCTATCGGTCGTTATCGTGTGGGTATCGTTCGTTTGACTTTCAAATATCAGTCAGTCACATTAATTTAAACCCATTTTTAAAGTAATACGGCACTTTTACAACTGAGGGGTAAGTACAAAAACTTAATGGTGGTATTATGAATTTCAGGTTTTGTAGATATTATAGGTATCGTATGAGTATTACAGGCCGGTGAGCATTGTTGGAGTCAGCCCCCCTTGCGGCCGGCGTTTGTTCCCCGCCTCCTCCCCTCCCGCTCCCGATTTGCCTTGTCTCATTGAACATCGACTGTAAAGTTTCCTCGCCGAGCTGCCGCCGCGGCCAACGACACAGCTTGGCTTTTCCCACACAAGGGAACCTCTTGAAAAATCACCAACAGCTCCCATAAGCGCCTTACTGCGAAAGTCTTTTATGCCTGCGTGTCGGAGGCTGTGCTCGGTCCGTGAACATGTAAGTGCAGGTGCCGCCGGAGGGGTGGGGGCAGTGGGGGTTACCCATTCTTGGGTAAAATAAATCGGGGGAGCTCGTAAAAAATGATAATGTAGAAAATCGCTGCAGCAAGACCCGTCGTGACCCGCGGGCCCGTGGGCCTGGGTGTGGAGGTATGGCAGCAGGTGGGAGGGTAAGGGGCAGCAGGCCGTGAGAGCGTGCGAGAGAGGTTGGTGGGGGTGGGGGGGGGGGGGGGCGAGTGTGGAAATATGTGCCGACAAACTTTCGATGCGCTTGCAAAGTTCCGCCTCCTCCAGCCCAGCCATAGAGCAGCGTTCTCTGCCGTCCCAGCCCCCGTCGCAGGGGTGAGGGGGAAAAAATGGGCTAGTAAATGTTTAGAACGGAGATGGACGGTTAGGAGGGGTGGGGGTGAGGGGGGTAGGAGGTGGATCCCGGAGGCCGTATAGTACATCAGTGGGGCCTAGCAGCACCGGCAGTATTCACTGCGCGGGGCGGGAATCGGGCCGCCGGGCCGACAGCGGCGCTCGCTGCCTAAACTCACGGGAAAACCTGGCGAGTCGGCGAAAAAGTCGCAAGGCGATCCCCAGGGCGGGACACGGGGCGCGCAGCGCGCAGGTCCCCGCCACCGGTAGCAGGTGGGGCGGGGCGGGGCGGGCCGGGCCGGGCCGAGGAGGGGCGGGGCGGATACGGGTACCATCATTCAGCCCCTATCTGCACCGGCTCGCGCGTTACCCTGGCGGCAGGGAGATTCGCGGGAGAGTGATTTACCTGCGCAGGCGGGCGTTTCGCGCCGCCGACGCCGCGCTGGTGAGTCCCCCCTCCCCCCCGCACCCTCACACGCGGGGCGGGGCGGGGGCGCGCGGCGCTTGGATCCACGGAACCCTCTCCTGGGCGGTGCGCGCGCTCAGCACTGCTGATGGAGAGCAGGAGATTCTCCGCCTGCTTATACGCCACGCCCCCGTATTCTTTATTGAATGCGGTCCTCTACTGCGTTTGGCTGGGATCGATTTGAGAATGTCATTCCAATCAGGAGAGGCTCCCGCGCGCGTGATCCGTCCTGATGACGCCCCCCCCCCCCCGGCCACCCCGCCGCCTCCCGTTCCTCCAGTACTCTCAAATAAAGAATTCTTGATTGAAGCTAAAATTTGCCTTGTTTTCGCTATTCTTGTTTTTTTTAAAGCCAATTTTCTTGAATCAAGAAAAAAAATTCTTCGAATTAAGAAAGTAAAATTGAATCAAGAAAATCGGCTTGAAAAACAACAAGCCATAAGAATACCATTTTCTAGTTAACTGTGCAGTCCGCCGCTTTTCCCCTTGTGTGTGCGTGGCTGGGAAGTGAAATAATGGTGGGGGGTGGGGAAGAAAAAAAGAATATTGTGAGATTGTATGACACCTTCGTGTTGTCGCATGCGGTGTTGTTTTTACCACGGCTGCAGCGCACACACATTTCGTGCTATAATAATCAAAGGGGAGAAATTTGAGATGTTGTCGTGGTCCAATTTTTCTCTCCCCTCTATAGCCGTGTGGCGTTAGCGGCATCAGCGGCAGTAAGTCGTAGAGCGGGTAACGACTAAAGAGAGAGAGAGAGGGGGAGAGAAAGAGAGCAACAATATTTTGGGTTGGTTTTTTGACGCCCCTCACTCACTCAACTCCTCTCATATTTCATATCCCCTTCCCGTCTCGCACCTACGCCACGCCACGCCAGGCCTGAGGCAATATCGCCGCATGGTGTATTGCTAAAAGAGTGACGGTGCGCCGCCGAGCGCCTCCTCCTTAATCTTCTTCCTTTCTTATTCGTCTTCTTTTCGCCTCGAGCTTTTAATAACCCGACGGCGCCCCGCCCCGCCCCGCCCCGCCCCGCCCCATCCAGGCCGCTCGTTTGCGTTTTGCTTTATTGCATATCGGGTTGACGCGGGCGGGGCGCTGCTGGCGCTGCTCGTCATATCGGCGTGCAGCTGTCCCGCAGTGCCCTGCCGCTTGCCGGGGCTGCAGATGAACAACAACAACAACAACAGCAGCAGGCAGCCGCCGTTTAAGTTTTTGTTTTCCGCAAAACCTCTACGCACGACAGGGGCCTTGTTGTTGGTGTCGCCGCCGTGATTTGCATACGACACGTCACTCATTACCCCGAGAAAGTGCGAGCGGATTCACAGTCTCTCTCACGCCCCCCCCCCTCTCTCTCTCTCTCTCTCTCTCTCTCTCTCTCTCTCTCTCTCTCGCTCTCTCTCTCTCTCGTTCTCTGTCTCTCTGTCCCTCTCGCAAGCTGTTGCCGCTGCGGTGGCTCCTCCTTACGGTCGCTTTGTTCGCCTCCAGCTTCTCCTCGGGTGCTCCCCGCAGCGGCTCGACCCCGCCCCGCTCAGCTCAGATCCTCCCCAGAGACCGGACCCGCGCGCGAGGTGTGGGTGTGGGTGTGACTAGTTTGCTTTGGGAATGAAAAGTGCTTCATCTACCCGTCCATCTGGTCGGCCTGCAGTGAGGCGGCAGGAGGCGATGTTGTGCGCACCCTCGCGGCCGCTCGCGGCACGGCTACCGTGTGTGCGGGGGGAGGGGGTGAGACCCGCCCCCACCCACTCCCCTCCACCCCAGCGGTGCCGACCAACATAAAGACATTTTGATTGACACATTGAGGAGGCGCGATGTAGGAATGAGGTTTGGGGCGGCAGGGGAGGGGAGGGGTGCGGGGTGCGGCGGGGAGTCGGCAGGGGTTTTCTTTGTACAGCGCGGAGGGTAGGGGAGGGTCTCCCTGCCGCCCGGGCGTGCAAGGCGTGCCACCCCCGCGCCGGGCCTCGGGGCGGCCTGGGGGCGGCCTGGGGGCGGCGGTGTCCGCGTGCTGTGCTGGCCGTCCTCCTACCCGCCCCCGCCCCGTCCCGCCGGGTTCCATCTTGGTGATCGCGCCGTATTATTTACACATTTCGGTTGGAATCAGTTTTTGCCGCGCGAGCGAGCGCGCTGCTGCTGCAGCCTCCCCAGCCCAGCAGCCCCATAGCCTCGCGTCAGGGCGGCGGCGTCGCGTTTCAGGCGGAATCACACAGCAGTTTGCTTATTGCTTCCAGAGGTACGAGGTGCGATCCATTCATGGGGGCACTGAAGCGAAAACTGGAGACAATCTTGCAGAACAATCGAATTCTTTTAGTAGAGTTCTTTATGAGTAGAAATAGGTTTTAATTGTTATTTATTTGTACAAGTAATATGCGTTTTGCTTATAGGATATAATTAAACCAATAAATTTTAATTTTGCCGCTGTAAGTGAAAAAATGTTTTCAGTATTTGACCCACAATTACATGTAATTTCACTTGTAAAATTACTGGACTTCAGACGCCAGCCTCGAGCTCCTCCTCATCCTCCCCCTTTTGCCCTGCATTGGTTCCGGCGGCGGTAGGTTCTACCATCCCCTGCTGAGAGTGCGAGAGAGAGAAAGAGAGAGAGGGGGAGAGAGAGAGAGACAGACAGAGAGAAAAGAGCGGTCACGTGGCGGCGTTTGGCGCCGAAAACGAGACACGGCGTCACGCGCTTTGATTCGCGCGGCGCGTGCCCATCCCCTCTCCTCTCCCTCCCCCCTTCTCTCTCGCGCTTTTCTCCACCGTCCCTCCCCCCTCTTCAAACGCCCACTGATTGTCTTACCCCAAAAATAATACTACGCGTTGAAATGATTTCGTCGAGTTGTCTAATGCCACTTCTCTCTCTCTCTCTCTCTCTCTCCCGCTCCGTATGCATTATGCTGGCGGGGGGCGCGGCCGCCGGCTTACTTACTAGGCCTACACTTCAGGCTCACACCCCCGCGCTTCTTTTCTTCTCGAAGGGAATCCTTTCGCCGCGGCAGGCTATATGCTGGGTCTGCTCTTCGTCTCTCGGTTGGTCCGGCTCGGCTCGGCTCGGCTCGGCTCGGCCCGGACCGGGAAGGGACTGGACTGAAACTTTTCAATAATTTGTCTCACTGATGGACGTGTGACGTCACGGAGGCGGCTGGGCCAGCAGGCCCCGGCCCCGGGCTGGCTAGGCCTCGCGCGAGCAGCGGGGCGGGAGGGGAGGGGCGGGGAGGGGGGAGCGACGCATTCAAGTCGAAAATCAATTATGAGAGCGTCAGGGGAACGCAGTGACATCGCAAGCCGCTTCCCCCCCCACCGCCCTCCTCCTTTATCTCTCCCCCCTCGCCATCCCCCTTTCCAATCGCTCAATCTCTGTCCCGGCCCGGCCCGGCCCGCACCGCTCAAAGCGCACCTGAGTGTGTATTCAATTATCTCGTTTAAACAAAATTCCTTTCCGGACGGACCATCTTCAGATTACTAGGGGCGGAATTACCGACCGAGATTGGCAACAATGCAAAGCCACGGGGGCGGCGCGGCGCGGCGCGCGATAGCGATTGAAGACATCGCCAACGCACGATTTCGAGACAAGGAGGCTGCGGAGTCCTGCCGAGTCGAGCCGGACCAGGCTGAGCCGAGCCAAGCCGTGCCGAGCCGAGTGGCTGCGGCTAATTGAAACCCCCTCGCCTCCCGCCTCGCGCCTCTGATTGAGTTTTAATTAATGTTTTCGAGCGCCTCGCGCCTATTGAATGCCGTCGTTGCTGCTGCAGCTGCTGGTGCTGTTGTGGAGAAGAAAGCGAGATAATTTTAATTTAGAATTTAAATTGGTCCACATTTAAAGGACTGGAAGGTACTCTGCGTGTTAGAAATATCAGGGTGGCCAGCCACAAGTCAGGGAAGTCATAGGGAAATGTCTGGGAAAACACAAATTAATCAGGGAAATGTCAGGGAAAAAGGCTCAATGTCAGGGAAATTTTTTCAATCGACTACATATGTCAATTATTCGCGCAACGCAGATTTTTCGCCCCTTTTTAATAGTTTTCGCGAATAATTGACAAATGTAGTCGATTGAAAAAATTTCCCTGGCATTGAGCCTTTTCCCCTGACATTTCCCTGATTAATTTGTGTTTTCCCTGACATTTCCCTGCACTCTTAAATACTAGGGACAATTTTTGTTCCTAATTGAGCACGAATCCGTGCATACGCAACATGTGTACGATTTCGTTCCTAATAATGGAGTAAAACTGCACAATAGTGCACTTTTACTTCTTTATTTAGGAAAGAAATCGTACACATGTTGCGTATGCACGGATTCGTGCTCAATTAGGAACAAAATTGTCCCTAGTTTTTTAGTGTGTGTGACTTCCCTGACTTGTGAGCAGGTAAAAAGGTATTTTTATTTCAGAATAAATTTTGTTATTTGACACAACACAACGCAATACACTCCGTGTCGAATTGTGCTGAGAAAGACATCGAGTAGCCAGACAACGGGCCACGATGGCCGCCACCCGGCTCGGCTTCCGCGGGGTGACAATACGCGTCAGGCAGTGACGCTGATCACCGAATGACACGTCTGGAATGGAAAGTCGTGTGCAATCCCCTCCCGCCTATGATATGCTGTGCTGCTGCCGAGGCTGATTCTGTGGTCCGGGTGCGGCATAATGGCTGATCACCAGCATGCCTTATTGGCACTTTTTGCATGGTTGCATTTTTCCTGCTAAAATTCGCTGGAAGTCCCAGTACCCACTGTGAAAAATATTTCCGTAGATGTACAATATATTTTGTAATTCACTATGCACAATATATCTCGTACATGTACGACTTTACACGTTACGACTTTGTTTGGCTCACCAATCGATTCTGAGTTGATACGCATAGTTATAAAAAGTTTACAATATGAATCGTAATTGTACAAGACCTCCCATGGAAAATTTTCCCGTACCGGTACAAGGATTTCTCACAGTGCCTTTGGCTGATTTGAAAATTTCAAATTGCGCTTTGCCCGACTCAAGGGGTACTTTACTCTGAAGAGAGAAAAAAAAACCCATGGTGCAGAGAAAAAAAACTCAAGAAAAGTCAATAAATTAAAGATTAAAAAAAACACACGAAAAAATTGAAGGAACAAAATAGAAAATTAAGGAAAACTCAAGAAGACTTCAACAAAATTTAAGAGGATATCATAACAGGAAAATGTATACAGCAGGAAAAAGCGAAAAGTCGGTGTACGCTCGGATTTATTTTCAAGTAGACCTCTCGGCCCGACCTCCCTGATCCAACGTGTGGTCATCCTCAGCTCAGCAGTGCCCTGCTTGGCGTCCGATGCTGCGTGCGTCCACAAAGAGAAGAGCTTGACCAAAAAACAATTTTTTTTTTTTTTTTTTTTTTTTTTTTTTTAATAAAAACCGCGGCGACGGTACGTGGCGCGTCGCGGCGGCGCACCAGGCGCACGCGCGCTATCGCATATTTTGGTGTGGGCGGGCGTGTGGCGTGGAGCCCCACCGCCCAGCTCCGCGACGCGCGCGTGGACGTCCATGTAATGCGGCTCTCTCTTTCTCTCTCTCCCTCTTTCTCTCTCTCTCGCTCGCTTGCTCGCTGTGTTTGGCAACTTGAGTGTCTAATCGCGCAAATCCCCTCTCCCCAGCCCCGGATGATGGGAAAACCCCATTTTGGATGGCGACGATGGTATAACCCCTTCAGTGTGCTGCTGCTGCAGTACTTGAGCGGAACTCCCGTGGACCTGCCCGTCGCAGCGTGCCTTGCTGAGTGCTCCGCCCCGCCCCGCCCCGCCCGGGTGAGGCTCCACTCCCCACGCCCTCCCCCCTCCCCCCTCTCTTCTTCTACCTCTCCCGTCAGCAGCGTTAATATCGCGTGAGGCGCGCGTATATGATGGTTGTCCAATATGGGGCTGTCGTGTCGTGGGCTGTCGGCTCTGCCGCTCGCCGCGCGTTCAGCACTCGCTGCATGTGACCTATCAGCGCCCCGCCCCGCCCCGCCCCGTGCTGATTCATCGTCCAGCGTGGCTCATCGGGGCGGGGCAGGGCGCGCCAGGCGCAGGCCGATGCCGGACACTATGCCGCCGCCCGGATCCTCCCCTACCCCAACTACCACCCCCGCGCCGCCTGTCACGCGAGGAGGCCGCCCTTCCTCCCCATCCCGACGAAATTAGAAGGAGGGACGCGGGGAAACAACCCCAAGGAAAATACAAGTTTCTTATTGCCGCGTATATCCTGCGCGAAAAATGTATATATTTATGACGATGTCCGCGTCAAGTCTTGTCACCGTAGATTTTTTTTCTTTTTTCAAGGACGCAGTGTCGTTTTGCAGTGGCGCGCGGTGGAATGAGCGCGTGAAAAATATTTTTACGAGACTGCTCTGCTCGCTCTCTTTTTTTGTTTCCCTTTTTGCCTCTTTTTTCCTTGGCCTGCTTGTGTGCAGCAGTCAGTCGCGTCAAAGAGGCCCTGCTCAGCGCAGCGCAGCTGCACACAAACAGCCTCTTGCTACTTGTATACTGCTGCTCGTCTGTCTGCCATGATTTGCTAAAAAAGCGCGACAAGCAAGGGAAGACGAGTGAAGGGGAGGAATGGAAGGGGGAAGTGGGGGGGAGTGAGGGTCGCGAGGGTGACTCACGCCGCGCCACCGCCTTGTCGTGTAAGAGCCCATCATTTCATTGAGGCTGTTTATGCTCCCCGCTCATGGTTTTATGTCGCGCTTGCCTCGCGGAGGAGGAGGAGTAGGAGGAGGGGGAGGAGAGCGATGCTGCGAACAGCATTTATTGGCCCCTGACTGTCTGCATAGAGCGCAGCGCCCTCCACTACGCACCCTCCGCAAAACTTCCCCTGCTCCCTTTTACTGCCCGTTGCCTATCGCGCTCGCCTTGTCCCTCTCTTTCTTATTTCATGTGTCGGCCTGGGTCTTGGGGTCTCCCTCCTCTGGAACTCTCTCTCTCTCGCTGTGTGTCACTGCCCTTTCGCTCTGTCCGCGCGATGTAGTATTTCTTTGGAGCCAACCCCCAAAAGTCGACACAATCTACTCTGATAGAAATCAGTGCTGATTTGGCGAAGCGCGCGGGGCTGGGCGGAGTAGCGGCAGCGGTCACATGCGAGGAAGGCGCGCGGCCACAGCGCTCCGTGCTGCGCTGACAGAAACGAAATATATTCCATAACACATGAAAAAAACCGGCCTACCGGCGGGTAGGAAGGCAGTCGTCTGATTTTGAATATGACTATGAACGGTAATTGTCACGGGAACGAGATGCGTCTGCGTAGAAATCATGGACACTTTGATTCCAGTTTTAACGTGGCTGATTTTCTGATTTCTCTTCTTACAGGCTTGAATTTTTAACTGCGTTATACTGGAATATATTTTAACTGGCTTCTATCTGAACAGCATTCATTTCATTTGAAATTTAAATCCTGGAACTAGGGGACCAATTGTAATTTTGTCACTTCTTTACTGCGACAAACTGTTGGAAATTCTTTCGTAAATTAACGACAGATAAGTCGCTAATTTTTACAGCGACTGCAGAACCCGGGGGGTGAGGAACTGGAAACAATTAGGTGCGCCGGTATTAACAATATGAAAAAATATCAAAACAATACGAGACAATACAAACTTACAAAGTGACAATTTCGGACAGAATTAGAATTTTTCTTAACTGGATCATATTGTATTATATTTTAACTGGCTTTTAAATTATTTGAACCACATTCATTATTTATTTCAAACTTAAATATTGGAACTTCGGGACCAATCGTAACTTTGTCACTTCTTTACTCTCTGATACGAGCGAACGTGATTCCCGGCCGGTCCCAGCTTGCACACACGCTCTTTTTATTTTAACTGGGCTTTATACCAAACTTAAAAGTCAGACAAATCGGCTTCCTAACAAGATTACTGTTTTACAGTGGCTGATTTCTGATTTTTATTCTTAGGGACTTGAATTTTAACTTGGTCGTACTGGATTATATTTTAACTGGCTTTTAAAATTATCTGTATTGTACTCAATTCATTTCAAACTTAAATACTGAAACTTCAAGACCAATCGTAGCTTTGTCACTTCTTTACTGCGATATAAGCGAACGCTGTCAAGAGGTGTAACGTGATGAGGGTTCAGCAGCGCGCTTGTATACAAAAGGGTCCATGGACGGCTGGCACGCGGGGGCGGGGCGGGGCGGGGCGAGAGGCGCGGGGGCGGCTGGGAGGGCGGTCGGGCGGGGGGCTGGCGAGGCACAGCTGCATGCTGCGCGGGGAGCGCCGGGCCACCTCCTCCAGCTCCTGCCGCCTGGTACAGCGTTGAGGCTCTTGACGCCAGCCCGCAGCCCGCCAGTCCGCCCGCCCGCAAGCCGCACACACGCTCCTCTCCTATATACAGTCTGGGAGGGGTGGGGGGCTGGGGGAGTGAGCGCTGCCTGCTGGCGGACTATTCTAACTGGCTGGCTTTTACTGGATACTGGATCAATACGGGGCTTATATTTTAACTGGCTGGCTTTTACTGGATACTGAATCAAGACGGGGCTTATATTTTAGCTGGTCTTCATACCAAACGTAAAAGTCAGTCTAATCGACTGCCTAAAAAATTCCAAAAAGAAGTTGTGGTGTGGCGGCTCAAGGCGGGCGGTGGGGAAGGGGGCTGGCCGCTGGAACATGATGGAGATGGTGGATTGATCACGACGTTGGGAGCGCGAGAGAGAAATGCAGAGAGAAAGGGGGAGGGGCTGGCCGGCCGGCCTTCCCTTTCTCGCGCTCCCTGCCCCGCCCCGCCTCGCCCCGGCCCGCCCCCTCCGTCTTCTTGCCGCTACGCCCGGAACTTGGAGCAGAACACTTTTTCTTCCGGGCGAGTCGAGCGAACAGCAGCAGCAGCAGCAGTAGTGATTCGCTTTCATTCCATCCGGGGTGGAGGAAGGCGCGGAGGGAAAAAAATATATAGGAAAAGAATGGGGAAAGCGGGGTAAATGTTTGTTGTGGCCCAGCGGGAACACGGGATACAGTTGCACTCCGAACTGGTGTGGTGGAGCCCCAACCCCAACCCTGTAACGTAGTCTCATGCACACACACACACACACACACACACACACACACACACACGCAGGCGGCAAGGCAAACTCGCATTACTGCCATCATCAGGCGGTCGCCCGATCTGAAAGCGAGAGAGACAGAGAGCGAGGACACGCAGAGAGACAGACAGAGGCAGTGCAGGGCGGGCAGGAGCGGATTGGACTTGGGGCTGGGCGCCGCGCCGCACGGGCGGGGCGGGCGGGGTGGACGAACTCGGACCACCATCAATTAATACGGGCTCCAGGGCGGGGCGGGGCGGGGCGGGCGGCCTGGTGTTCGCCTGATGGTAAGCCCCGTTTTGTCACTGGCATGATCCGGCTTGCCGCTGGCTGACGCCCCGCGCCGCCCCGCGCCGCCCCGCCCCGCCGGCTGGAGGTTGGGGGTTGCGGGGCGCTGGCGGAGAGCGCTAATCTATGTACATATTTATCAGGGTGGATTATTTCACACAAAGACGCGGAGTGGAGGGGGAGCGGTGGGGAGTGAGAGGCCGGGGCAAGAGAGCGTGCGCTGGGGGGTGCTCTCCCGGGCCTCGAGCGGAGAGACGAGAGGGGTCCTGAGCGTGCAGGGGAGAGGCGGGGCGGGAGGGTGGAGGTTTATTTACCCCATGAACTTAATACCGTCGCGCTGATAGCTTTGCGGCTGGGCCGGGCCGCGCCACGCCGCTCTGGGCCGTTGACCCCCGCGGGGCTGGAGATCCTGGCGCTCTGCGGACCCCAGGGGCCCCGTGGGGGGTAGGCAACCCGTCCGCAGGAGTGCGCGCCCGGCAGCAGCGGCAGCAGCCCACCGCCGTGGCCTGAGGCGCGAGGCTCCAAGCGCTAGGCAATCCACAACCACTCGGCCAGCAGCACGGCGCAGCACGCACCAGGTATTTTCCTGCGGGGTTGTATTTTTAGACCCGGTGGTCGGTGGTGTAAAGCGTAAAGCGTCAGAGAGAGAGTGTGAGAGAGAGAGAGAGAGAGAGAGAGAGAGAGAGAGAGAGAGAGAGAGAGAGAGAGAGAGAGAGAGAGAGAGAGAGAGAGAGAGAGATTGAGGAACTCGGCAGCAAAGGGAAAGGGACTGGAAGATATCGCTGGGAGAGGGAGGGAGGCACTGGAGCATACACAACTCATTGTGTATCAGTTTAAGCGAGCCACTGTGCACTGTGCGTTGAGGGTTATTGGAAAGTGGGGATGGCGTCATATTAAGGGAGCCCGCGTCCGGGAGGGGTAGGAGGGGTGGGGTGCGGCTTGCGAGGGAAGCGTGAGGGTGCGGTGGGGTGGGGCGGAAGGTTGCTCTGAATACGCCCGCCACCGCCGTTTTGGTTCGTGTGTGTGTATGTGTGTGTGTGTGTGGGTCGTGTCCACTCGTCATAGTCCTCCGCGCCGTGCGGAGGTGGCGGAGGTGGTGGAGGTGCGGCCAGGCAGGCCACCAGGCCACGCGGCGACACACCGCCGTGCAGCGTTCATTAGCGGTTGTATTGTCCCCGCGCGCTTACTGAACTAGCCGGATGCGCCGCGCGTGGTGGTGGCGGAGGGAATGAGCTCCTCGCCCCGCCGCCCCGCCGCCCTTCCTTTGCCATGGTGATGATTCCCATTTCACACCTGGTCCCGTCGAGCCGCGCCTATAGTGGGCTTTGTTCCAAAGGGCGTAAACGGGAATTGCGGCGCTAGCGTGCGCGCGTGTGAGCGTAGAGCGGCTCTCTATCAGCCCCCCCCCTCTCCTCCCCTGCACCCCCTCCCTGCACCCCCTCCCCTGCACCCCGTCGGTATCAATCGGCAGCGCGGGAAGATCCCGTAGAGCCCCCTCCCTCTCCCCCTATCGCCCCGCCCGCGCCGCCGCCCGCCGCGCCGTGTCATTGTGTCACATACACCATAATAACAATATCTACTGCGCGCGCCGCAAGGCTTTTCCAAAGCGCGCGCGGTTCGTTTTCTTTCATACATTTTTTCTACTTTTCTTCGCTTTTCTGATTTTCCGCAAGGGCTTTTTATATCTCTTTTTTATTTTTTATTTTTCTGACGCGCCAGGCGACACAAAAGATAAGCACGGCGGTGCTTTTGTTGAGGGCGGCTGAGCGGAGTGGAGGGCGCCTGCGGTCGCTGCTCGGGCCCCGGGCCGGGCCGGGCCGGGCGCGCTGTCACTCAGTGTCTGCGAATGAATAGGAACAGGCGTCGGAGTATGAGCGGCGATACGGACGGGCGGGGGCGGGGAGGGGAGGGGAGTGAGGGAGCACAGAATCGGAGGAGAAATAGCAAAATTGGAATAATGCAAATGACGTTATTCTGTGTTGAGGAAAATGGGGATTGGGCCGGGAAGAAGGGGAGCAGCAGGGCAAAGCGCTGTTTTAATTCCGCCAAAAGTTTTGCTCGGCATTATGTCAATGCGGTTGTCTTATATGGATTTCTTTGTCTTCTTCTTCTTCTTCTTCTTTTTGATGTGTTTTTTACGAATTTGCTGTTTCCGACCTGCTCGGGGACACGATAGTGCCCCGTGGAGGAGGAGCTCCTTGGGGTTTCTGTCTTGCGCGCTAGGCAGCACTGTTAAAAAGAAAATAGAAAACACGGTAAATGCCCACGGTACGCGCTGTCAATTTTTTGCCTGGTCCGGACCGTAGGCCTACTTTATGGTTGCGGTCTGACCCTTACGAAATGAACTGTAAATTTTTACAGACGTTTGCAAAGTTCAAAATAGTTCTTATCCAACGCAAAATATACGGTACACTGTACAAAATCAGTCTTGGATACGGAGCTTGTCATTGCGTTCCGTACCCCATTTTTCAGAAAGGGAGTACGGAAATTTAACGTACCTGGCCATCGTACCTACCATTTTTACATGGGCTAGCATAGGCAAAGGGGTGCGGAACGACTTTATCAGTCCGTACCCAAAACGGAAACCGCCGAACACAAAATTAGCGGTAACTTTTCCGTACCTTGGCACCGTACCCCTATTTTTTTTAACATGGGCTTTTATGGAAATTAGTGGGTACGGAACCGAATGTACATAAACAGGTATATTTCCGTGTGGGCGGCGACCGTAATTTTTTTTTTACAGTGTACCCACTGTTACGCTCTGGACCTTACTGAGGGCAGAGCTGGGCGCAGAGCAGCATGGTTGTCACAAGTAAGGAAAATCAGGAAAAAGTCAGGTTTTTGAAAAGTTTTCAGGTAAATCAGAAATATGCCAGTAAATTGGGGAAAAAGTGTCAGAAAAAATGGGCTCAGGAGGCCTAAGTTTTTCCTGACAGCTGTGAACGAGTCAGTGTAACTATTTTATTCTCTCTGCTGAAAATTGTTTGAAAGCAATAATTAAAAAAAAATTCAGATGACACCCTACAACCCCTTTTTATCGTTTTTTACACTGGAAATGTACTATATAGTTACATTTCTCGCCCGTAATGAGCGAAGCATTTTTTCATCGCTCATTAAAAGTGACGTTCACTAAAAGGACTCAAAACGAGTCTTTTCTGGTAATTTTTAATCGCTCCAGTAGAGTGACGTTTGATGATTTGACTCAAAAAGCGTCATCAAAGTTACTCTAAGAGAGCGACGTTTATTCATGTCGCTCTCCCAGGAGCATGAATATTTGGTACAGAAAAGTCGCTCTCCCAAGAGCGACAAAGGAGACTCCTCCATTATCAGTGTAACCGGGTATGTGGTTTGAAAATGTTATGAAAATCCTCATTTTCGTTAGGAATTTGTCAGGAAAACGACGATTGCAATCCTGTGGCAACCTTGAGCTGGGCGCAGAGCTGATCACAGAGCTGGGCGCACACTGTCAGAAATTTCCACGGTAATTAGTACGGTTTTCCCCGTTAATTTTTTACCTGGTCCGGACCGTTTTTATTGGGTACGGTTCGTCCGTACTACCTATGACCGTATATTTCACATGGGCCTCTATTTCAACTTTTTTCGAAGTTTAAAGAAACTGGAACTACGGAATTGGTCACGGAAAACACCGTATTTTTCAGATACGGTCGTCTCGTCACCAAACAAAACGATTTTACCGTGGTATCTGGGGCATGGGGGTACGGAATTTTTAACAGTGCAGAGCTAGGCGTAAACGCTCCCAGAGCCCGCCAGCGGGACGTTGACAGATCGGCGGAGCCGGGGCCGGGCCGCCGTGCTGAGCGATCGCCGAGTGATCAGAGAGTGATCAGCGAGTGAGGCGGTGATGGATCATACCTTTGGGCTGGGCTGCTGGAGGCCGCCGTACTGTATTTAACTCGCACAGCGCGGCCAGCGCGCTCTACGTGCACAGAACCGCAGTTAGTTGATGCAGATGCAAACAAATCAGCGAGCCATAGGTCAGAGAACGTAAAATTTAGCTCTTAAAACTTACCGAGAATTTTCTGTACCCCCTTTTTTTAACCTAAATGTGGCTCGACCAATAAAGCTTAAGTCAATTCGACTAAATTATGTCATCAAGACTAGTTTCATAAACCTGCTGACTTTCGGTATCGAGTGTCGCGTCCTACTCCCTTGCGCCCTGCTGGTCGTCGTGGTGCGTGCGTGGGCCTTTGGGGCCCGGGAGAGGGGGGGGGGAGGGGGGGGGAGGACCATGACGGCCATGGTGCTCCTTTCCGCCCTCAGAGATACGACCGATATTAAACGCTCCATTTTATTTCATCTTTGCGCGCCGCGGCGCGGCCGCGCTGCTGCGGGGGCGGGGCTCGTGTTACGGTTGCAGCCTTCCTAGCGGCCGCCCCGCCCCGCCCCGCCCCGCCCCGCCCCGCCCCGCCCCGCCCCGCCCCGCCCCGCCCCGCTCCTCGCCCCCACTCGTTTGCACCTTATTTCATATTTCTCTTTCCGCCTGCCGAGACGAGAGAGGAGGCGAAAACCGCTGCAGCGTCCGCCCTCCCCACCCCACACCCCTCTGGACCCCGCCAGCCTCACATTTCCTCTGCACTCGTCTGCGCCCCCGAGGGGTGCATGATGTTGATATGCGGCACGCCCAGCTCCTCCCCTCCCCACCCCAGTGGGCGGCAGATGATATTTTTCGACAGCACCCCCCACCTTCTCCCCTGACCCCCGACCGTACTGCAATGTCTGGTTATGAGACGTGGGAGTATAGGGTGCACTCTTTTTTCTTTTTCCGGTATCCCCTGCTTGCACTAGAAAATCCTGTTTCTTTCATCCTGTGAATTCAATCGTCTTAAGTTACTTTTCTCGACAGAAAAATGAGAATAAAAAATTTGCTCCCGCGGTAGGGACAGCTCTCATGAGTGTGTCTGCTGGATGAGCCCTCCCTCGTATGTGACCTGAACGCTACCTAACCGTTGACTCTCTTGTTGTGCCGCAGGTTGGCCGGAGCTGGCGCGCGGCGCGGCCGTGTCCATCCCGGGGCTGTCAGGCTCGCTGGGCGCCCACATGGGCGTCGATCCTGCGCCCCCCGTGGAGGACTACGACACGAGGGACGACTACACGGACGACTACGACGATACCACCAACACGTAAGTCTTTGAGAAATGTATGAGTGAGCCCGGTATGGGATGGGGATGGAATCCCTCGAGTATACGGAAAAAAAAAACTTGGCCTAATTACAGCGCTGAATTCAAAATAAATCCAATTGACAGGAAACAAGAGTCTAGTTGTCACGACCGAACACTTTTAGGTTTTTTGCCGAGAGTTCCGATGAAGATAGATTTTTATTCTTTCTTGGTGGGCGGCGAGCCCTCTTACTCAAGACTCGAGGGGGTATGCAGTGGTGGGGAGTAGAGGGCGAAAGGGGGTGGCAATGGCATGGTGGGTGCGGAGAGGGGAGGGGAGAGGGGGTGTGAGTTCATTTGGTTGCAGCCCGGCGTAGATCCATCATGATGTGACAGATGTTTGCAGCACAGCCCTCCCTTGGCACACTGTGAAGCAAAAGGGGTTGAGGCGGGCGGGTTGCGGCTGGGCGGAGTGGGGCGAGGAGCGAGGACACGGCGTGCCGTGAAATGAATCGGTGTGAATCGGTCACTGGGTGTTGCTGAATGCTGAATGCTCTTCGTGGCATGACACTGGAAGGAGTTTGCGGGAGTTGAGGGAGTATGTATACTCCCTGTGCCTACAGGCTGACCAGGCCGACACTCACGCAAGTGCTTATTGGCCGTCAGGTCGGAGACAACTTCTTCCGCTGGCGGGGCTGCGCGCCCCGGCGCCGCCCCCGGCTCTGTTCCTGGCGCGGCCACCGGCACCACGCCGCAGACCAAGACGCCCCCGGCCGCGGGGGCGGCGGGGACCGCTGGGCCTCAAGGCGGCGGTAGCGGCGGCGGCGCCGCTCACTCCGGGGGCAGCAATACTCTGGACGCGGGTGGAGGCGGGGGCGGCGGCGGCGGCGGGACGACCTCCGGCCCGTGGCTGGAGGTGACCCGGCCGCTCGTCAACGCCACCAAGGAGACGGGTATGTCGGTGCGGCTGCGGTGCGAGGTGACGGGTGACCCGCCGCCCCGCAAGGTGCGCTGGTACAAGAACGAGGCCCCCGTGCAGGAGGAGCGCAACCGTCTGGTGACGCGCCGCTACCAGGTCGAGGTGAGTAGCAGGAGCAGTAAGTTGATAGGGTACTCCGGGGCGCTCCGGGGGGGCTCGGCCAGCCCGGAAGTAGAAGAACAAAATTCTTCGGGCGCGGGGAGGAGAGAGGACGGGTGGGGACACACCCCTCCCAGCCCCGCTTCTCCCCCGCGCCCCAAGATTTTTGTTCTTCTACTTCCGGGCTGGCCGAGCCCCGGAGTACCCTATAATGGTCGTGCCGCGCCCCGGGTCCTCAATTAAACCTGCCATGTCCGTCTGGTCCCTTGCCTGCCCAACCCAAACAGGGTACCCGGGGAACCACCATCGGCTCTCGCCTGAGGATCTCCATGCTCGAGGTTCACGACAGCGGGTACTACAAGTGCGAGGCCTCCAACGGAGCGGCGACGGTGGAATCGACGGCCATTCTGATCGTCAAGGTCCCCAAGTGGGGTGAGTTGTTGCTGTTTCTCTGTTCAGCCCCCTTCTCGACTCCCCAGCCTCACGTTGACACCAACGCCTTTCTGCTCTTTTTACACAGGAGTGATGAATGCCCCGGCGGATATTCCGAATTTCCCTCCCGTGTTTGCGAATTCCCACGGAGGATTTGGGTAAGTGTACAGATGAATTGCCCATTTCAGAAGTGAGCCCTCTCTTTTGTTTTAAATTGCGCGCGCTACAGGCTGCGCTGCGAGGCGTGCAATTCCCGTTGAAGAATCGCTCTTACGCGAAGGCCTGTAGCAACGCAACGAATGACTCATATACCTCTACACTCTTGTAAAGCGGATTCTGACCATTCTCGTGCTAAAAGTCGTGTCAAGTTTGAAATTTTGCCTTACTTTCTCAAGTTTTCTGCGTGTGGGTTGTCACAACTGTCGGCTTGGCGAATGACAGGAAGCTTTAGCAGAAGGCGCTGACCCGATACTTGTGCTTTTCGCGCATGACAGTAGACAAGTTTTGTTTCTGCTTTGTATTTTCATAGAATTCATTAATATACTGACTGAACCTTATTCTTGAGGCCGCTGTGTTCAAGAAATAGCTCTCTAAGGATTTAGTGATGATAGAAACATGAAGGGGATTCCGTGGAAGTTCTCTTTGTGTTGTATTAGTCTCTTTGGCTGTTTAGCTTTTGCTCAGAATGCAACTGATTTAGAAGAGTACGATTATGAAAAAGCTGCAGAAGAAAATAAGTATGTTTGGAAGTTGTGCATGATTGTGACAAGTCCACCTTAATCATTGAGTTCGCCAATAATACATAATCTTTTGGGATTGGTGCCAGTCTACTTGAAACATGAAGTTATTATAATTAGTTTACATTTTGTCTTCCACCATCCTGGCACAAAGATTTTGTTATACTTTAAGTATCATACATCCTCAGGAATGGGACATTTGTGCATTTGTTTCCTGGCTGTGTTTTAAAAGGTCTTTTCTATCAAACCTGATCATTATAATTCTTATTCTTCTCATCATCATTATTATTACTATGATTATCATTATTATCTGCAGTAATACATTTTCCTTCTTGTACAGTCCTCTTACCTTTTTAAGGGAATGTTTCTTACTGTAACTGCTGTTGTCTTTACAGTGGTACAAATGACCATCTTGACTCTATGGGCATGGGATCCATGGGTGACATTGCAAGCCAGATCCCTAGAGGCTTGCCTGGTGCAATGCCTGGAGGACTTTCCGGAGGAATTTCTGGAGGACTACCTGAAGGTCTTGGTGGCTTAGATCTTAGTAGTGGCATTCCCCATCAAACCTTCACTTTATCTGGAATGCATGGATTTGGAGATACCTCTGACTCTCTTCTACCAGAAGGAACTTCAACAGAACCTATTTGTCAGGTAACTATTTGAACTATCTTTAATTTACTTTGACTTTTCCTCGTAGTGTGATTGTGTTATTGTAAAAATACTTGTTTTGCAGCCTTACCAGGGTAAAATTTGTTGGGAATTCCTTGCGAATAAATCAGTTTATATAAGACCAACTCATAATCAGCAAAACATAGAAATGATGTTGACTCGAGCTTTAACTGTTGCTAATCACTCTCCGTAAGTATTACTTACATTGGGCTCCATATTATCACAAGGATTTTAATTGGGCGTTTACAACTTTGTTTCTCTTTTGCAGTGACATCACACCACAATGTGTAAAGTTTGCAAAACCATCACTCTGCTATTCCGCATTCCCAGTTTGTAGGGAAAAAGTACATGATAAAGTGACAAAGCCATCACAGAAACCCCGTAGGATATGCCGTAAAGATTGTGAGCTGATTGAAAACAAATTGTGCCCATTGGAGTATGCTTTAGCCAAACGCAATGCCCTTGTACGACAAGTTATGCAGGACTGCAATGAGTTGCCAGCATCAGGAACTCCTGACGATGAAGGATGCCTCTCTCTGAATATTCCTTCCGCTGAAACTGCTGTACAAGGTATTTGCCCATTTCCTGCATCCCTCTGCAAAAATGTTTAATATGCGCTAATTAATTAATTATTTTTCAGTTGTTCCTCAAGATTTCATGCCATACATTTTAGGTGTGGCAGGTGTTTTTGTACTCATAATTCTTGTGGCTGCTTATATTTGCTGTCGAAGGCGAAGAGTTGCAGCTCAAAGACGATTTCCAAATAGTTGTGGAAACAAGGTACGTTTTTCATAGATAATAAGACTGGATACAATGATAGAAAAATTAGTTGATTCAAAATCATTCCTCCGGTCGACAGATAAACGGTCTGAAACCACCCCGCACAGCTGCCTCTCCTCTTCATAAACTTAGCAGTGCCAATCAAATGATGGAAATGAACTCTCTACTACCTGCTAATGGTACTATTGTCAGCCACAAGAGTGAACGTCCTAGTAATGGTGGAATTCTACGGGTCAGAGAATATCAACTTAACAACATCCGTTTCATGCAAGACTTGGGTGAAGGTGCTTTTGGTAAGAAATCTCTGATGTGTGTCAAAGCTTTCTGTGAAAGTTCTTATTTTTAAGCTCATTTAACGAATATTTTGTTTCCACAGGAAAAGTCTATAAAGGAGAAGTTTTTGGTGGACCTGATGAACCAAAACTTATGGTAGCTATCAAGACATTAAAAGAAAATGCAAGTGCAAAAACTCAAGGAGATTTCAGACGAGAGGTTGAGTTAATGTCAGATCTACGCCATCCTAATATTGTGTGTCTCATGGGTGTGGTATTGAAGGGAGAACCTATGTGCATGTTGTTTGAATATATGACTCAGGTAACTTTTCCTATTTTAAGTAATAATATTGCTTTAATAGAAGTTCATTCCCGTAACACTTTTGTGATTTGGCAGGGTGATCTTCATGAGTTTTTGATCTGTCACTCTCCACGCTCGGATGTGTCAGCTTGTAGTGATGATGGGAGTTCCCACGTTCTTGATCAACCAGAATTTCTCCATATAGCCTTACAAATTGCAGCTGGTCAGTGGGCTAGCAATTATCGATGGATATACAGTTATATTATTTCCTTCCTCCTTATTAATTAAACTTCTTGGGTTTTGTTTTGTAGGCATGGAATATTTGTGTAGTCATCACTATGTTCACCGAGATTTGGCTGCAAGGAACTGCCTTGTAGGTGATAACCTCACTGTTAAAATATCTGATTTTGGTCTATCAAGAGATATTTATTCATCAGATTATTACAGGTGAGAACTAGACATATTAGATAATTGTTTAGAAGGAAAGTGTTAATGACTTCTGATGTTTACTTATGGGCACTTATATAATTTGTAATTCTTTGATTGATTAAATCAATATTTTCTCTTTATAGAGTGCAATCAAAGTCCCTCCTCCCAGTTCGCTGGATGCCACCAGAGTCCATACTGTATGGAAAGTTCACCACTGAGTCTGATGTATGGAGCTATGGGGTGGTCCTTTGGGAAATTTATAGCTATGGATTACAGGTATTGTTGTTATCTAATCTCTGACCATCAACAGTGAAATCTGAATTCTGGAAACCTAAGTTGTAATAAAAGTACCTTTTCCAAGTACCCAGTAAGGATTTGTTTTATGAATGAGCTTTGTGATAAAAAATACCTGGATATAACTTACCAAGACCTGGGTCTCAAGATACTCTTACTATCCAGATTTCACTGTATCTGTTTATTGGTTATGGTTATCTAAGTTTATTTTTAAATAATTGAAATGATTATTAATATTTATGTTGATTTGTTTTCCAGCCATATTATGGGTACAGCAACCAAGAAGTTATTGATATGATTCGTAGCAGGCAGTTGTTACCTTGCCCTGAAGATTGCCCTTCACGTCTGTATGCTCTAATGATAGAATGCTGGCATGAAGTTCCTGCCCGAAGACCCTCTTTCCCAGAGATTCACTCCCGGCTTAGACAATGGTGGACTGGGAGTGGATTTAGTAGTAACAGTTGGGAAGCCCCAGAAAGTATGCAAGGTACTTTGAGTCTTTTCTTAATGCATTAAAATAGAATAACTACAGTGAAAACTGAATAGCAAGAAAGTGGGAAGTATGAATACCTCCTCACAAAGAAAATTTGCTGGGCACCTAAGTGAGATAAAACCAGGATCCCAAGCTATTCTTAATATGCAGATTTTATTGTATTGAGTCATGTTTGATTTAATCTGATTTTTTTAAAGGTGGTACAAGTAGTTGCAGTGGAAGCCATAAATCAAGCACTGGTCCCAGTAACAAGACTGGTTCTACTCAGTTATCAAACAATGCTGACTTAGGAAGCATAACTCCTGGCATGACACCTTCTCGTGCAAGACCGGAAACTTCCATGAGCCATCAGCTACAAAGTCCTGGGAGAATGGGGCCTCCGCCTCCAGCCACTCCGCCTAGGGAGCCTTTTCATCATCAAGTAATGCATCACCAATCCTCTCAAACACCAACAAAGTTGGCGAACCAAAGACATCCACCACCGCAATATTCTCTTCACAATCTTCAATCTCACATACCTCCACCACCTCTGTCGCAGCTCAATTCGTTTGGCAAGCCTGTTGGTTCTCAGCTTATAGTTCGATTACCTCCCCCTTATAATGGACATAGTAATGCCGTGGAAACCAAAATATCTAACATCTAGACAACTACCTATGAACTGGTTGTGATTCTTTCTCTACTTTTCATAGTCTGATTTCTTTCTAATGTATTATTATTATTTAAATTATTATGTCTTTTTTATTCAACATCTTTTATTGAAGCCCTCTTGATTTCCCCCATGGCAACAACCCACATGGACTTGAATCCAGTATCTACCATAATTGAGGAAAATCGAGATGGAGAAATTGTTCTTATTTTATGAGTTACCTCAAAAGACACCCTCAAGATGAGATGGACTTTATTGTATGAAAGGTATTCCACTTCAATGTTTATACCTTTATAAAATGTGATAATTTTTCCTTTTTGTTTTAAACATGCCATTTTTTTTTCTTTTTTAAATACCACTTTAATTATTTTAAACATGTATAGGACACAGATTGTAGGCATATAGAATGTTACAAATGCTTGCTATTAAATGGTTAATTTCTGAGTTCTTAATTGAAACATTTGTCTTGATTTACATTGTTGTTGAATCACATTAAAAACAATTTGTGTGATTTTTTTAACCCATGTAAGTGTCTTCTGTTATGTAGATTTGTCTTCTATTATTCAACAAGAACTCCTGTGTTTTATGGGTATCTTATTTTTAGGAATTAATGTTAATTTGGTACCATTGTGTCTGTTTTCGTTGCAGGGCTCACTTGATTCTACAACTTCTAATGCGATTAAAGCAAAAACAAAATTTGTCAATTTTTACCGTACCAGTGTATTTGTACTACAGTTATTTATTTTGACAGATCTTATTTGATGCTGTTAGTATTCATAACTGTATTCAGATCTGATTTGATAGAATTTAGCAATTGTGTAATCTTAAACTGTATGTTTTGTGGACTTATTTCTCATCTATTGAGCCCATTTTTACTTGTACATTTGTAACATTATTATGAATTGTGACTGGCACAATTATGTACATCATGTGTACATAAAAGTTATGTTCTTGTAAATTTCTTGTTTAAATTCATATTTGAGTGTATAAAGCTAGCCTGCTGTATGTGGAAATATCAAGTACTAACTTCCCTGTTATATCAAGTCCTCAAATAAGTATTTTTTACAGTGCTATGAAATAATGCAATGTTGATTGACCTCAAGATTCTTTCCTCTCTTTGCCTTCTCTTCATCTATTTTGATTCATGCTGCAATCAAAGTACTAAGATTTTTATGGCTCAGATCAGATACTATTTATTAGTTATTCTTGTTTCCTATTGCATTTGATAACTGAGCCAGACTAGAAGCATTTTAACCATAGAAACTATATATTTTTACATGGATTCTGATGAACTGTATGTACTGTTTGTCATTGTGTGTTCTATTATGTACCATCTCACTATTCTCATGCTAATTTACAGGTAGTGAGTGGTTCAGAATACATAGAAAGTTTACGCCCTCTAGTCATTGTGTTCTGTAAAATTCGCTGGTTTCATGTGGTCCACCTCCAAGGTGAAAAGCAATTACATAGCTCTTTTTATAAATCGTAACTTAACTATCTTCTCATCTCTGGTTCTCTCTCTTAAGTTAAAGACTGATCCCGTCTTCCGGGACATTATTAGTCCTCGGTTACTTTACAAAGAACTGACATGCTGAGTAGAAGATGGGTCTAACATAAAATTTCAGACCTGAATTTAAACTGAGTTTGTAATTTCATAGCCATCATACCTAATATTGTGTAAAAGTGTTTTCATGTCAGCCAAGATGCCATAAACTGTTGTTTGCCTCAAGTTTACCATACCTCAGCTGTGGTATCAGAAAATATGGTAAATACTTCATTATTGTAAATGAACTTGAATTAATACATGTTTATAAAAGATTGTCTCCAATAAATGTACCACCCGCTACAAACCAGAAACATCTTCGATCGTCATCCAATCTCAGGGTGGACCGGACCAGACCGTACATAGCATTGGCAACAAGGATTGGAAGGTGAGTCTCACACATCAGGGCGTTCGACCGTCATTCTGGTGTGAATGGAGAGTGGGGTGTAAAACCCAAGCTCTGCCACACATATTTACTGGGATTTTACCTCAGTCGATGACGATGAAGATGGACCAAGTACGTCAGGCTGCAGGCATTACTCGCTTTAAACCGCTGGCCAAATGCTAAAGTATTTTGCCTGGTGTTGTAAATGGTAAAGAATATTATTTAGATGGGGAGTAAACAGCTTTCACAAATTCGTAATTTTTTTTTTGATGAGGAGTTAACAGTAAAGATTAAGCTCAAATAGTTGTGGCATTTTTTTCATCTTTTACTTGGCTTAGACCACAGTCAGTGGCTACATATTAAGTACATTACAAATAGTGTGCAAAAGAATTTAAAAACCGAAAGTAAAGTACATCCTTTTTTTTCCCTGTTGGTACAGTTTACATAAGTTATAGTCTTCCAAATCCCTGTCCACACCTGACTAGTTATCAATCACAATAATGTTGCTACTGACAGAGACAGAGGGACATGTATTAACATAAATCACACAGAGGAAAAAAACATTTCTGAAGACTTTTTGAAGCTCAACAAAAATAATACAAACCACATGTGACATTCAATGCAAGTAGGAGGGGATGCTTTGAGTCTTGTGACAACTGTTGGAAGCCAGCTAGAACAGAAGAAAAATTACTACTCTGACTCTGAAATGGAGCACCCAAAAACTGAAAGTAAAGTTTAATGGAGGCCTTTCCTAAATTTCAGCCATGTCGCATCTTGAACCTACTTCAAGGGACCTAATTAAATCCTTATGGAATCCTTCTTTAGCTCTAGTGTTTTGGTGAACAAATAAATTTAAAAAAAGAAAAAATGCTGTTTTTCCTCCTACTTCAATACTGTATTTGATAATTGAGGCATATATGCATGTGTAGACAGATAATATCAGATAGGCAATCAGATAAAACAAGAGAAAAATGGCAGATAGCAGAACGTTTCAAAAGAAACTCACTCGTGTTGGAGTAACAAATTGGTGGACAAACAAGCGGTGATAACACAAACCTTCACACAGATCACATTGATATGCAAAGGTTAAAGTGGACTTTTAACATACTCAGACTGATACGTACTAGCTGACCCAAATAATTTGATTAGTCAGAAACGTAAGGCCCACTTGCTTATGCTACTCTTGTTGTTTCTACAAAACTTACTCAGAATACATAACTAAGTTTGGCAAATGAGACTAATCCCCCCAAAAAAACACAAAAAAACTTTTCATCACAACAATTAGCATCTAAGTCATTAACCTAAAATAGTAATAGTAATAAAAATAATAGTAATAATAATAAAAAATAATCGAGCAGAGATTCAAATTGACACATCTCCAGATCGTATCACAAGTGACTAAAGAGTAAGAATCATCAATTACTCACTTAACACAATTGTTAAAAATTTTACCAAAACAATCACACACATCATGCACCATAAACAGAGACCCTCCTAGTTCTAGGAACCCAACATAATACACAAGTTATTGGCAAGTTAACACAATAACATCTAAATTTCAAATAAACATCTTAAATATCAGGATTTTATAGACATCTATAGTTATTTTCAAATTTCATCAAAATTTAAATGATATGAAGACCAAATCAAACACAGATCCATCAGAAAAGTTAGTAAATTAATGCAAAATTTATAAAAGAAAAGGATGTCACGAGGCCTTATCAAATCACAGTATCACAGCAGTAAGGCCAGTCAGGTAGTCAAACTATCCTTGAATGTCAAAAAAGTAAAAATAATTATCAATCAACAAAAGAAATAAAAAAATACATACAAGCCAACTGAACAATGCACGCTCCATGTAACAGATTACAATTCTAATACTACTGGTAAAGTTTACGCAGCATTTAGTACAACTTCATCTTATGGTGTCGAAAATTAGGAAATGAGAGAAAACTAATAATAAAATATTTGAAGAAGAACAATGTAAATTTATCAAAGAACAAATAATAACATAGCACAAAATAGATATTAACTGAATGCCTAAAATGATTCCGGGTACAAATCAAGACGGTCAAACAACATGAATTTAGAAGAACACAACTTTTGTACATTTACACCTACATGAATAATATGAAAACAGTAAAGAATTCCACTAGAAGTACCCAGTGAAAGACCACCTGTGAGTAGAAGGTTGAGTCAGTATTGCTATCAGACCAAATAGAAAAACTTCAAGGCCTACTATGAGTCATAAATTGGAAGAGGGTGAGCTTCTGAATTGAAAACAAATTGATCAAGGCTTATAAGATACCTATCATCAGAAAATAATAAGTATAAGTATTTTAAGGTCTCTCCAAGAAAGAATGATTCCATCATATCCTTTGGTTTTGGACTTTGGATGGACTTAACATTGCCAATGGAAGTATATCCAACAGATGTTTTGGTATAGTTTTCAAAGGCCTGAAAAAAGGAAATGTCTGAATTAATAACTGCAAGCTGAGGAATGATAGGTCTATAGAACCTACTTCAATTACCTGAAATATTTCCCATCCCCAGTTCTGGTAGGTAGTGTTTCCTGTAAGCTGGTACATGACGTATAAACTCTCTAACGTTTCTGGTCTAAGTAAATTATGAGCATCATTAGTTTTCACAAACATGTCATCTTTACCAGTAGCCTGCCAAAAGAAAAATAACAAAATTCAGAGTCAGAACACATATTTCTGAAAATTAAAAGGCTTATTTCCACAGTGAAGGCAAATACTAGTGTAGATTAGACGGAACATCTCCGTCTCCCTCATAAAACAGGGGTAATCCAACCCAATTATTTTTTTCTACAAAATTCAACTAGTACTTCCTTCCTTCACACAGCATTTTAAAAGAACAAGGGTGTCAACAGGAATACATCTAAGGAATTTTCAGGGTTTAGTAACACACCTGTAAATTGAAATACGTGATTTCAGCAGCAAGTCCTGTTGGTTGACATTTGTAAGTCTGATAACAGGTGTACAATAATTCATTTGCAAAATCCATTTGCTTCTGAGGTAGACCATAATGAACACCTAAGGCCATTGTCCCAGGGAGGTAACAAGTTAAGTGATCCTGGAAAACAGAAGTATTATGATAGAGATATAGAAGAGGCAATAAAAACTATAGTACGTAATATAAATAAATGCTTAAGCAAGTTCTTACCATTTTTGGTTTAAAATCCTTCCCTCCTGTCATAAGCTCCCCAACAAAGAGATAATTTTTGCGAGGCGTATGGCGTGCAAGGTGTTTTTCAACTCCTCTGATAGCTTCCAAGTAGTCATCTCTGAAACTGAAAAGTTAATGCCATTGTTAAGCCCAAGAGAACACCAAAAACAAACTGAAAGCATTAAGATCAACTTAAAGAAAAACGAAACTACAAACAAACAAAACAAAAAGGTGAGCGAAAAGCAATCTCAATTTACTTACTAGTCAATAGTTTGGCCAGTTTGTATCCACTGCTTCAGGAGATACTCATAGTAAGAATCACCCCTAGCCCCCAGAGTGATTGTTGAGTAAGTACGAAACTGTCCAGTATGGGCATTTATGAAAATTGGGACTAGCCCATCAGTCTTTGGTAAACGATGAATATGTTCAGACACCCTAGATACAGCTTTCTGATATCACAAAAATAAAGAATGTAAAACTGCAGTTACACAAGGAGTGTGAAGAGGGCAATCACATAGAAAGAGAGTCACCTCATATTTGGGATCTCCAGTTACTCGGCTAAGATCTCGGAACTCCAGTTGGACAGTTGTGACTTCAGATGTGCTACTATCAGGACTCCACTTTGGCGAATGAGACTTGAGAGACCCAAGATTCACGTCCGAAAACGGGACTCCTGAATCAGATTCAAAGCAAGGAAGTAGTCTATCTCCAAGCTCCACCTAGAATTAGAAAATGAAAACCTCAGTCAAATATTTACACAAAAAGTGGTGCAACTGTTACAGGACGATTGTTCAAACAAAACAGTACGACTAACCGCTTTCTCTAAAAACACACGTTCTGCACTAAGGTGGTAAGCGCTAAGTAAGCCTCCAAGAACACGAATGGTTACTTCAAATAAGTTTACATCTCTGTCAGCATTCAAGCGCAGAGAATGTGCAACCCACTCCTTGGCTTCATCAAATTCTGGAATTCAATTTCAAAGGCAGTAGTCAGACGAAAGATAAGGTACCAATAATACGATTCATTTGTATAAAGATTTGTTGTAGGGCAATACCATCTTGTAGACCCATGATATACATTGTATCAAGGGAATCAACAATTGTTAGTCCTAAGCCAAACCAGTCATGATACGTCGCAGATATTGGTTTGAGGTTGTCATGACCCCATGCATACTGCTTATAACCTTTCCAAGCATGTTTGAATGCATCTAGAACTGCTTTCTGTCTTTCATTTGATGGACCACTAAACTTCATAGCAATAGGTTTCACTAAAGGATCCAGCTAAGATATAAAAAGTAAACACAGTTTGAATAATGAAACCATAGATGTATTAAATTAAATAAAAATGAGTGATGAGCCCCATACCGGTTTCACAGTTACAGGCTGCTCCCCAACATTAACCAAAGGGCCTCCATGTGGTCCTACAGCCTCCTCTTCGGGTGCAGCTGCACCCTCTGCTGCATCCTCCAGAACTGCCTCATCACCTTTGGAGGTGTCATGGGGCTGGAATGGTATTGAGTTAGGAAAAATATTAGGTATTTGAGCATAAATTGCACCAAATTTTTAAAAAAAGGAAAGAAAAAGAAAAAAATAGTATACAAGATGATGATATCTACCTTGTTGTCAATGACTACTTCATTATTATTTACTGATTGTATTTCTGTAGCCACCTGCCTCTGCATAGCAGGCAATTGGGTATACACATGAGGATAGGGCTTGACATGGTGTGTTGAAAGCCAATAAAGGTACAATAAGCCAACTAAGACGAATAATAAATAAACTAAACTCTTTTGAAATCGAGAGAACTGATTCCACCACTGTAACAAAAATACGAAATAAAATGTTTCAGTAATTTATCTCCTGTATAGGACTGTCGTCAGTTTTATAGTACGCCCAGCACAGAATATTGAGGTGATTTATTGGTCAATAGAATGGGTAGTACAACATATTGAAATCATATCTGAGGAAGCAAAAAGAAGAAAAAAAGACGGTACCTGTCACGTCAGTTTGTTTACTTACCCTCCAAATAGAACGACGACGGAAGACTGAAAACGAATCTACGGATCCATCGAGTAGACTATGGTCCACGTTCACTTCAACAAAGTCAGGCATAAAATTATAACCTGCCCTCTTTGATTGAAAAACCGACATTTTGGACACAACCACTTGTGCAGCGAAAGTTAAGCAGTTGCTTCAGGTAAGGTTAGCTCTGGCACCGGGACGTGACATATTACAGAGGCATAAATGTCTTCGACATCTTTATGCGGTGCAAAACAATCTTCTATGACGAATCATCTTTCAAAATACTCATTGCGATGGAAAAGTAAGTACTTGTGCTCAAATCACAACAATCAGAGGACATTTCCATTTACTTCATCCCCTTTGCAGTCGCCATCTTGACACTTCACTTCACTTGCATTGACAAAAGTAGCCTCGCTGTATTCGCTGTTCGACCAGGCGGTGATTTTGGCGCTGGCGTTGAAGTTTGGCGCGAAGACGCGCAACTGGAACGACTGGATCACGGTAAAAAGGAAAAGAAAAACAGGTAGATTCACTTGGCTAAAAGAATCCCATTAAACCTATTCGATAAAAGCAAAGACTAGATTAAACCTACACGATAAAAGCCAAGACTAGAAGATATTTTAAGCCTGTAATCCACTAAGGTAAAAATATATCACCTGCAGAGTCATTTTATGGCGACTCCTCCCACGCTGCACATGGAGGGATATGCCGATGGGCCAAGAAATACTACTTTACGACCTCCTCTCGGAATTTTGAACAGTTATAAAAACAGCTCCAGAAGGGGAGAGCTCTGATGTCACATGACACGTTGGCTGCAGGGCTATTCCGTTTTGGTGCGTCGTTTGGCTCTCGCGTCACGGTGAACCATGGCTGGAAGGCACTCGGTTCCATTTTGAATTTGGTTCTGATGAATGGACGCGCCTTCTAGCCTCGGGTAACCATTGCACCAGGAAAGGCCGACGCACCGGAACAGAATAGCCCTTGGGGCGGGCTGGATAGGGGCGGGACCGGGTTGGCGAGGGGTCCCCCACTCTCCAAGGGGATTTGGCGAGCATTGGCGAGTATCATGCAAGTTTTTCTTAATTTTTTTACAGAGTATTGGTGAGTATTCGTGAGTAACTCGCGAGTAATTCGCGAGTAACTCACGAGAAATTTTTTTCGTGTATAATGAGTATTTTAGTGGGGGACCTGTACAAATTAGGAGAGCGCGGGTCCGAGAGCGTATATCGTGAGCGTGGGTGTGGGCGCAGAGGGCTACAAGACAGACCAGACTGGGAGGTTCGGGGAGGTTCGGCTCTAGTTCACGGAAAAAAATAGTTGTCAGAACTAATAGGTCAGGTAATTTTGGGATAGACAAGAAATTCGCTGCTGGACGCGAAATGCCGTGGGTCAATTGTAACCACGCAATATACAGTGCAGCTAATAGCGAGGCTAATAGTTGGCTGCCTCAGTCAATAAGAGTTAGTTTCTACAGCGAATCTGTCGCTGCAGGAGCCAACCAGTTTGTTCTGACAACTGCTTAGGTGTTTTGTTGTCAAAACAGACCGGTTTCGCTCAAGCAGCAACAGTTTTGCTGTAGCAACTAACTCTTAACAATGGCAACCAACTATTCGCCGCCACTGTGAATTTGGGATCATCTATCCCCAAATTAGCTAATTCTTTTTTTCGGTGTTCGGCCATCTTTGGCCCCAACACGAGCCAACATCAGCATAGAACTAATACCTATTCCTCTCATTTTTCCTGCTGCTGACTAATTTCTGCAGCCAAGAACGCGAAACAACGACTGGTGAACCTAACCACCACTAGCACCTCGCACTGTTCAAAATACTGTAAGGAGTTACGGTAAGTATGCCTACGGTACGTTTTCGTGTACGGTTAGACCGTGACGTATCCTTACGGTGCGGGCTGTACATCATTGTGGATGGAATGTGCACCATTGAACTTCCCCAACATATTTGCAGGCTACGGAGAGTCCCGTAAGATTCAGACCGTAGTCAAAAATTACGGCCCAGGACCAGGCAACAAACTGACGGCGCGCACCGTAGGCATTTACCGTGGTATTTTTTAACAGTGGTGTTCGGGCCGAAGATCTGCCTCTTTCCCTCCACGCTCACGCTCACACGCTTACACGCTCTCGGACTCGCGGTCTTCTAATTGTTTGCTCTCTCGGGGCTGGGCTGGGGCGGGGCTGGACTGGGGTCGGGAGGACGGAGGGACATGACATGGGAGCCTAACACAGGATTTCCCTATCAACGGCTCCTCTCTGTACAGGCTCATGGACGGCTCGCCCTCTGCTCCGAGCCCATGGCTCACGGCCATGGCCGGTGCCGCCGGTCGCAGAGGGCAGATGGGACAGGACAGAGCTCGGGCGCGCGCCGCGGGGCGGGGCGGGGCGGGGCGGGGCGGGGCGCGGCGGCAGTCTCGTCGGTCTCCTGACCGACACGGTGTTTAGTGAGTGATACACATGTATGTCGGTAATTTCCGTCACGGACACTGTGTGCGGTTGAGGGGTGATGGGGTCGGGTGCAGGTCAGGTACCACTGTGTACTTGTCCAGTGCGTCCCGTGAGCGGCGATAGCGCTTAGGGCTTCCAGATGAACATGGGGTCCGGGGCCGCCCGGCCGGGGCCGACAACAGAAGTCGACCAAACTTTCCACCCGTGCCTACTTCACTCGACTGGAGACCCTTTGCGCTGCGCGCCCGTTACATGACAACCACAACCATTATGCGACGTGGGAGGAATGGAACCCCGACCCCGACCACACCTCGCACTGCGCTACCTGCGTTGCCGATTGGGAGAGGCGCCAACCCGATTATCTTGAAATTATCGAGGGGAAAGAATTTCGTTGGAACAATCCTTTTTTTTCCTGTATCAGTGGAAGTCTTTCATACCCAATTTCCCCCATCCTCTCAGGGGATCCGAGATACAAGTCTCTTTTCAGTGGTGCGTGTGGCCAGTGTGGCTTGTGATAGGTCGTGAGTGTTCGTGTCGGTACCCTGTCCTGTCCTGTGTCAGTGCGGTAGGTTTGAGGAAGAGAAGGCTCGGCTTGTCTGACAAGTCTTGGGGTTGCCTCGCTGTCGCCAGGGCCCCTTCGACTATTCCATGTACACATCGGATATGGTCCAAATATTTCTTCTACGGGGTGGCTCTCTTACCCCGCTCTGTGCGTAAGTATGCAACCCATTCAACTTCAGCTGAGCGAGGGCAAGAGGGGAGTGGCCCCTCACGCTGAAGTAGAATGGGTTGCATACTTACGCACAGTGCGGAGTAAGTGAGCCTCGCGGTATTCTGGAACTGTTCCATCTCTCAAAATAACATTCTAACTATTCCAAATATTTCACAATATTCGAAGATATTTAAGTAATTTTTGCTCTAAAATTCTTTTGAGTTGAAACTTAGAAATAAAATTCCGCTCTCCCTTGTAGACTTTTTAAAGAAGTCGCAACCACTGCGCACAACGTCTGCTCCTCAAAATTTTTTTACCAGCCTTTGGCATGTTGTTTCCAAGGCACCAAAATACCTCATTGATTATATCTTGCATAAAAAGCTTTTCGAGCATACATTAAGTAAAATTCTGTGCGCTGAAGATATTTTGGAATGTTTGGAGTAGTTGGAATATCGTTCGTATAACCACGCCTACGCCATGAAATTTCTTCCAAAAATAATAATCCAAAAATATATTCAATTTTTTCTAGCATGTATTTCAATTGTTCCGTTTGAATATATTGGAATTCCCTGAACTCCTATAAAAGTAGAAGTGGTCCACCCCCCAAGTTTTCCCCCCATTTTTTCTTCATTTACTACCCCCCCCCCTTGTTTAGGTTTAGCCTCTGAAGAAATCTAATTACACCGCTCAATGCATGTGATCATCTTGCCCCTCGAAAATGTGTGCTTCTCATTATCTTTGTGCAGAAACAAAGTTGGGCCCGGACTACGCTGGTAGGCGGCAGTCGTATGTACTTTGCCACTGCCACTACACTTTGTGGTCACAAACAGGGACGTCCCGGGGGTCGCGGCAGGAGCAGAGCGGAGCAGAGCCGATAACGCCTGTCTACAGACAAACAACGTTTCCAATTCTGTTTTTTCCGAGACACGTGTTGCGCCGGAGGCGCGAGGCAAGCCAGCAGCACAGTGCCGCCGGTTGTGGCGAAGCGTTCCCGTGTGGCACCGGGACCGGGTGGCACCTCGTGCTCGCGGCTCTATACCCGCGGGCCAAGGCGCCGCGCTTCGTTCATTTCTGCGTCTGGGCGCCGCGGGCGCCGCGCCGCGCCGCGCCGGGGCGCGAGGAGTGGAGTGAGGCCCCATGCCTGCCCGCGGCCCGCGGCGCAGCGGCTGGGAGGGGGACAAGTAGCGCCCGCGCTGTCACAAGGAACGGGAGACCGCTCTGCGCATGCGCCCGGCCAAGACCGCGTTCGGAAACGGAACGGTGTTTTGAGCCCCGCCAGCGCGGGGGGGGGGGGGGGGGAGGGCCAGCGGCCCGCGCTAGCGCAGCCGCAGCCGCGCGCCAATCTTGTTTCGTTCCCTTGGGGGGGGGGGGGGGCCTCAGTTCCGGCGTTCCCTCGTACAACAACACTCCCCTCCATAACATCCCCGCCGCCCCCCGCCCTGGGCGAAGCGAGGCGGGGCAGCGCGCTGCCTGACAGCCACAGTGCGAGGCGAGGCGGGGCGGGGCGAGGGAACACAGCTGAGCGCAAAGCAGAGCAGGCAGGGCGACCGGACCGAGACCGAGCGGCCAGCACGACCAGGAGCAGGCGGAGGAGAGCTCCCCCACTGTCAGGCTGACCAGCACGAGCACGAGCGCGCACGCGGTGAGTTCTGGTCTCTGTGAAAAATCTCGGAGCGGTTATAGTCGCTCGCAGCTCGCAGCTCGCCCCATCCCCGCCCCTCGCGCGAGCAGACGTCCTTTGTCGTCTGCTGTGCCTGGCGGAACGGTACAGCAGCAGCAGGGCGATTCCGAGCGCCGACTTCGTCTCTCTGTCCTTGTTGCACTCACGGGGCTGGCCGATTAGGAGAGAGAGAGAGAGAAGACACTACTGAACGATACCCTGAATCCGCCTGCAGCAGCGCCAGCGGCGCTTCCGGCTCCGGCTCACCGAGCCATGACAAAGAAAGGGAAGAGGGACATTTTGGGAGGAGTGTAGTAGCGAGGAACCGGGACCGAAAGAGAAGGACCATGGCGGAGGTGAATAGTGTGGGGTGCAGGAATGTTATGGTTGGAAGTCCAGGCTGCGCACGCCGGACTCGACCCGCAGAGGGGAGGGTCAGGGAGGTCTCGGGGCGGGGCGGGATGCGCGTCCCATCCGCGCGCTGCTGCAGCCCGCGCAGGTGACCCCGGGCCCGCGGTCTACGGGGGACGTGGAATGCGGTTGAAAGAGGTTAGGTCAACTGGAGGAATATCGATTGCAGCAGGAACTACCGCCCTCCCCCCAGCTAGGCGTCCACCCCACCCCCGGCCCCAGCCGCACGCGCGCCCAGCTGGCTGGAGAGAAGGCGAGCTGCGCGTGCCGAGCATTGCCGAGAAGCGAAACGTTCTGTAACGCTTGTCACCCACCCCAGCAGGGGGTCTCGCCCAGCTCCAGCTCCCACCCCGCCATCGCCCTGCGCGAATCACGCAGCTCTTCCGACCACAAGGGAGTTTTGTTGGGCGAGGCGCACCCCCGGACGTATCTGACTGGTGTAGTGTGTTCCGTTCTGCTTCTTTTCGATACTCCTGTCGTGGTTATTCCGCACCCGCACCTCGCCCTTGCCCACCTTCCTTCTTTCCTCCCCCTCTCATGGGTTGCCTATATCGGGGGAGGGGGCATGTACGCACAGGAGCTGTCTCGCCATCGCCCCCCTCCCCGCGCAGCGCACAGCGCACCCAACTAGTGGTCCTCCCACAGCAGAGCGCTTCTAGTGCACGCCCTCCCCGCTGTCTCTCTCGCACCTATACGGCACGCCTGAGGAGGGCGTGCACCTGCAGGGTGATTCCGAACACCGTTTTGTGTTGCCCTCTCTCTCGCTTTCTATGGCCATGCCCCGTGAGAGTGACAAGGAAAGAGCGAAGTGTCCGGAATCACCCTACAGAATAGAATCGCTCTGCTGGAGTGAGGAGAGCTGGAGAGCGACATGCCGGCCGCGCCTGCGGGAACGCTCGGCATGTAAAGTGCCTCCGCCGGGACTGACTCTCCATCGACTTGCGGTTGAGGCGGAAGGCGGGAAGGGTCTGCTATGTCTTTAACCCCCTGAGGGCGTGGCCTGGTCCTAGTGTGCTGTGCGGAGTTCAACACGCACTCCCGTCCGCGGTGGAGGGGAAGGGAGGCGACGGGACGGGAGGTCAGGGTGGGGTGGTGCAAGTCTCGCCCGGCCCGGACCCCGCCCGATACGCCCTCGCCCGCAACCCCGACCCGAATCACACGGTCCACCCGGCCGACAAATTCGCTTCTCTCTCCACTTCTGTTTGCCCCCTCGCGCCTCGGGCCGCGCCTCTCCGTGGGTTTCTTGGCACCGACGGCGACACCTGGGCGCTGCCGTAGCCGGACCACACAGAGGCGGGAGTCGTCTACGAGGCGAAATATATTCTCGTCATTCCTTGGAACACCACACACCCGCCCCGCCTCGCTGGGCCCATCCGACCTTGTCCCCGTTACACAGAGGTGGAGAGGGAGGGAGGTCACTTGAAGGACTCGGGGCCCGGGGCGTCGAGCGCGCGTCCTGAGCCCAGTCTTTGCTGATGCACCTGGACCACGCCTCGAACATCTACAAGTGTCTGCCCTGCCTATCCCGGAAAGGAAAAAACAAAACCTGCAAGGCGGCCCATTAGTCGTGGTGATGGCGTCCCTGTTCTCCTCCAGGCGCTGCTCCAGCAGGGCAGGGCCGGCCCCGGCCCCCCGCTCCGCTCTGCCGACACCACCCGCCGAGTCACCGAGTCATCCTCGCGGCCAGGCGCGGCGCGCGGCGCCGAGCAACGCGTGGAGAGAATCTAAATTTATCCCAGCCGCCAAGACGTCTCAGCTGATTCTCCCCCGGCCCCCGGTCCCCTGATCCCCTCCCCCCTCCTCTCCTGCTCAATATTTCCAACCATAAGCCCCAGCTATCTGGCCTGGCCAGGCACAATGCCCAGCAACGCGTGATCTGGAAAGAACATCGCCCCGTCCCCGTGTGCTTTACTACTGTCCGGTGTATGGTATGGCCGGGCCGGGCTGGCGCGAGGCGAAGGACCAGGTCCTGCAAGGCGATTCCGAATACCGTTTTGTAGGTTCCTCTTTCTTGCTCCATTTGGCCGATACCAATGAGTGCAACAAGGAAAGAGCGACGAAACCAATGTGCGGAATCACCCTACAGCCCTGTCCGCGGTTCGGCCGCCGTCCAGCTGTTCCTCCAAGCCCTGGCCGCCCTGGCCTGGACGCCCCTGGGCCCGCCGGGGCCGGGGCCGGGGCCGAGCCCGGTCGCGGGGCGGGGCGCACGCGGGCGCGGACGGGTTTTGCGGTGACCTTGGCGGCTATCATCTCGCCTCGGCTCAGCTGTTACTAGCTGTCTGCCTGACGGCACCGGTTCCGCCCGGCACCAGCCGTATTTGTCATGTGCGCCCGGGCAGGGCCGGCCGGGCCGGGTCGGGCTGGGTCGGACTGGTAGCCTGGCGGGAGTAAACTCACAGCAGATATACCTCCTCGCAAGTGTGCGAGTGGTACGTAATGTTGAAGCTTTCATGTAAAGCAAGAACTTTATCAGACACGCAAACTCGAACCCAGAGCTCTTCTCGGTGGCCTGTCCTCATCCTCGCTGCCAACACGTACTCATCCATACGGCATGAGGCATGTCCGTCCCATAGTGAGGCGAGGCGACGCGACGCGGACAGCAGCGCAAGTTCGGGGGACGCAGAGCCCCGGCCCCTCGTGCTGCTGCCTGACGTTTGACGCGCACAGGTTGGCACCCTGCGCTTTGTGGTGGGCGCAGTGTATTCTGCCGCGGTCTCTCTCGCGTTCACTGTGCCCGGGTAGGTGGAGGTGCTTCCTTAGCCCCCCCTCCCGGGCCGGCTGAGCGAAGAGCAGGTCGCGGTCCACCTCGTTGAGCAGACGAGAGCCACACGCTCCCGGCGGGTCGGCGAGGTCCTTATTATGTTATAATGTGCGCGGGGCATACAGACACGTCTGACGGCTTGTTATGTATTCTTCCTGGTCGCTAGCCTGGCCTAGCCTAGTCCGAGGCGCCGCGCCCCGCCCCGCCCCGCCCCTCCGCGATCATGGAGCGGCGTAAACAACATTGAGCGCCGGAGGCGGACGCCACGCCACGCCACGCCACGCCGCGCCGCGCCGCGCCCCGGCCCGCGGCAGTGAGGTAGTGCACTGACACGCGCACCATCAGAGTCGCGTCGCGTCTTTGTTGAGCGCGCCTTGTTGTGCACGTTGGCGCCACCGGCGACGACTCGGCTCCTCGCGGTCCCAACCCGAGACCGAAGGGACGTTGCGCCCAGCGACCAGTCTATTTGCGTCTGGGCATCGGCCGGGCCGGGCAGGGCGGGCGGGGCGGGGCGGGCGCGCATCCTTGCAGATCTCTACACGATGACTCGCTCGACGACATTTCCCCGCCCCCGCCCCAGCCTGCCCCGCCCCGCCCGCCCCGCCCCGCCCCGCCCCGCCCCGCTCACTGCCGTGCCTCCGCGTGTACAGGTGCAGCCAGCCCGGACTAACCCGACACGGCCTTGACGACCCTGACAGCGACCTTGGGAAACCTCTGCCACAACACAAACACACACGCACTCACTTACTCACACATGCGCTGCGCGCCTCTCTCTCTCTCACGCCTTTGCCGAACTTAGTACACTTATGCATATGGATGTGTGACCTGCCGCCGGGGTGACGCGAGGAGTCTATGGAGGGGGAGGTTGGTATAATGGCAGAGGAATCGCGACGGAGGGAGAAAGCGAAGCGAACAAGCAAGGCGCGCGCTCTCGCTGTTCAGCCGCCCAGCGACGATGTCGTATCCGATGTCATAAACTCGCTCCGAACGACCCGCTCCCGGCCCGTCATAGGGTACTCCGGGGCTCGGCCAGCCCGGCCCGGAAGTAGAAGAGCAAAATTCTTCGGGCACGGGGAGGAGAGTGGACGGGTGGGGACACACCCCTGCCTGAAGATTTTTGTTCTTCTACTACCGGGCCGCGCTGGTCGAGCCCCGGAGTACCCTGTTGTCAAATCCACCACGCTGTGAAATACTTTTTGTGTGAAAAAAAAAATTGATTATCCTATTTGTGATTCTGACTAGGAAGTTTTCTGATTTTCTGACTACGGAAACACTGGGTCTCGTTAAAAAAATTATACTTTTGAATTAAAGATTGTTTTTGTTATTTTTTGCTCGACTTTTACCGCTTGTTTTATGACCACCAGCCGTGGGTGAGTTGGTAAAATTGCTTGGATCGTGAGAGGCTGAACCAGAGGGGCGGGAGAGGAGGTGGGGGACGAGGGGGTTGCTGGTCTCGGGGGTCGACGGTCGTTGCCGCGCAGCGGGCCAGGAAGAGTTCGAGCGGCGGGGGGTGTGGCGGAGCGGAGTGGGGCGGGGCGGGCGGGCCATGGGCGCTGGCACGCGCCTGCCGAGCGGCCTACCCCAGCCCCAGCTTGGCCCCCGCCACACCACTAGCACGCGGACGCCGTGTGCGTGAGCCACCCCGCCCCACCCCGCCCCACCCGGCCCCACCCGGCCCCACCCCGCCCCCTACCCGGCCACTCTCCCTTCTTGTACTTTCCTGCACCAGGTCCGCGAGCGCCCACAGGCCCCATGTTCACTTTTTATTGAGGTGGGCTTCTCGGCCCATGTTCTTTCCCGACGCAAGAATTTGCATCCTTTGTGGAGGACTGTAAAGCGAATTCCTTGCAATTTGCAAGGCGAAGAGGGGGGGGGGGGGCACACGCTGCCCCGGCATGTCGCACGCTTAGCTCAGCCCGCTGCCTGGCCCGCCTAAAGAGGGTCCAAGCAAGCGGACAATGGTCTTGGTCTCCTGGCTGTGGGCCAGCCTGCCGCGCGCGCCACGCGCTGGGGTGGTGGACCCTGCCCTGGCCGCGGGGTGGGGGGGAGGGGAGGAGAGGAGAGGAGAGGAGAGGAGAGGGGGGAGGGGAGGGGAGGGGAGGGGAGGGGAGGGGAGGGGAGGGGAGGGGAGGGGAGGGGAGGGACCGGCGTCCTTGGCAGCTTACGAAGATGCGGCGTGCGGATGTCAACTCGTTGGTAGTCCCTGCCCCCTCGCCTGCGCGCCTGTCGAGGCCGGGCTAGGCCACCCGCTCGGCGCGCCCGCTCGTGCCCGGCACTCTTTGCCTACCTCCCGGGCGGTCCTCGTTGACAAGAGCTGACAAGTTGGGAGGGAGGGAGGGAGGGAGGGAGGGAGGGAGAGAGGGAGGGAGGGAGGGAGAGAGGAGAGAGACGAGAATCTGTCGTCTCGTGACAGTGGCGAGGCGAGGCGAGCCACACGGGGAAATAAAGAGGGGGAGTGAATCATTAGCTTTCAAGGTGAATTGGATGATGAGACTGGATTGGGTGGGGCCGGGGCCGGGGCCGGGGCCGGGGCCGGGGTCGGGGCCGGGGCCGGGGCCGGGGCCGGGGCCGGGGCCGGGGCCGGGGCCGGGGCCGGGGCCGGGGCCGGGGCCGGGGCCGGGGCCGGGGGACCGACCCTAGATCAGCTGACAGCTGACAGGGGAGCGGGGACCGCGTTGCTCAAAGTCCTCTCGCACAGGACTCTTGCTTATCGTCGGCGCGTCGAGTGTGCCTGCACTTCAGCAGCCAATACGGTGCGGTGATGCACCTCCTCAATCATCGTCCATAAGCTTCCGTCTATCTGTTAATTTGTTCTTTGTCGGCGGATGGGGAGTTCCCCGGATGCGGTCATCATCTCTGTAAATGGCAAAGTGTCGTTTAGCTGTTGCCTAAATGAGCCTTTGTCGGCCGGCCATCGCCGGTCTTGCCGTGCACCGTGCTCGACCCACCCATGCCTCCTCGAGCGCGCTTCGTTCAGCCCGACGAAGCGGGGCGGGGCGGAGGCAAGGCGGGGGGGGGGGGGAGGCCGTGCCGTTATCGGCGGCGGTTGTATAATCTGTTGTGAGGGACTGTGGCCTCGAGTCACTAGGGCGAGGGCACTCGTGGACTGGAGTGAAAGGTAGGTACGCGAGGAAAAACAAAATTAGTCGTCATTTATTTCAGGAAATGTTTGTTATAAGCTATATAATAATAGTTTGGCCATGGCTATCGTCACGCGTTGTTGTCGAAGGGGACGGGTTCTCGAGCGCGGTTGGCCGGGCGTCTGTTATCTTGTCCGCGCGTGTCCGGGACATCCGAGCGTGTTTGAGAGAAGCGAGCGTGTTTCGGAGTTATTTTTCCCCCGTGCGTCCGCGAGCTGTTTCGCGACCGCCCTGGTCTGGCGGGACCTGCTGTCTGTGCTGTGCCCGCTGTGCTACCACCGCTTTGTCGTGATGGCATGGCCGCTGTCGCGTGTATTTTGGGTCTCGTGACGAAAACAAACGGCGACTGCACGACGCAGAACCGTGAAAAATAGAAAAACAACAACAAAAAAAGTATTTTGTTTTTCTCCACTCCTCTCGTTTTTCCCTCTTCCTTTGCCGAACATACGGCATGGGCGAGACCGGCTGTGAAATTGTGCGAATCACCCCCCGGGAGTCGGCACCTGTTGCACATACCGCGGTATGAGCGGACTGTATCTGGGAGGGGAGGGGGTGACATGCAATCGTACCCCGCGTGGTGCAGTGCAGGCCGGCACAGTTTGACCCCCCCCCCCCCCCCGAGGGGAGGCAGCGCCAGGTGCAGCAGTGACTGCTCCCCTCTCCGTTTGGCACGCGCACCGCATCCTGGCAGTACATTACTCGTTCAACAAGCCCGATGATTTGGGCGGGCTTGAGTTGTCTTCTCGACCGAGGCGTGCCACATTTAAATTCTCATTGTACACAAAAAGAATTACTCAAAAATTTCTCGCGAATATTCGTAAAAAAAAAGCGTGATACTCGCCACGCTAATAAACTCTCGAATACCCACGACATTCTTTAAACACCCTCCTGGAGAGTGGGGAACCCCCGAGGGTCGGCAGCTGCGTACGAACACCCCCCCCCCCCCTTCCCCTTCTACAACCGGTAAGCCGTGTCAAAGTGTCAAACCGCAGTCTCGTCAACAAGTTGTGCGTTCTTCTCGCTCAGTATTTATTGCGGCGTGGCTGGCCACCCTTTGCGGCTGCACTGGAGTTTAACGCCGGAGACTAGACCAAAGATCCTCTGAACTGATACGCCACCAAATCTGGGTCGTGAGAAATAAACGTTAAAATGGCTTGAAGTGTGAAGTTTGACGACTGCCCTCATATTTAACCAAATCTGGCTGACTCAATTGAAAACGCCAACGGCCAAATTGTGTCATCAGTGCTTTACTTTGATTTATAATCATGAAATTTTATCGGTTTTGTCCCCTCCTGAGCGAAACGATGATAAAGGAGAGGGGAGTTATGGGAGTTCTGCCACACTTCTCTCATGTCGGGCGTGACAATTTACCCCCTTTTTTTTTCCTGTCGATTATTAGCGACCGCTTGTTATTGACTCTGCGGGTGGCTCCGTCGCGCGCTCGCGATAGCGGGTGCCCGCCGCGCCCCGCCGCCCCGCCGCCCCCTGCCCCACCGCCCCCTGCCCCGCCACACCCTGCCCCGCCACACCCTGCCCCGCCGCCCCCTGCCCCGCCGCCCCCTGCCCCGCCACACCCTGCCCCGCCGCACCATGCCCCGCCACACCATGCCCCGCCACACCCTGCCCCGCCGCACCCTGCCTCGCCACAACCCGCCCCACCCCTGCCCCGCCGCACCCCGCCCCGCTGCACCCCGTTCATCCCCGCCCCACCCCGCGGGGCCCCGCCCACCCGGTCCCGCCGTCGCGGCTTGCCCGGCTGATGACCCGGTGCGGCGCCCCGGCCCCGCAAGCCGCAGGACCCCGGTGTGGTAAGCACAAGAGGAGATAAGCGACACCCACCAAAAAGCAAAAAAACAATGTTCACGAATTTTCATAATCTATCAGAAAGTGAAGATAATGCTTAATTATTGTGAGTAATCTGGCATTGGTCTTCTTGCAGCACAGTTACTCTGCTAATGCTAAGGGTACAGTTGTAGAACGTTTTTACGATTTTAACTTTAACTGGCGAACTTTTGCTGTACGGTTATAAGTACAGAAGTAAGAAAAAGTGGTGTAGAACTTTTTGATTAATCTCCGTTTTGATTTATCTGCATTCATAAGTGACAAACTCTTGGATTAGAGGTTTCTTCGGAGGGGCTATTATTCGAGGCCAGAATAAAAACAACAACAACATCGAACGTGCTTTATGGACGGTCCCCTAGAGCCTCACGTGTGGAGAGCGGGCGGCTGCGGCCTGGAGGACAGCGGCAGTCATAACCTGCTCAAGTTACACAACGTGCCGCTCCAGGGCGGCGACCAGCGCGACCAGCGGCGACCCCCCTCCAGCCTCCAGCACGTCATGCTGCCTCAGAGTGCGTCAGCGCGGCGGTGAGCGGGCGAGACAGCGCAGCTTAGACCTTTAATTTGAAGAGGGAAAATAAAGAGTGCTTGGACTGTGTGAGTCTGCATTGCAAGGCAGCGAATGCGGCGGCATGGAGGTCTGAGTGAGAGGGGATTCGACGGCTATCTGTGCTCTCGTGTGTAATCGCTGTTCTTGTGAGGCCAGGCCGCGACGGAATCGCTCGTCGGCGTAGATTGTGTGATATGGGTACTAGGGGAGCACGTGCTGTGCTGACAACCGCATGGACCTGAGAGCAGAGATGACTTACACATATGGCTTTAAATTCGCAACTCCGTACGTTTAACTTATTAATAGGCAACTGTGCTTTTTTAACTTCAACGTTCCAACGCTTAACACTAGACAACTTTAACTTTGACAAATTTAACTGTCAACGTTTCAACATTAACTTTTACAAAAGCTGCTAATGACGTAACGTATCATCTGCTAAATAAGGCAAACTAGAAAGGCGCGCGAGGGAATCCTAGCTTTATGGGTCGTAAACCATTGGAGCATAGGGCTGCGCATGGAGCGGCTGCAGGCGGCAGCCAAGTAGCTACAAGTTGCCGATAGCCTGAACCTGTATTTACAACCCTAGTCGGAAACGAGCACGGGCCGCACGGGCCGCGCTAAAGCCTACTGTAGACCGCGCTCCTACCCGCGTAAAAACGGATAGCCTTATTTTGTTAAAAATTGGTGGATCGAGAAACAACAAATTAATGTCATCTAGATGACAAAAGTGTTGACACCTTGGACGATAAATTGACGGCAAAACGAAATAATTGATATTATTATAACGAGATTTCGTTCTGTCGTCAATTATCGTCCAGGTGTCAACACTTTTGTCATCTAGATGACGATAATTTGTTGTTTCTCGATCCACAAATTTTTAACAAAATAAGGCTGTCCGGTTTTACGCGGGTATATGTTTCAGACAACTGCCTTTCACACTTTAACTTTTTAACGCTTCACGCTGGCCACACAATGGCAGGGTGTTAAAATATCCGCCCTAGCCGGGGCGGGTCGGGTGTTGTGCTGCGCTAATTTATTGGACCCCCGCGGCCCGGGCCCGTGCCACCGGGGGAGGGGGGGGGGGGTAGCGCACAGTGCTCTTCCTCACCGGGCCGGCGCCGGGCAGTCTGTAGACTCATTCAAAGGAGCGCCCTCCTCGCTCTCTCTCTCTCTCTCTCTCTCTCTCTCTCTCTCTCTCTCTCTCTCTCTCTCTCTCTCTCTCTCTCTCTCTCGCACCTTTACGTCGAAACCCATGAGTGCGAGAGGAACAGGGTGAAGAAAACGCTCTCTTATCGGAATGAGTCGGCTGCAGACGGACCAAGCCTGGGCTGGACCCAGAATAGGGACAGCCGGTGCTCAGGCTAATCCTCTTCATTGTTCTCTATCAAACTGCGCCTCGTGCAGAAGAACCCAAAGCCGTGGTCTAGACGGACAGAGTAGTTCCTATTTATGAAAGTGCACTCTTGACCATGACGGTCTAAACCGAGATGACGGAGCGTTACAATAAAAGTAGTGCCACGTTCCGCCCACACTTCAAGGCGCCCGCCACGTCATACACTACTTCTTGTATGTATAGAGAAGGACCCAGCCGGTCCTCGCCAGACGATAACTAAACTCACATCGTGATCGTCTCACAGTCAGAGGGTTTGAATCAATTGAGCAAAACACAAGGGGAAGCCACATAATTACACGCAAAAAAAGGAGAACTACGTTTGCCTCCCAGCAAAGTATTTTGCTCTCGAGCAGTACTTAAATAGACTCATCCAAAGCACCGGTGCAAATATTTCGCTAACTGCTGTCTGAGCAGCTAATCCGCTGTGCTGCTAATTTTTTGCTCCTTCAGACAACTTTTTAGCTCGGGTGCGAAATTAGACAATAAGTTAAGTCGATTAACACCGAACTGATTTTTTTTGCGTGTAATAATATACATATTTCCTAATTGTTGGTCCGAACTCACCACGAACACAAAGACAGCGCAAGATATATCACACGAGATCACAGAGAGCACTAAACTTCACGGGGCAGAAAGGAGCCGAAGAGGCTCAGGGCACCGGCAGAGCTCCCAGGTGTGGACACGGAGGTCGACTGTTTTTGACTGAGCAGGGCGATAAAATCTGTCGATGGCCTCCGGGACCTCCCCGCACTCAACGATACAGTGCGCACAGGGCCAGCGAGCTGGTCCTGGGGGGTTGTCGAGGATGCCGTCACTCGACCAAATGTGTGTACAGACTATGGTGGATTGCACTACATAATGTCTTCATTACTTGTTAATTTACTGTGTTTTCGGGGTTTCTCGGCTGTGATCATTATATATGGCAGGCAGGCGATCTTCTTTACTGAAGCATACATTTTTGTAAAGCTTGATTGCAAAGATTGCATCGATTGTGTAAACTTGATGTGCCTACATTAAAGGGGCCCTTAGTTCGGTATGAACTGCTGCCGAAGTGCTACATTTCCGTTCTCCGCGTAATCCACAGATTTCAGGCGAGTGGTCGAATGGCTGCCTCCACAGTCCCTCTTCGTCAGAGAGACAAGTGTACACTGTAAAACGAGGATCGATATTTATCGGTCGTGGGGGAGCGATTTTCTGAATCCGGTTTCATCATTGCTTCTCCAGGAGTGATGAAACCGGATTCAGAAAATCGCTCCCCCACGACCGATAAATATCGCCCCGACCGCCTGCAAGAGAGCCTAGGCTCTTTAGCCCGGCCGCGGCCGCCCGGCTGGCTGGAGAGCTGGGTTCGAGGGGTCGACAACTTGGGTTTTTGGGGGACACAGGAGTTTAGTCGGAGTACCCGGAGTACAGCCGGAGAAGACGGAGTACAGCGAGAGAACAAAGAGCACAGCCGGAGTTCAGTCGGAGTTCTTCGGAGAACACCGGTGAACAGCCGGAGAACAGGCAAATTTTACTCGGAGAACGCTCAGAGAACGCTCAGAGAACGCTCAGAGAACGCTCAGAGAACGCTCGGAGTACACCCGGAGAACACGGAGCACACCCGGAGTACGCGGAGTTTATTCGGAGAACGTCTAGCCTGGAACACAGGAGAACACGAGTTGTCGACCCCTCGGCTGGGTTCGCCCGCTTCGCATATGATTGATTTAGTATACTGTAAAACAAGGAGCTATTTTCCTCGCTCGCGTAATCCACAGATTTCAGGCGAGTGGTCGAATGGATGCGTCCACAGTCCCTCTTCGTCAGAGAGACAAGTGTACACTGTAAAACGAGGATCGATGTTTTACAGTATACTAAAACAATCATATGCGAAGCGGGCCGCCGCTCAGGCGCGTATTAAGGCGATCGCCTGTGGCCTCTAGACAGCCGCCTGAAAGGTAGGCAAATTATGCTACAAAACCCCTGTATGTAGGCAACCCGAAGGGCACCCCTGTCGGTCGGACCTTAATACGCCCCTGCCGCCGCTGGACGTCCGAGAACAAGGCGGGCAGCATATCGCAGCCTGCTGCCTCCCCTTGACCATCAAAGGAGTAATCACGAGGTTCTAAGCTCTTTTTCTGTCGATTCTGTGCTAACTTCAAGTTCCTGAGGAACTGCGATCTAACGCATCACGCATCTGCATAAGGTGAGAAGCCGGGTGGACGGCAGGCGGTGGAGGGCGAGTCTAAGGTGAGTCGGGCCGTCGGGCACAGCTGCCGGGCCGGCATGCGCTCACGCAGAGCGGACCGCCAGGATCGCGATAATAAATTGCTTCTGAAGTGCGCCGGGGCTGTGAGGGACGGGTGCACTGCAAAACAAGGAACGATTTTCCTCGCTCGAATATAGCGACCCATATCTTCATCGCTCAAATGGAGCGATATTCGCTAAAATAACTCTGCGATTGAGCAATTTGTCGGCAATTTGCTAATCGAATATCACTCCACACAACCCTTACCCACTACCCTGGGGTATCTCCCGAGTTCCCCTCGGCCCGAGCGCCACAGCGACAGGACCGGCCTACACTGCTAGAAATTTCCACGTTAATTAGTACGGTTTTTCACCGTTAATTTTTTACCGGGTCCGGACCATTTTTATTGGGTACGGTCCGTCCGTACTACCTATGACCGTATTTCACATGGGCCTATATTTCAACTTTTTTCGAAGTTTCAAGAAACTGGAACTACGGAATTGGTCACGGAAAACACCGTACTTTTCAGTTACGGTCGTCCCGTCACGAAACAAAGCGGGTTCTACCGTAGTATTTGGGGCATGGGGGTACGGAATTTTTAACAGTGTATGACTTTGTTTGCCGTGGTCGGCGCGCCGATGTCCTGTGGTGAGTCGTCCCCGCGGGACTGCCCGTCCCGTCCCGTCGACCGTGGTGGCCTGACAACGCCAGCAACACCTTTCGATATAACTGCTCCCATAATGGACGGGAGCAATGCACGCGCCGTCGCGCTGGCTGGGGCGCCCCGACTTTCCGTCCTTGCAGAGAAATTGTGTCCTTCGGCCGGTGGCCGGGCCGGGCAGGGGCCTTACCTCTTGACTCATTACGGATTGTGAAGCCTCGGAGCTCTTTCCAACTCGCAGCCGGTGGCGTAGCTGCCCAGAGGCCTCAAATATCACCAAGACTCGCCACTATTTTACCCGCGCGGGTGCGGGTACATCCACGAGCCAGGCGCCGACCGGCACTGCCGTCACCGGCACCGGCCGGCCTGCTCTGCTGACGCCGCCCGGAGCACGACGGCCAAGGCCCGCAGAGACCCTAGAGCTCCACTCAAGCAGGCAAAAAAAAAAATAAAAAAATAAAAAAAATCACACAACTGAAAATCAGATGTAAAAAATTAGCACTATGGCTAGTCACCTAAACCAACGTAATAATAAATAGCAGGGTAGCTAGAAAATTAGCAGCGTAGCCTTAACATTAGCACCAAGATTAGCACCGTATCTAAAACAAAAATTAGCTGCGCCAATACAGCCAAAAAATTAGTACACCTCTGCTGTTTTTTTTTTTTTTTAATGCTTGGGCTCGTATGACTATTTTGCACAAGGGCTTGTGTTGCAGCCCCGCAACGCTAACCTCGTTGCAAACATGAACAAATATAGCGCGTGAGAATTTTTATTGCTCCATCAGCAAAACATATTGCTGTGAGAGGAATCGCTTTGCTGCCTCGGCATGGCTGTACGTAGTGACAACTTTACTGTTGGCTGTGGCAACTTTATTTATTCATTTTATTATTTTTGCCAATGCAGCAAAAAAAGTTGCTTGTGCTAATTTGATACGAGGTCTGCTGAAACAGAGTCTTTTCTAACTATGCAACCTGCTGCGCCTGCTGTTGATGCCGGTACAATGTTCGCAAAAGACCACCAAGTGAGAGCGCGAAATTACTCTGGAAACTCAGGTGTGAGACAGTCTCACACCAAATGGTGTGAGGCAAAATACCTCACACCAAGTGGTGTGAAACTCGTTGTGCCTCACACCAAATGGAGTGATACCTTCCTATACCAAATGGTGTGAGGCACAGAGGGTCTCACACCATTTGGTGTGAGGCACTACGAGTCTCACACCATTTGGTGTGAGGTATGTTTGCCTCACACCGTTTGGTGTGAGGTATTTCGCCTCACACCATTTGGTGTGAGACTGTCTCACACCTCAGTTTCCAGAGTAAGCGGCCGAATACCTGTCTCTTAGCAGTGGAACTGCTAATGTGCTTTACACGACACGGGCGCAGTGCGGGCGCGGGGAGGCGCTCATGAGAAACCCGGCGCGGTGGAGCACTCTGCGAACAGCTGATCGCGGGGTGGGGCTAGGCAGGCAGGGCAGGCAGGGCAGGCAGGGCGTCTGGCACACACGTGTCATTTCCGCGCCTTCATATGAGCACTTGTCATCATTTGAAGGCGAGGTGGGCGGGCGGCATGTAGGGAGGGGTGGGGGCGGACCTGTGAAGCGAGGCGCTCTAGTTAGTTATCGCCCGTGACGAGATCTCTTCGCGCTTTGCGGACAGTGTCACGATGATTTGGGCACTGTTAAAAAATATGTCGTAAATTTACGACATAATCGTAGTTAAGTTTGTTAGCGACATATGTCAAAATTTTACGAACATGTTGTAATTTTAAAATGTTCATAAAATTTCATGAAACGTATTTTTCACTTGGAAAAAGTGTGTTCACAAACAACCAAACAATGTGGTTGTATTGAAACGACATGTGTTGCTAACAAACTTAACTACGAATCTGTTGTAGCGTTACAACAAGTTGATAGGTACTTGTTCCGTAATGGGCCATTACGATTGAAATAGGAAGCGTTAGAGCTTTTTTGCTCAGTGATACCAATGCAACAAATGCTGTTGTAAACCAACAACACAGTCGTCACGGGCAGTGTCGTCAACTGACAACTATTTTTAACAGTGGGGGGGGGGGGGGGGGTGACCAGAGCAAGCCTCTGCTCGATGACACCGCGGGGTGCCATACCACCCAGTTGCTCTGTTGTGATTGTGCTGCGTGTTTGTGCGTGCAGGCCAGCAGAGGGGGCAAGGGCGAAAAACATCGCCGTCCGGATTTGACCGCGTGGACTAGGAGAGCACTGAGAGTAGCGTGGGCTCTCTATTTTTACCACCGTTGCGGGGCGGGTTGGGGCTGGGCAGGATGGCCGTTCCGAGTGGAACCCGCTGCCCGCTGCCCTGCCTCGCCCCGCCCCAACCCACCCCGCCAAAGCTGCTGATTATGCCCACTGATTCAATACGTACTGGGTTACGATCACGATGAGGCCCGGGTGCGGCGAGCTACATTAGGACCCCACCCCACCCCACCTCACCCAACCCCACCGCACCTCACCTCACCCCACAAGGGTCTACCACTTAAAAAATTTGCGTACGAGGATTATAATCAGTTACGACTAGTAGAATGCTGCGCATTTTTAGGCTGAGTGTGAATGTGTTTAAAGATTTCAATTAAATTTTAAAAACACAGAATGGATATATCTAAATTCATTGTTTTTTTGTGTGTGTTTTTTTTAAATGTATGTTTTTTAATGAATGTAGGTAATAAAAATTTTTTTATTGTATGATCCAAATAATTTTGTGATCACACAACTTTTGGTAAAATTTGATAATATTTTTCATAATTTGTCAATTTTTTTGCAATATTTTGGGGTTGTAGATGATTGTGATTACGTGATTTTCAATAATCATCGAGAGGGGTGTACGAAGATTATGGAGGTGGTAGACCCTTGTCACCCCACGCCACCCTGCCCCGCACTCCTCGTCGTCGAGGTGAAGGCCACGGCCGTGGACATCGCCCTCCTTTGCGTGGCCGGACCGCGCTTCGGGCAGCCCTGGCGGTGCGGCTGGCGAAACAGACACATGTCGTATCTCTTGGTCCGGGTCAGCTCCCCCTATGCCGGGTCCCGTCAGCAGCTGTCACTCATCTCATCTCGCGTAGGATAGCGAGGGAGTCTCTTTCCCCTTTCTCCATCTGTCGGATAAAACAATCGAGCGCAAAAGAAAATTCTTGAATTACAAAGAAATCTGTGGAACCGTAATACAAATACAAAGCTAAATTTTCTAAGTAATACAAAGAAAAATCTTTGTAATGCACAGAAAAAATCTTTCTGATATTTTTTTCTTTTAATAATACAAGGAAATTTCCTGGTCATTACGGTCATTGCACAGAATTCTTTGTAATTTACGGAAAAATTCTTTGTCCAAGATTTAGAGTGTGTATGTGTGTGTGTGTGTGTGTGGGGGGGGTCTTTCTCCACCACAAATGACTCTTGAGTCTGCACATATGAGTCTGTGCATATGCACAGAAATAATCGTAACATGCGTGGCAATGAAGTTCATACAGGGAAATGGACGTTCTAGGTGTACTGCATCACCTGATTGTGAGGGGTTTGACTATTGGTGCGGTCACCGTGGCCCAAGGGTCTTCCACTTCGAAAAATTCTGAACGAGGATTATAATCTCTGGTGATTTCTGGTGATTATTAGCATTTGTACTTATTATTATTGAACACTGGAAAAAGAAAGGTGCTTTATCTACTGCTTTTTTAGAGGCGTTAGTAAAACACTGCCTTTACAAAGACGATACTGGCCTCTAAAGGTGCTATTTTCGGCAGTTTTAGTGCCTTTCCAAAGACGCTATTGCAGTAGTGCCTTTGAAAGGCATTATGTCACACCTTTGTTTTTCCAGTGTATTCGTGATCACAAGATGATCACTGAAAATTGCTGTTGCTGATATCAGTGATATTTCTGATTATCACTGATGATTGTTGATTTATGATTAATGATTATCGTGATTATCGAATGATTATCCGCGTGACTGTCGTGATTACCTGTGTTTATCTCGATCAAATAACTATCAATGATTATGCCAGAGATGAGGCGAGACGGCTCCCAGCACTGCGAGCCGCGCGCCACGCACGCAAAAAAGAAATAAAAAATCGCTCAGCTAATATTAGATTTAAGAAATTTGCACTACGGCAAATCACTTAAAACAGAGGAAAAATAAATAGTAGGATAGCTAGAAAATTAGCTTCGTAGCTTAAAAATTAGCTGCACCAGTTCAGCTAAAACGTCATAGTACACCTGATAATTTATTTTTGCTCAGACGACGCCTATTTTTTTTTTCGTGCGCTGTATTTTCTCCCGCCACACGCCTCCCCTCCCTGTAGTTTGAGTTGGCCCCCAAGCCTGGCACATTAATCTAAAAAGTGCGCAAAAATTGAATCAAATTGAAAAACTGATAACAGTTTCGGGTTGAGCGTGATATTAAGTACTACAGCCACAAGTGTTTTTAGTTTTTGACATTCTTCCAGAATTCCGGCGTTTCTGATGGTTCACACTATTAGGCTCAGAAGGTTTGTACCTCGGCCTGGGTTCTGGGAATTATAAGAGGTTTGTCGCGGTACTTGTCGCAGCGCCACTTACTGCCCTAGCGATCAGTAGTTATTGTTTAACAGGGACCCCAACAAAACAGGCAACCACGGATTTTTTTTTAAATCCTTTTTTCCCCTTTGTTGGTAAAGAACAAAAAGCTGGACTGGGAATAAACTGGGAAAACCAGTGAGAATTCGGGAACGCCATGGGGAAGACCTGGTGGAAAAATATGGAAAACAGACAAGCCCGTATCCCATGCGTACACCGGCACGGCACCCGGCCCGGGCCCGGTGCAGGCCTAACCATGTGTACAGTATTGCGGGTCCCTCGAAAGGAACACGCGACGGCGGCGTCGCCTTTACTTCGAACCTGCCCGCCCCGGCCCGGCCCGGCAACACGTGTGCCTTGACTGCTTTATCTCGGGTGCGCGGCGGGCGGCGCGGTGCTCGGGCTGATCCTCGGGATTAAGACCGGATCGTCTGGTTAGCGGGGTAGCGCCACCACGCGGCCGCCACGCCGCCCCGCGACACGTTTGACACGTTGTTGCTGTGTCTCGGCCCAGATCCGCTGGCCACTTGAGGCGGCGGTCGGTCACCGCGATAGACATGGCGTGGGATTATTCCGATATGATGCCATGCAGTACACCAAGCCGGAGGCCGGGATTGCATGCAAGGGCCTAGCACTTGTATTTTTTCGTTGGCCCTCGGGCCGAGGTGGAAACGTCTCCCGGATTACAAAGGTTTTTCTTTGGAAAGATTACCCCAGGATTAGCCCAAGATTACCCAAAACCCCACCCGGATTGCATCAGGTTATTACCTCGTATTTTTTGGTCAATATTCAGCCTTTTTTTACAAACAAACTTTGGCTTCGTTCTGAAAAATGCAAATTTTGGCCACGTCGACCTATAAATACTGACAAATGTAGTCGTTCCTCAGAAAAAGCCCTAAATTTTGCACTCAAGATTTTTTTTAAAGCTTTGGTATTAACAGCGTCAACAGCGTTCAGAGTACTCATATTGAGGAGACGGACACGCGAGTCACATTTTTCCTCTGCGACCGGGAGCCATGCGTGACTGTTTGGGCGAGCGGGTCCGGACTCCAAGTGCTCACGTACCCGTCATGTCATGTACTCTGCGACTCGTTTCGTCGAGTCGGGCCTCCCATCCTCGGGTCCCAGCCCAGGGCCCCCTTGCTCTAACTGATACCAATTTAGTCGTTTCCCTCTAGTTTCCCTCTCTGCATGTCGCGATGGCGATGATACTGTATAGCGGTGGCGAGCTGCAGTCTACATGATGAGGAGGGCGTCTGCGGCAGCCAGCGCGGGCAGGATCAGACCAGAGCGAAGCGGAGCGGAGCGGTATGGCTTGCGCGGCGCATGCGCGAATAAAAAGGGAAGCGCGCAGACACGAGGGAGTAATTATGTTTATGTTGTAACATGAAATGAGGACAACGTATCGCATCGCGCTGCATGTTGACGCGTCCCCTGTCTTCCGCTGCTTGAGAACCCCAACCCCGTGTGGAGTGTGAGTTGCGTGCCTGTGTATTTGTGTACACAGCCAGAAAAGTATTTGTCAGTCGCAATCAGGCCGTGGCTATAGCTCAGCTCAGGCAGCGCCAATTATTCTTCGGTTGCGCCACCTTGCCTCAAGCTCCCTGAACTCTGAACCTTTGGTCACTGCGTTTGCGTACGCAGAAGCCTGATGAAGCCCTCCTCGCGTGCATCCCTGCTGGCGAAAAGAGTAGATGGCTATCGGGCTGTTATCGCAGTGATAGTGCTTTCGGCTCCGCCTCGCTCCGCCTCGCCCCGCCTCGCCCCACCTCGCCCCACCTCGACTCTTCGGGTTCGTGGAGCCGGCCGGCTTTCCCCGCCGGACCCGCCGGATCCGCCGGGGACCGCGGTGCGCCGGTATATTTCCGCAGCTTGTTTCCCCCTGGTACCTGCGCCGGTACTTTTCCACATGCGCACTGCTAGGGGTAGTGGGGCGGGGTGGAGCGGGGAATATTGTAGTTAGCCAAAGGGGAAGGCGGCTATAAGCATCTAAGGGAACTAGGCGGGTGGACGGTAAGGAAAAGCCTGAAACATCCGGGTTTCGTCTCGTCTATCGCAAGCCCATATGTCACATGTTCCATGTGAGTGGCCCCCCCTCCCCACTCCTCGCGACACGCATCGCATGATCGACCGGCTCTGCCCACCGCCCTGCTGCACAGCGCCCTGCCGCCGCTGCCGCCCGCGCCCGGCCCGCCCGACCCACGGCTCAATTATTTAAAGCGGGGACATCATGACTGCCGTGGGACAGACCCGACCCGACCCGACCACGGCACCGCGTTGTGGTGGCCTGGCTATGCCTCGACCCTCGACCTCGACTCAATCACTGCACAGTTCTGCGGAGAGGTGAACACGCCCTCTCGCTCTTCAATTTTACCATCTCATCTCTCCCCCACCTCTCCCTCCCTCCCTCCCTCCCTCCCTCCCTCCCTCCCTCCCTCCCTCTCTCTCTCTCTCTCTCTCTCTCTCTCTCTCTCTCTCTCTCTCTCTCTCTCTCTCTCTCTCTCTCTCTCTCTCTCTCTCTCTCTCTCATCCGCAGGGCCAGGCCTACGTGCGTGACCTGGCCTCACAGAGATGACCGCGAACTTTTCCTGCTTATCGTTTATTTGAGCCCCGGCTGCGGCTGCGCTCCGCGGAGGGGAGGGGAGGGCACTGGCCTGCACCAGGCGGGGCGGCGGGGCGGTAAAAACGCGTGGGTGGAGGGGGTGAGGACCGCAGGACCGAGGGCGACAAGCACTGCGAGGCGAGAGGTGTCCCAGGCTCACACCAACCCGCCCCGCCCCGCCCCGCCCCGCCCCGCGATCAGACTTCTTATCACTTGCCAGCTAGGTGACTCAATGTCCGCTCTCTCACTTTCAGTTTCTTTTTCTCGTTACTCACTCGTTCGATACAAGGTGAGCCCGTCCCGTCTCGACCGTCACGTGCGATGTAATGGACCCAGAAAATGCGCGGACACAAAGTACAGTACAGATGCCTCAGAGCGTGCCCCAGCCCTAGCCCCAGCCCCCAGCCCCAGCCCAGCCGTGAGATTGAGTGTGTCCGCCCCCGCTCCGCCCCCGCTCTGTCCCCTCTCTGCCCCCTCTCTGCCCACTGCAGACCTTTGTCCTCTTAGGCGGGCAGCTGAGGGCAGCTCGTCTGGTGACAGCTGCAGCTGCAGCGCCGCGATGTTCGGCTGAAACCATCTTTTTGGCTTTCCTCTGCGCCCGAGTTGTGCTGTGTTCCGGCAGTGCTGTGCTGTGCCGTGCAGGGCTGTTTTTGGTGCTGCTCCGCGATCTCTGACGCGGGACTGGTGTCGAAACTGGTCTGTGAGGACCCCGCTCCGCTCCCGGCCTGCAGAACAGACGGATTACGGCGGCGGTGGCTGCTAGCTGCTGGCGCTCATGTCGTGGGAATAGTGATAAAAATCCGGCGTGATGCGGTCCGATCGTCTTGTCAATAATTATGACGATACTCGGCTCAAAGCTCAGAGCAGGGCAACGGGGCGGGCCGGGCAGGCCCGCGAGAGGGACATGCGTACGCGTGCGGCTGCTGCGGCCAGGCCCGCGAGAGGGACACGCGTGCGGCTGCTGCGGCCAGGCCCGCGAGAGGGACACGCGTGCGGCTGCTGCGGCCAGGCCCGCGAGAGGGACACGCGTACGCGTGCGGCTGCGGCTGCTGCGGCCAGGCCCGCGAGAGGGACACGCGTACGCGTGCGGCTGCTGCGGCCAGGCCCGCGAGAGGGACACGCGTGCGGCTGCTGCGGCCAGGCCCGCGAGAGGGACACGCGTACGCGTGCGGCTGCGGCTGCTGCGGCCAGGCCCGCGAGAGGGACACGCGTACGCGTGCGGCTGCTGCGGCCAGGCCCGCGAGAGGGACACGCGTGCGGCTGCTGCGGCCAGGCCCGCGAGAGGGACACGCGTACGCGTGCGGCTGCTGCGGCCAGGCTGGCGCGTCCAGCGCGTCCCGGGAGGAGCGGAGCAGAGCGGAGCAGAGCGGAGCAGAGCGCTGTGTCAATTGTTGTTTGTTATTTGTTACCGGGAAAATGGCAATCAGCTGATTCCACGCCGACGCGGTGCGACCCAGTCCGGTGGGTCCGCTCACCCCGCCCCGCGCGGGCGACCGGTGGGGCGAGGTGGCGAGCACCATGCGGACACGTGACACACCTGGCAGTGAGTCCATCACACCGCATAGCCGCGGCCCGCCGCGCCCCGCCGCGCCCCGCCCGCCGCGGCGAGACTGCCGGGAGACACGCGGTGTACAGCACACACCTGCTACACGCGGTGCTCGCGGGTCTGCGGACCCGCCCCGCCCCACGCCACGCCCCACTCTACCCCGCCAATTGACGGATCCTCGGGGATTGTCTCGCGATTAGCGCCAATCAGCGGGCGCACGCTGCCTGCAACTGGAGTGCCACAGTGTTGTAGCTCATGTAGCTCCCCCGCTTGCTGATCCTCCCCCTCAGACTCATCGGCAGGGTGGTATGGGGCGTAGGGGGGCGCAGCGCGGGCTCTCCAAGGGAAAGGCGAGCACGGCACTGGCGCTGTTGCCCCGTCCCGTGAGATCAGCTGTTCTGCTCTCGAGACGCGGCGACGCGGCCTGCCCCGGCCGCCCGCCCCTCCCCACCCCAGGGGGAGACGCATCGAAAACATGCGATAAACATAAGCTGGCCCCGGTCGGCCTCATGCGCCCGTCTCACCCGGTCGGAGAGAGTTGACGCGGCCGGGCCCAGGCCGGGAGCAACTCATGTGTGTATGTATGTGTTTGCCCGGTTTGCGGAGATTTTGTTTTCGTCGAGGCTCGACCGTGGCGGGGCGGGCGGTGGGACGGCGTTATCTCAGCTGTCAGGCGCTGCAGGCGCGTACACCCGTGCCCCTTCCCCTTCCCCCACTCTCTTTCTCTCCCGTACTCGCCCCTTCCCCCTTCCCCTCCCCTCTCTCTGTCGCCGGGCTGGGGGCCCCGGGGGCCCCGGGGGCCCCGGGTCCCCTCCCCTCCGCGCGGCGCTCAGCAGCAGCAGTAGCAGCCCGCCGGTCCGCCCCGCACTGTCTGTCAGCTCAGTCGAGCCCCCGTCTCCGCCTCGCCCGCGCGCTCATCTGATCTGATCGTAGCTGCGGCACTGAGGTCAGCCTGAGCAGAGACGAGTCTGCTGTCGCGGCCGCGGCGCTACACCCCCCCGTGGCGGCTCCTCTCTTGGGCAACACTCTCGACTGACGGCCTCTGCCTTTTTGTGTTTTGTAGATGGCGTCCCACGGCGTGCTTGAGAACTCCCCCAATGCGGCCATCAACAAGGCCGTCATTGGGAGGCTCATGAACCTGCCGCTGCCGCCCAACAAGGTGCTCGCCACCTACGTGTGGATCGACGGCACCGGCGAGAACCTGCGCTCCAAGAGCAGGACTCTGGACTTCATCCCCAAGGCCGTGTCCGGTGAGTGCTGTGCCCCTGACCTGGTCTTCCCTTCCCTCCCCTGCCAGGCCGGCCGGCCCGGCTGATAGCGTTCTGCCCCGCCCCGCCCCGCCCGCGGCTCGCTCTACTTTCGCCCTACCTCGCGGTGACCGCTGGTTTGACTTTTTAAGAAGGGTGCCCCCGGTACAGTAGGCCGGGGCCGGGGCCGCCGATGCGGCGCTGAAGGCCGAGCTTTGAGCCCATGACTAAACTGGGCTTGCTCATTGCTCATACCGGAGTCAGCGGTTTTCATCTCTTCCTCTATGTTTTCCCCCGTAAGAGAGCCATAGCTGATAGGGAGAAAGAGAAACGCGCCGATCTCGAAATAGATATGGTCTGGTAGATATGCTCTGTGAATGCGACAAGGATAGTCACCATCAAAGCCCTATATTGCCTCTGCACGAAGCCACCTCACTACTTCTGCTGCGCGAGCCCGGGCCCGGGTGCCGGTGGCCCAGCATCCGCACCCTGGTTTCGTCGCTCTCTCCTTGTCGCACTCATGGGGCACCGCCATAAGGTGCAAGAGAGAGGGCACCACAAAACGGTTTTCGGAATCGCCTTGCAGTGGCTGGGCGCAGGCCGCTCTGCTCCGTTCCGTTCCAGCTCCAGCCCTCCAGACTGACCGCCACCCGCTCCTCTCCGTTTACAGACCTTCCCGAGTGGAACTACGATGGCAGCTCGACGTACCAGTCGGAGGGCAGCAATTCGGACACGTACCTCAAGCCCGTGGCCATGTACCGCGACCCGTTCCGCGGCGGCGAGAACAAGCTCGTGCTGTGCGACACCTACAAGTACAACAAGAAGCCGACGGAGACCAACCGGCGCGCGGCGTGCGCCGCCGCCATGGAGGCCGCCAAGGATCACGCGCCCTGGTTCGGCATCGAGCAGGAGTACACGCTCCTGGACATGGACGGCAGGCCGTTCGGCTGGCCCAAGAACGGCTTCCCCGGCCCCCAGGTGAGCACCGCAGCCACCGGCGGCGCCACTCCGCCCAACCGGAGCTGTTGCCTACCTCCCGGGCTGACCGGCCCGGCCCAGCCCGACCCCGCGGCTGTGGTGTGAGGACCTGGAGGACCGTACGTTGACGAGTGATTTCCTCTCCGCAGGGCCCTTACTACTGCGGTGTGGGTGCCAACAAGGTGTACGCTCGTGACATCGTGGAAGCCCACTACCGCGCCTGCCTGTACGCCGGCATCAACATCTCTGGCGAGAACGCCGAGGTGATGCCCTCCCAGGTACGCACCGTCCCGTTCCGGTTACGTCCGCGCCAACCGCGGCGCCAACCGCGGCGCCAACCGCGGCGCCAACCGCGGCGCCAACCGCGCCAACCGCCAGCCCCTGTCCTGTCGTCAGCCGCACACCCGGACTAACGTTTGCTTTTCGTCCTGCAGTGGGAGTTCCAGGTCGGGCCCTGTGAGGGCATCTCCGCCGGTGACGAGCTGTGGATGGCGCGCTACCTACTCCACCGCGTGGCCGAGGAGTACGGCATCGTCGTCACCCTGGACCCCAAGCCCATGCCTGGCGACTGGAACGGCGCCGGCGCCCACTGCAACTTCAGCACCAAGAGCATGCGCGCCGAGAACGGCATCCTGTGAGTAGTGCTCTAATGGCTCCGCCGAGGAGGAAACAGCTCTGAAAATTTTGCAAACCTCGTGTTTGGAAGGAGGAAAAAATATGGAAAAATCAGAAGTAAGCTTAATAAAAAAAAATTAAAACCCTCAACAACGATAAAACATATCACCAAAATTCAGAGCTGTTTCCCCCTTTGCATGACTCCCGCTCCCGCTTGGGCCGATATGGAGATGTGAATCACTGGTTACTTAGTTGCTCATGACCTCGACCCGCTGACTTACGACTCGTTGTCACGTGTTTGCAGCGAGATCGAGAAGGCCATCGACAAGCTGTCCAAGCAACACCTGCGCCACATCCAGGCCTACGACCCTCACGGAGGCAAGGACAACGAGCGCCGCCTCACCGGCCGCCACGAGACCTCGTCCATCCACGACTTCTCTGCAGGTGCGCTTCTCACCTGCAAGCGACAAAGCTCTATACTTCTCTTGGAGCCGATGCGTAACTCTCGCTTTTTCTTGTCCCTGGTAGGTGTCGCAAACCGTGGTGCTAGCGTGCGTATTCCCCGATCTGTCGCCGAGGAGAAGAAGGGGTACCTCGAGGACCGCCGACCCTCTTCCAACTGCGATCCCTACGCCGTGACCGAGGCCCTTGTCAGGACCTGCGTGCTTGAATAGGCGCTGACCGTGGTACAACAACGGAGCAAGATATTTATCCAAATTTTATATTTTGTGTAAAGCAGAGGGAGAGATGAATTGAAGTTTACAGCAGAACTTATTTTTGATACGCTTTCTTGAGTTGGTAGATTCCTTTCTCTATCTGCCTCATACTTCATGTTTGTATTTACCACCCCCATCCCTATCAGGCAGAAGAAATTTTAGGGATGTTTATTTTGGTTATTCTTATTGCTCCTGAGTCGTGCGCCAAGACATTTGCAATCTAAGGCTCAGATTTCTGGTGAATGATGCGCCCAGGAAACCATGAGGAGCCATGGCGCGTGTGATTATGCTGTAACATTCTCATTTGTCCTCGTCTGAGGTCGTGATCATAACTTTCAGTGTGCTGTTTTGATTTTACATTTAAAGATTGCTATGCTTTACGTTGTAAATATTGCATAAAGTGTTGGATGGGTGAAACTGTAACTATTATTCCGAATCTATCTGACATTTAGGTAGTAGCAATGTGTCTTTAAGTAATTAAGGAATGTATGTATAACATACATGTCAGAGTTATGAACTGTAACCTTCATCATGTTAACCATTTCACTCTCTTATATTTTTGATCTATGTATACTTTCATCTAGTTTAAATGCATAATTTCGCATGTATGTTATAGGTAATGTCCGATGTCGACGAGTGTCGGAAACTTGTCGGCTAATGTCCGAAGGTTCGGACATAAATTATGTCTGAAACTACTTGGTTTGAATGCTTAACAGTGTTGCAGGTTTGCCTACCCCACAAGGGGCCTTGGCCCCTAATGAGTTGGCAATCCCGCAACACAGTTGTATTGGGACCATTTACTTACGAATGGTCGCCGTTTCGGACATTATCCAGGTACCCTTGGTTCATAACCCTTGGATAATTTCTTTTTAGAGTTGTTCATGTCCGGATAGGATCGACATTTCTCAGCTACCCCTCAGTAATGTCTGAACCTTCGGACATTAGCCGGTTACTGCCCGACATCAATCAGCCGCCGGACATTACCCATAACATATATACCACGTATATACATGTGATGTCTGTACTGTAAGAAGGATAAAAAAAAATATAACAACATACTTTACATTCTCATAGCTTGATGTGTTCTCAGAAACACCAATGTACTAACAGATCATTTTGCCATATTTTATGGAGAGAAATAAGGAAGTATCTATATCCATCCCCAAGAGAAAGCCCACCATGGTTAATCCACAATATTTGTTGTATTTGTATGACAATGAACTTGAGCTGAGTGCAAGTTGCTGGCTTGCAAGTGGGAGATCTGAAATGCCAATGCAGTTATACCAAAACATATCACGGAGAAAATGTTTCTCTAACTTTAAAATCTTATGACTTATCTGCTACTTAGAAGTTTTAGGCAGTAGCTGAGATTGTTTAGTATGAAATTCTAACTGTCTGTTAGTAAACAGATTGTGCATATCCAAAATAGTTATAAACATGAAATGACAATATTTTGAGAGGCTTTGCTAAGACATATAGCCTCTGTTTTAAGCTTTGGCCTAATATATAGATCAGAAATGTACCAAATCGCTTTAAAAAGCATGGACATTGGCCAAGTATGGCACAAAACTAGAACAACCTTTAAAATTTTTTAATGAGTCATATAATGTAATGATGAAAACCTTGTCAAATTTTGTGCGGAAAACAAAAAAAGTGCAATAAAATTCAGAAATATATTTTAAGTTATGATAAGAAAATTTAATGGTTTTAAATGCATTCTTTCCTTACCTCACGCACTGGTGAAAATATGTTCACTATTTAATTTTAAAAAAACATTTGCATAGCCAAAGCAATTTAAAGGGATAGTAAAATAGAATAATTTGATCAACATGGAAAAGCACTCCTGTGCAGTTAATACATCAATGGTGTAAGTATTATGAGTTCTTGTTTAAATTTTTTTTAAAAAAAGAGGCAAACAAATCACAGAAACCAACAACTTTTCTGTTAAATTAGTTTTTTCCACCAGCACTTAATTGTGCCTTCTGGTATTGCTGCTGAAGTTTATTTAAAAGGTCTCGCTGCGTATCCTGCTTCTTTTCCATGTCAGTGATGGTGTCATCAATTCTCTTCCTGAATGGCAGTATAAGGATTAGAAAGTGCAACATGCAGATTCCTTGAATTTTAAAAAAAATTGAATTAAGATACTTACAATTCTCCTTTGATGTAATCCATTCGCTTGTTCACGTTTTGAAGGGCCTCCTCAAGATCTTGCTTGATTAAGACTGGACCAATCAGCTTGTAAACTTCTTGGTCTTTTTTAACAAGGTCTAATTCCTGGAATGTTTTTAATTGAATTAATGAAAACGCTGTCTGACAGAGAGGTAATGGACATAGAGCTCCTTCATACCGATTTGACAGTTTCGGTCTCAAATAGCTGGCCTCCAAGCTGTTGACGAACTGACAGGGTTTTTTGATATTCTGCAAATTAAAAGCAAATTGACATTCTAATTAATTATACAGATGCTGTTGTAGGTTATGGCGAATGGCATGGTTATGTTTTCTTTAATAGAGGTTGAACTTCAACGTGTAGGTACGGTTTAGGTCTAAATTTTCTAAATTTCTCAGAAAAGAGAGAAATTAAATGGCATTTTAAGGAATGAGCCGGATAAAAGCTTCATGGCACACGGGTAGTAGGTAATTTCTAGATTAAGCTTTTGCGGATTATAACCTACGTTTCTGCAACGCCTGAAAGTTTTCGACCTCTTGTTGCAACTTTTTCTGTAGTTCTTCGGCCATGATAAAGAAAACTGCTATACTTTACAGTAAAATATTTAACGTTAATACTTTTTCGAGGTTATTTACCCTCACAAACACTTTCTTCTTCCTCGCGAATTCTTCTCTAGTCGATGGGTGGGTGCCTCTCTTTCATTTTGACATTGGCGACATTGGCGTACGATCATCAGACGTATGTAGTGAGACTAGACTAGAAGGGAAAATTTCAACGTACCCCAAGAAACAGTTTGTTTGTCTTCTGGTTGTGCTGCCTGTCAACATGGAGAGTACGTCGAGTTCTGCTAGGAGAACCCCCAAATCACCAAGAAGAGGGAAAGGTTTTCCTCGACGTGCTCAAGATCTGAGGTATTTCTATTTTACTTTGTGTGAACTAAAATGTCAGTGTTGTCCTTCTGAATTAGGCCCTTAAATTTTACATTTATTTTTAGCTTAACCTACAATAACAGTTAATTTGTCTCTATTCATCTGATCTAGCAAGGAAGAGTTGCTGCTCACGCTCCAAAAGAAGCGAGAATGTAATGCTAAAGCCTTAAAAATCGTTGAGGAAATGCTTGAACCTACAGTTAACGAAGAATGGTTCTTAACCGTAGTAAGTGATTCTTGTACTTTTGTTTTGATATCTACTTACAATGAACACCATGCTGTAGAGGGTAGTGGAGCTTGTGAAACTCAAGTTGCTCCAATTTGATTGTTTGCCCCATGATTGTGCTTGTGATTGTGACCCAACAATAGCTGGAATCTGTCAGTCAGAGTCAGTCAGCCAGTCACTTGTTTTAGCTTTCCTTGTTCATTGCTTTGGATTGTTATCAACTGACGTAGTTCCTTTTTGATGAAAAAGTCTCGAATTTAAATGTTCTGAGTTATAAAATTGGGTAAAACAAAAGTAAACGAGTGAATGACAGCTGAAAAATGATTGACTGGCGGCGGATGTTGGCCATTGTAAGGCCACCTTTAATACGGTAGACATTAGAGAGACAACTCCTGTTTCTTCTGACTGTATTGTGTATACTGGACAGAATTTCCGAAGGACCATACCCTACACATATTACGGTAAAATATATATTTTTTGTTCTACAGCTTCAGCTTATCAATCAAAGTCACTTGCAAGATGTCACCGAAGAAAGAGCTATCATCAACCTGTGTGGTTATCCCTTATGCTCCAACGTGTTAAAAAACGTCCCATCTCAACAATACCGGATCTCTACAAGGCTAAACAAGGTTTATGATATCAAGGAAAGAAAGGTAGGAGACTTTTCTTCAATCATGCCAGAAAAAGACAGAAAAGAAAAAAAACACTTGAAATTTACCTCTTCATTTTTTCAGAATTTTTGCAGCAACAAATGTTTTAAATCATGTAAATTCATTAAAGACCAAATGCATACTAGCCCTCTGTGGCTTCGTGATATTGAGCCCAATATCAGGTTTATTTTGATGCCGTCAACAGAAACTGGGTAAATTTTTAATATAGTTTATTGGATTTTAAAAAATATTGTCATTATTTTTCTTTTAATAAGATGCTGGTCTGGTTTGTCAGAGGTGGTGTTGGCGATGAAATCAATGTTCAAATCGAAAGAGTAACAAAAGAGGAAATTAAGAAACTGTCAGGAGAAGAAAGAAATAATTCTTCCTCGAGAAAGCCAGATGAAGAATCTCCCCTTGTTCATGCTCTCAACAACTTACATGTTGTTGCTGACATGAGAGAAAATGACCCATTACAGATTGTAGAAGGCTTAAACAGCACAGATACCAAACAAGAGAACAATTTGGAGCAGAACTCTGATCAAAACTCAACTACACTGGTAGAAGATGATAAGCTATTAGACATGACGTTTGCAAACATTGGGAGTAATATCTTTGTCAAAAAAGATGCAAATAAGTCAAGCAAGATCCAAGATCTGCCTTCAATCTCTTTGAAGGGAGAAAAGAGTAAAGTTTCAAGCTGTAATACACAAGAGGAAATTGTATCAAAAGACTTAAGCTGTGAAGACAATGTTACTAAAGATAAAGGATCAGGATTTGTTTTGATTTCTGATGCTGCTTTGTGTGCTTCTAGTGGAGCTTTATCCATTCCCAAAAGCATGTCCTCTCCTGCACCATGTAGCTTAACTGACGTGGATGATTCTAGACCAGAAAGTACACCAAATAAGGCTCATTCTGCTGATGGAGTCTGTACAGAAAAAGTTGAAGACTTAAATAAGAACACAGCTGTGGAAGACAGAAGCCCTTTTTCTCAAATCAAGTCTGAATATTCCACAAATGAGAATTGTAGTTCATCAAGCACAATGTGCCCACAATCATCAACAATCTTTAAAGAAAAAAGTGAAGAAACAGTTACTGATTGTAAAGGCTTACACCAAGAAGAAACAGGTTCTACAACCAGACACAGTAGACAATCTTGTTCTATCAAGAAAAGGAAAGAAAAGATCCAGAAAAAACAGGCCTCTACATCTTTGAAGTCACTTCCCTTTGTTGCTCATGTAGAAAAATGCGTTCAAGAGTGGTTCACAATGGAAACAATGTGCTTTTTGTTTGGAGAAAGTGCTCTCAAAGAGATGCTTGAAAATAAAGGAGAATGCATACAGCAACATTACAAAGCCCTCAATTCTATAACGTGGGACCAGGAAAAGCATGAACGATTTCTTGCAATATGTAAACGGCTTAGATTATTTGAAATGGAAGATAGCAACTTTGATAGCCAGGTAAGCAATAATCCTTATTTGTAAGTCAGTCTATCTTATGTTATTGTTTGAAATTTTTTCCATTTAAGTATTTATGGAAGTAAAATTTTGTTATAATGCTACATTATTTGTTGGTTTCAGGTGATGAAAAGCGAGGGAGATTCAAAACTGAAGCCTCTTCCAAATTATGAAGTTTTGAAGCGAGAGGCTGAGTCAATGGAGCTGAAAGTAAATGCATTTTTCAAGGGCAAACTGGAAATAAATGAACGAAAAGTCTCCTTTGCCGAGGATGTCAAAACTGATTCTCAAGAACCTGAATTCAGTATAGAGCCACAAATTCCTCTGGTTCACTTGCATTCCCAACGGGCTCTTCGCAAAAGGATTGTGCTGGATGGGCTCAATCGAGTGTGAGTGACCAAGAATATTTCTTTTCAGATAAAAAATTCTGTACATTCTGTATTTATTTTTCTTATTGATACTTTTTCCTTGAATAGGTTACCTGATATCTTAAGAACTTTTGGTATGAGACCAAGTGAGTTGACTAGCTCTGTGAGAGGTTTAGTCGGCACATTTGCCCTTACTGCCACAAATATAACATTCAAACCCCAAGAATGGAGTTTACTTGGTTTGATTGTAGTTAAACTGTTAGTTTGATACACAGTAATCCATTTAAAAACTACGAAAATTCATTCCCATGCAATTTTAAGAACCACTTTCTGACTTTACAGGCTTGCACTGAGAGAGACTGAGTTAAGTCAACGTTTACAACAAGAGCAGTCAAAAACCTACTTAACATTAATGCTCATGAGTTACCAACAAGAGCCAGGATACCTTGACATACTTCTTTCATGGCTCACAGATATTGATAGGCTTCTTGCACATCCGCAAAGTTCAGAAAAAATGTGATAGGTTTTATTAAAAGTGACAACTAACTAAACTGTAAGGTAAGATAGCAATAAATCTTCATTGTTAAGAACAATAATGTTGATTTTTTTGTATTTATGCTCTTTGTCATACAAAAGAATAAAAGGAAACAAATAGACAAGCATCTTTTGTGAATTGAATAGAGGCAGGTGGTCTGTAGGTAATGAAATGAATCTGGCCAACTTTGCCATACAGCAAAATTTATTAAGCAACAAAACCTTAACAACACACAATTTATACACAGCCAGCTACAAAATATCACATTAAAATGGAAGAAAGTTTTTCCTGTAAAGATAGTTTGAAATATCTAACATTGATTTTGCTAATTTACCAGTGTGCTGGACATAGTGGAATAAGAATATGTTGTTTAAAAAGAATGCGCTAAAGCATTAGCCTTCAGTTGCATTACAAATCAATGAGTGCAACCATATTTATAATTCTTAAATAGTCAGCAAGACAAAAATGAAGTTCACAATATGAATGGAAAGATAAGAAAAAGTAAAGTAGATCTCGCCGGCAATTAAAGCTATTTTTTTTTCTTCATTCAATTATTTTTACTACGCCTTCATTTTCATCCATCGTCCAATTCTAATGTAAAAGAGTAATAGGTAGAAATAATAATGGGATTCTAGATTTATGTTTATCCTTTCCTTTAAAATACTTCTTTTAAGCCTTCATGCTCTTGAATTAATGGCGACGAGCAGCCTCCAAGATACGTAGTATGTAGATGAACAAGTTAACAATGTCCAAATACAAATTAATTGTAGCAAGAATATATTCTTCGGGTGAAAGCTGGGTCATAAGCATCTGAAATGTTAGCATAATGGTATAAGGATGTACTGGTCAGGAGGTTCATTAAGGAGCTCCCTGCGATAGACTTGAACGGAGGCCCTTCAGTTGTGCTTTTAGAAGAAATAAACGAATCAAAAGCGCGATTAAAGCGCTTTTAGGCGCTAGTGTTCTACAGGGGATATTCAAGAGGTAACCCAGAAGTAGCCCGTTCAAGACTATCACGGGGAGCTGCTAAATGACCATCCAGTAATTGATGAGGAGCATGTGACTCATAAATTATTAGGAAATATTCCTCTTACCTTTGTGTCATAAACAATAAAAAGAGAAAAGAGAAGGGCTCCCCCGATGGAGAGAGCAAAATCCAACATAGAGTTTCCAAGCACCATATTGATCAGGAGCCCCAGCAGTAGCACACAGGATGCAGCGAACAGTCTGGATGAGTGGATATTATTATTATTATTATTATTATTATTTTATTGTTGAATCTTAAGGCAGATACAACAAAAGTCACAGTATATAATCGTAATGCAATTTATAGTCCAATGTTAAATTTAAATAAACTTGTCAATTTTATTTCTTACCCTGAACCAATAGCAGTGAAATCTTTTTTAGTTTGGTAAGTGAACATTGTGAGACCAAGCACAACTGTAAAGGTCAAGCCAAGTGCCGTCAAGACCAGAGATTGGTCATAGAAAGAAACTAAGACACCAATAGTATACGCCTGAACTACAGTCTGAAAATCAAAAGGTCCATATGTTCAGCAAATATTTATTCCTCTTCCCAAACGGAACTAGATTGGTAGCTTGAACAAAAGTACTTACAAAGGCGGCCAACAGAATAAGATTTGTGGGTGATTCTCTCCTTTTAATATGTAGAGCTACGAGTATAACTAAACTTAGGATGAAACTCAGAGACACAAGCCAGTCACTGAAACACAGGACACAAGGGTGAGATATCAAAATTGTAGACACTTATTATATACTGAATTTGCATTTCAACCTACTTGGTTTTAATAAAGCCTTTTACATGTGGTTCCAGCACACATACTGCTCCAATTACAAGACTTACAAGCAGCTGCAGCGAAAGGAGGCAGTAAACCTTTCGTATGAACCCTGTGAGGAAAGATTGTAAGCATAGCGTCTAATCAAGGCATTCAAACTAACAGTTCTATGCTTACCCATCCGAATCTTCTGCGAAGCATTCGCAACATTGTTGCGATATGCAAAATCATTTTCAATGCTGTTTTCCTTTCCACCAGATTCAGCATCTTCAAATGCATAAAGCATTGGCATTGTGTCCAAGGCAGCCATTTTTCCGTCCTAGGTCAAGAAATTTTGGCGAAAATTAAAGTAAAGAAATTGAGGGCATTGAAAAACAATAAACACATAGAAAAGAATGTTTGGTTAATTTTTTATCTTTATATTTTTGTTTGTTTGACTAAAGTAATTTTTTTTTTTTTTTGCATTGGGAAATCTAAGACGTGAAAGTAGATATCTGGTAACGAATTTGAAGTTTTATAGGTGACAAGAGATCAACGGATCATAAAGGAAAACTATTTCACAAGTTTGTTCACGTTTCCTGCTAAATTAGTTTGCGTGGTTTGCGAGTCCAGTGTGTCAATTTCAAGCTTGACATATTGCACATATTTGCACAAGAGTAGCCACATAAAATCGAGAAGAATCTTCCTAATGATGAAATTAATTGAACAGTAAGTGAATAGAAGGGTAACTTAGCCTTGAGCAACTTCAATTTACCTTGATGAGTACGTGGTCACTTCAAATTTGTTTGTTTATTTATTGTTTACTACCTAGCTAGAGTTTGACGAAACCGACGAAACTCGTCTGCTGACCCAGACACACGTTTGCGTTTGGTCTGGGGGGAGAACTACACCCACTTGACGTCACTATTCGTTAGATGCGGGAAGTTCAAACCTTTCAAACTGAGGATCCCGCGGATCTCCGCCAGTGGACACTACTTGTTGAATAAATCGAGGAAAGAATGAGGGGGAAAATCTCTTCTTGGTTGAGATGGTGAAGAATAATTTTTCATAGAATTACTGCAGTTACCAGAACAGAAAGAAAATTAGAAGCAATCCTCTTCAAAACAAATAAACCTGCTACTCAGGCATAAATGCATTGCATTTAACTAGTTCAGTATTGGCGCCCCCACAATGGCCGTTACCGAGGCGGAACGCCTGAGACAAACTGGATAGGCCAACCCGCCAAGCACTCGTGTGAAGGTGGCGGCCTACCCGGAGAGCACAAGCGCAAGGGGAAGCAGGAATTAAATTCCTGGTACCCAAAATTTCGTTCCGTCTCCTCCCGATGAGTTGATTGTGGGGGCACCTCATTACGATTTGTCAATTTGGAGTGATGGGCTGTATCACATGAATGAAAGTTTTAAATGCCCCTCCTGTTCTTTCTTTTTTAATCCAACTTTCTATCTGCACCTCCTACCCTTAAAAACCCCGTTAAAATAGAAGTTATTTACTATGGTCACGATGGATTCAATGACGTCATGTCGAGGTCCTCCAGTGTTGTCAGAAAAGTAGGCAAAAAGTCGCCCAAATACAGCGGAGTAAAGCAGGTTGCAGCTGCGCCTGCGTACTGGGCAGCACCTTAACACAGGTGCATGTATGTTGCCTGGTAGGCAGGCGCGGGTGCAGCCCGCTTTACTACGCTGTGTGCGGGCGACTTTTTGCCTACTTTTCTGGCAACACTCTGACCATTTGACCAGAGAATAACGTCACCGCGATGTCACAATGACCGGTCCGTGTTTCTTGGGCTCGTAAATTTTGAGCAGTTTTGAATGGGCGGAGCCAGCTTCTCGCTAGTACCATCCAGTTGACCTGCAGCACAGGCAGATCTGTCAAACCCGAACGGAAAAATGAGTGCTACCCGCATGTAATTTATGCTAATTTCATTTAGCTCGAAAGCAGTGTTCGAATCCCAAGGGTTGCCTGCGACCTGCGAAGGCCCGGGTACGCAATGCGGAGCACACAACGCCACCCTCCCGTCCTACAAGTCTCGCACCGCGCGAGGCGAGGGAGGGTCATTAGCGTCATGAGGGAGCTCCCCGCGATAGTCTCGAACGGGCAACTTCCGGGTCGACTCTCAACGGTTCAAGTTCAAAATCCCATGTATATAGCTACATTTTCTATTGAATCTCGAGCTCGAACCAATGAGAGTCGACCCGGAAGTTGCCCGTTCGATACTTTCGTGGGGAGCTCCCTTAGGACCCTCCAGGGCGAGGGCGTCAGTGTCAGTATCGCACCGGATATGTCATCTAGCGTGGCGGGGGCTGCATGGCGGCTGGGCTGGCCGGCTAGCCGGCGGCGGGGAGGCGGATCGAAGGCCGCGTCCAAGCTCGAGATGCGCTGCGGGCTGCGAACTGCGCCCCTCCCCCCTCCCCCCGGTTCGTCGTCACCAGCATCAGCACCGCCGATGCGCCACAGACAACCGTCACCACCACCGTACCGTCCCCAAAAACACCGGAAGCCTCCCCGGCCGGGCCCCACGACTTGGCCCCGCCCCCTATAAAGCTTAGCCGCAGCCGCCGAGCGGTCCACATCTATCTGCTGACCGACCGGCCGACCACACTCTCAACATGAACGGATCGGTAAGTTATTGGAACGCATGGATCGCAGCTCCAGCCAGAGCCCTGGCCCTGCTCACTTTACCAGCGCCCTGCCCCTGCTCATGTTGCTCTTGATGTCGGTCCCCCAGCTCGCCCTCGTGCTCGCTGCCTGCGCTGTCCTGGCGGCCGGCGAGGGCCTCTCAACCGAGTACGGCCCCCCCGCCTTCGCCCCTGCGCCCGCTGCCTCCTTCAGCCCCGCCCCCGTCGTGTCGTACGCCGCACCCGCCCCCGCCCCCGTCGTCTCTTACTCCGCTCCCGCCTTCGCCCCCCTCCCCGTGCTGCGGGTCACCCCCGGGGTGAGGCCCATCCCCGTGGTGCCCTTCCCCGATTTCGGGAAGGCCATCGTGGACCACGTCGTCGGCAAGGTGGCCAACCACGTGTCCAGCGTGGCCAGCGGTGTGGCCCGCGCCGTCTCCCTCGCCACCGACGCCGCCTCCAACATCGCCCGGACCATCGCGGCCGTCAAGTCCGAGGAGTATGGCGCCCCCGTCGAGTTCGCCCCCGCCCCCGTTGAGGTGTACTCCGCCCCCGCCCCGGTCGTCCGCTACTCCGCCCCCATAGTGCAGTACTCTGCTCCTGCCCCTGTCGTCCAGTACTCTGTCCCCGCCCCCGCCCCCGTCGTGCGCTCCCCTATCGTCTTCTCGCCATCCGCCCTGGCTCTCTCCGCACCCCCGGCCGGCCTCGCCCCACCCGTCAGTGAGTTCGGCGCCCCTTCCAACGAGTACGGTCCGCCCAAGTTCTAGATTATATGCTAGACGAATCCACTTAATGTGAAGACTAGTATCGCGGCATCGCGGCCGGGGATTGGGAGCAGCCCCGTTGGGCTCCACGGCCTCCACCTCGCACCTCCACCTCGCTCGGGGTGCGGCGGCGACCGCAGAGCTGCGGTGCGATTCCGGTGCACGCCCTCCCCATCTCCCTCGCTCTCAAGGAGTCCGCCGAGAGAGAGCTGTCTCTCTCGCACTCAAAGAGAGGGCCTACGAGTGCGTGCATGCCTCCGCGCTGCGACACGCGACACGCTCGTCCTGCCGCTCTGCCCCTGGCCGCAGCCGCCCTTCTGCTGGAAGCGGGCGAGCTACCTGACCTGTGCATTTAATCTGTGATATGGGCGGAAGTCAAATTCCTGCCCTCAAAGGAAAGAAAAAATGTTACCTTCTATGGATTATTATTATTATTGTTGTTGTTTTCTTTTGTCGTAAATTGAAAATTGATGAAGTCACTGTAATGGATTAAAATGTACTTGAAGCAAATACCCGCACGTTTTTGCTTATTTCTCGCTTTGCTGTCGAGTGTCAATGGGAGAGGAGGAATACATTATATTTATTAACGTGTTACTGTCATTTTTTTAATTATCGTGTTACTTTTCCGGATCTGCTGCCCTGACGGCGATGTCAGATAATGGACCGGCTCGGTACAATCAATGTTTATTCTATTTTGTAAAGCTCTCCGAAAAAGAAAGTGGTCGCCCGATGAATCAGTCAGTTCCCACTGCACGCACGTCTGCCTCCGGATAGGCCTGAGGCACCCCTCGCCCGCCCCTTTCCCAAGTGTTCGCGCCTCGTCATCAGGCAGCTGGTCTCGTCTGTAGTGCTGTCGATGTCGAAACCCATACCGACCCCTGGAACTGGACCTGCCTCGACCTCGATTCATCACTCATACCAATATATAACATGACAGCACTGACCAATATACATATAAAAAATTAAAAACAAATACACAGAAAACGCTATTGCCACTTTGTACTGAAGACAATCACGCATAAAACGTCGCACAAGTACTTAGTTTGATTCGCGCAACATTCTACCACTCTCATACTCTTAAACTATAAGCACCCTCTAGCACAGATCACATCGGATAACACATTGAAAAGCTTCGCGGCACAGCCTTTTCTGAGTCGCGCTTATGTAAGCTGAAGAGTAAAGGTAAATAATAATCCTTTCTCTTCGGGCGCTTGCGCACTCGGGCCGGGCCGCGCAGCGCCGCAAACTAGTTTGACCCGCCGCAGGCTGGGTGGCCTATCGTTGCGGCGCATGCTCTGAGCTGGCTCGTTCATGAGATCTAAGAGGATTACTTTTCAGTCTTGACAACGTTGCCGTTGGGGTCCGCTGAGACGCGCGGAGCGTGGTGCGGGGCGGGTACCGCCGGACCGTGGCCGGGGGGGTCCCTCTGCTCCGAACTCCGCGTCATCGAGTACTGCTGCGAGCCCCGCCTGTGACGCACGAGAGAGCAAGAACAGCATCTTCACGGCTACCATACCATCCACGGGATTCAAAACTATAGACAAAGTTTGTAGAAACTGGACGTACCCCCGTGGCATGAGGAAAAGTTTTGCGAGCGTCCGAGTGGGAGCCTCGACGCCGATGTGCAGCACGAGGGCCAGGAAGAACGAATTCAAGAGGTCGTTCGCAGATTCCTGCATCTGAAATTGGACGAGAATGTTTGCGGTGTCACCGACAGTACCTACGAGGAAGCAATGAGATAGGTGTCGTACCATTTTGAAGTCCTCCTGGTGGTAGGGCGCCCTGAGAGTGGCCGTGGAGGACATCTGGTAGATCCAGTGCACCAAGTAAACGCAGTACGTGAGTTTGCTCAAGATCAAGAACGGCCTGGGGGTCGTCGTGAATCTCACAATAGCTAGTCGGCAGCGCAAGAGAGAAAAAAGCAAGAGCAATTAGTCTCATGAAATCGAAGAGAGAAGATAATTTTTTTTTAAGGCTGCGTCAGAAACGAACATTTTGTTCCGAGCATGGAGCTGAGAGACCCGGTGACGAGGCCGATGGTCCAGGCGACCGGGGCCATGGCGGCGTACAGGCCCGCCTCCAGGGCGCTGTACTGGTGCTCCGGGTTGTAGAACACGACCGAGGTGAGCAGCACCGGCAGCATGACGGCGGCCGACGTCACCTCGAGCGCCCACGTCCACCTCTGTGCGCGCACAAGAGACAATGCAGTTACTCGTTTCACACCGCACCCTCGGCTGCACGATGGGCGAGGGCGGCACTCACCGCAGAGAAGCGGTACTGCCGCTGCATCAGCTTGTGCAGGAGGAGCGCGGTGCCGATGCCCATCAGATACGGCGAGGCCCGGTTGTGCGAGGCGGAGTACACCAGGCGGAACATCGGGCTGCGGTGGATGTCCCTCAGGAAGCTGCGGGACAGGACGGCGTCAAACAGAAACAGGGTGAGCGGCTACAGGGCCGGCACTAGGGAGAGAAGAGCCAAGAGGGGGTCCTTCACTACAAAGTTAAGCGTACTCCGATTTTTCTGTTTTTTGTGTTTTCTATTTACTCGTAATATTACCTGTCTATAATTTTTCAGATTTTGAAAAATATTTTTTCTGAACTTTCTTGGATTTTTTTTTCTTAATGACTTTTTCTGATATTTTAAAGGTGTACAGTAATTTTTTACTCGTTCTTTACCACCACCTCTCTCCTGAGTGGTGAAAAGAACGAGTATTGTTCTCAGTAGGGTGTAACCCTTAACTGTCCACACTTTCATCTCAGATCTCATAATACCTACAGGCATAATAGTTATACCATTCGAAACTGGAAATGCTGGTCTTTATTCCAACAATGAACTATTTTTCAAGTTTAATAGTATTATTTTGAGAACACTTAACAAATTTTCGTGTGTTTTCATTCTAAGTCCATAATCCAACTTATAAGTGGAGTTTCCAATCTCAGCAAGCACAATACCCACAGACATGAAACTTGCGCTGATCTCAGCTAGAAGCCTTCCTCTGCATTGCAGCAATGAACCTTTTTTAACGTTTAATAGTATTATTTTGAGAACTCTTAACAAATTTTGTGCGAGTTTTCATTCTAAGTCCCCGAGTCTAGTCCTAGCCCGAGTCGGCTCGCGCCAGCTCGCGCTCCTTTATGCGCCCCAACAATCGGACCCGAGCGGGAGGGCCGAAGAAGGCCCGAGCACCCGAGCCGAGCAAGGGCGAGTGTCCCGGGAAAAACTTCCCCTGCACACACGAACTGTGATGAAATCTGAGATGAAAATGTCTTCACTCGACTCACATCACGTTTTACACTCCTACATCTGTAGCACATAATTATGTAAAGAACGAGTTCCATACTTATCACAAAATTCATTTTGTGTTCTATTTGGCCCTTGTTTTTATTTGAGTGAAGAACCCCTCCCCTCGGGGCGGGTGCTGAGCGTACTGACCCCGGCGTGAACATGAGCATGGCTGGCCACCGCTGCAGCGCGGTCAGCGTGAAGGGCAGCGCAACGGACAGGGCGAAGAGCGCGCCGAGCGCGGCCACGCCCCAGCGGTAGTGGCGCCGCAGCAGCGCCAGCACCAGCATGCCCACGATGAAGTAGTGCATGTCGGCGGCCAGCGACCACGACTGGAACACGCACTGCGGACGCGCAGCGACAGGGTGAGGTAAGCCCAGGTTATTGGCCGCGTAATACCAGCTTGCCGTGGAAACTCGCCTTAGCTGACAGTGGCTTCTGCTTCAGGTGGAAATTGCCGTAAGTTTTGTATCAGTGCTCACCAGCGTCTCCGTAGGCACGTAGTTGTTGATGTAGAGCAGGTTGGTCCACCAGTAGCTGCGGCAGGCGTCGCGCTCCACGCCGATCATCATGTTCCACAGCGGGCCGGAGCCCGTCTTGTAGAACGTGGAGGCGTAGAAGAGGATGATGACGGCGTAGGCTGGAGTGAGCCTGGAAGAAGGCGGGCGACCGGTCCGGTCGTTACCGTGATTGTCTCTCCGACCGAGATGACCGCGAGGGGAATTCGACTGTGGTAATCCGGATGACTGTCTAGAGTCACCCCCGCGCCTAGAGATGAGCGCATGAATGCCTACCTTATGTAGCGCAGGAGCAGCGAGCGGCTGAGGCTCTGCGGCTTCGAGCGGCAGAGGTCGTACCAGGCGAGCAGCAGCCCGGCGAGGTAGAAGCACGTGTCGACGTAGAGCTGGCCGTGAATGACGCCGGTCAGCGACAGGTCCTCGACGGCCTGCGCCACGTCCAGGTAGTTGTGGACGGGGCCGCGGAACACGTTGAGCACGCGGTGCGCGCACACCAGCAGCAGCATGTTGAGGAAGCGCACCCCGGATACGGGCTCCATGGGCAGCCCGCCGGGCCGCGGCTCAGGCGCCACCAGGGCGCGCAGCGACCGGCGCACCGAGAAGCAGAGCAGTACCCGGCGCCCCAGGCCTGCGGACCGGGAGACGTCACCGGTTAGAATCAGGGCGCTGGAGCGGGCGCGGTGCGGTGCGGGCGTGGGCGTTCACACCGTGCGCACCAAATCTACTCACCCGCGGGAGCGGCCTGGTCCTTGCCGTCTGTCGGGACGTCCTGGTCCGCCAGGTCGAGCAGCGTTCCCACGGCCAACAGTGACACAAGGGTGCCCACCAGCACGCTGCAACAGTCAGCAACAGCGTCAGCCGGCGCCGGCGTCAGCGCGGCTGGGCGAGGCGCGTCGTAGTCTTAGCGGCGCCGGCTAGGGCCTGCTAGGGCCGAGCCGCGATTCCGCTACCGACGCGACGTCACTCACTCACTCACTCACTCACTCACTCACTCACTCACTCACTCACTCACTCACTCACTCACTCACTCACTCACTCACTCACTCACTCACTCACTCACTCACTCACTCGCTCACTAACTCACTCACTCACTCACTCACTCACTCACTCACTCACTCACTCACTCACTCACTCACTCACTCACTCACTCACTCACTCACTCACTCACTCACTCACTCACTCACTCACTCACTCACTCACTCACGCACTCACGCACTCACGCACCCACTCACCCGAAGATGACGTCTAGGGCGTCGGCCCGGTAGAGGCGGTGCAGCGGCGCGGTGCAGTGCGCCACCGTGACGTTGGAGGCCCTGGCGATGGAGTCACCCTGGCGCGCCGCCGCGAGGGCGAGGTGCTCCTCCAGGGCGGCCTGCATATCCCTAGCATCGCAGGCCGCGGGCACGCACAGCCCCCACGTGACCGTGTCCAGCGGCAGGTGGTGCTCGGCGCCGTTGTACTGGCGGTGCGCACCGAGACACAGGCAAAGACAGAAGAGTGAGGCGGTTTGCGGCTGAACAGGCAAATGTATTCGAAGAGGCGCAGCGGTGTTGCCCAGCAAGGAGGACACGTCCCGCTCGTATCGGGTATAGTCCAGACAAGGGTCTGCCACTTTGAAAAATCGCGTACGAGGATTATAATCAGTCACAATTATGGTGATTATCAATGATTATTTGATATTATCTTTAACATGTTTACGGATTACTGGCCAGAAATCACGCAAATTTTGGTCAAATTTGACTCTATTTCTCCATATTTGTCGAAAATTTGTCAATATTAGGAAATTTTACATGATTATGATTGTGTGATTATCAATAATCTTCAAAAGGGGTGTACGAGGATTATGTAAGTGGTAGACCCTTGAGTCCAGAGAGGTCCTTCAGATTGATCACGCGGCATGCGGAAGCGGGAGCACGGCGCCTGTCGTGAGGCTAACCGTTAGCCGTTAGCCGCTAACGGGTAGGCCACACCGCACATCACGCATGCGTTCAAGGCAGAAGATAGTCTACCTGCCAGGCGCTCAGAAAACTTTTTCACGCAAGTTCCCTCCGATGCCCGTGATCCCACCGGTCCCGCGTCCTGGTTGAGACTTGATCCAATGCGCTGCCCAGGGGTCAGGCGACAGAGTGATGCGTACTCACGTGGATCTTGTCCCACACGGAGCCGTTGGCGGCGTACTCCTGGTGGTGCAGGGGCAGCGCGCCCGTGTGCGGCACGGCGTAGTGAACGCCGGCCAGGCAGTACTGGGCGGGCCAGGGCGCCGACAGACCCGCCGACACGCACTGGTCGAAGTCGCCGAGCTGGTACACGGAGCCCGACAGCGCGCCCGAAGCCCCCGGCCCCAGGGCAGAGGCGTCCAGCACTGCGGGTGAGGGGGACAGTGAGCTCATGACTGAGGTGAGGTTGAGGGGGGGGGGGGGGGCAGTGTACTCACTGTGCATGGCCCACAGCGTCCTGTTGGCCAGCGCCCGGTCCAGCTGGCGGCTGTGCCGCGCGCACGGCCTGGACGTGCTGTTGGGCGCCGAGATGGTGAGCGACGGGAAGAGATGGCCGGGCCCGGGGGGGCCGGGGGCCCGGGTCAGGGCCTGGGCGGTAGAGAGCGAGGCAAGGGCGGCTAGCGCCGCCAGGGCCGCCCGCACCCGCTCGCCCATCGTCCTGCGGGGGGAGGGACCCAAGGGGGCATGAAAATATGAATGCAATCGCTATGAGGCGCGCTGCGCCGCCGGGCCGGGCCGGGCACCGCACCGCGGCCAGAGGGGATCACCGTCCTACGGAGCAGTGGGCCGCCGCAACCGCGCCTTCCGCCTTTCGCCGTGCGGTCCGGCCGTGTGTGGGTGCCTACTCTCTCTCTCTCTCTCTCTCTCTCTCTCTCTCTCTCTCTCTCTCTCTCTCTCTCTCTCTCTCTCTCTCTCTCTCTCTCTCTCTCTCTCTCTCACTTCATCGCACGTCTGTAAACCTTTCCCCGCCCTCACTCCCCGCCCCGCCTGGACCAGGCGTGGGGCGTGGTCCTCAACTTCGAGCGGACAGTACTGCCCCTCCCGCCACGGTTGCGCCCCACCCAGATGCCACACCGTGACTATTCTCTCTCTCTCTCTCTCTCTCTCTCTCTCTCTCTCTCTCTCTCTCTCTCTCTCTCTCTCTCTCTCTCTCTCCCCCCACTCCGTTTCTCTCTTAATCAATATTCTAAATATAGTCCACTCCGGTCTCGTGCCGTGTTTTGCAAGTTGTGCGCGCCTGGTCGCAACAAGGTGTCCTGTTGGCCAATATATCGCCCCTGCACCCCATATAACGAAACGTCACGTGGCTGGACTGTGCACAGCACTCGAGTATTACGGCAGCGCAGAGTGCACTACTTCTCCGCACTTAGCGTATCCTCCAAAGTTGAAGCATAACACGCCAGCCGGATAGAAATAATTACGTATACTGGTAAAAGTAGTACGACCAGGGCAGGAGCATGAGGGGGCGGGCGCCACTCTCGGCTGCACGAGGAGTTCAGCCCGGCCGGCCGGGGGAGACGAAACGAGACGAGATGACCCGCGAATTGTCAGGGAGATCCGCGAGTGTGGCGTGCGTCCTGGCCCCCGGCCCCTGGTCTGGCCTCCCCGGTGGCAGCCTCTGGCAGCCTCGCAGCGTGGAGTAAGATGAGCGACGATTGCTTCATCGCATCCATCCACCAACGTGTGTGTGTGTGTGTGTGTGTGTGTGTGTGTGTGTGTGTGTGTGTGTGTGTGTGTGTGCGTTCTCGCTCCTGACGCGTGTGTTTGCACGCGCTGGCGCGCCCGTGTGTGTTTGTGTGAGTGATTTTTTTTCTTTTCCCGTGCACCTGTTTCTCGTGCTGGTTTAATTTAATTTATTTTCTAAAAGTAGAACACGCCCGTCTTGTGGTGCTCTCGGCCGCCATGAATTTGACTTCCTCCATGGAAATCGGTCGCCATTCGTTTTTCTTAATATATTAAATATTAACCCCAATGAGAGTATGTTATGGGCGCAGTGTCGCCCTTCGTTTTAATTTTACAACAACGAAATATGTTAAGACTTAACAGAAGTAAGGTCGCAGAGAAAATGTGCCCGCACACTTTCCTTCCTTCCTTCCTTCTTTCTTTCTTTCTTTCTTTCTTTCTTTCTTTCTTTCTTTCTTTCTTTCTTTCTTTCTTTCTTTCTTTCTTTCTTTCTTTCTTTCTTTCTTTCTTTCTTTCTTTCTTTCTTTCTTTAAGCGGCTTACGAGAGCCTTCCCGCCCTACCCCAAGGCGCGCAAGCCTTGACCTCGGCGCCGAGCGTCCGGCCGGGTGTTTTCGTACACCTGCAAGGTGATTCCGGACACCGGTTGTTTTAGTGTCCTCTCTCTTGCCCTATGAGTATGAATGCGACAAGGAAAAAGCGACGAAACCAGTGTGAGCGGAATCAGCAAGGGGGAAACGACTCGGGTTATCCGGCTGACATCCGGATTACAAGAAATTTTGTTATATTCAGGAGATAATCCGGGCTAATCCAGGGCAGTCCGTTGGTAATCCAGCAATATCCATGGACCTTCCTTGAATTTTTAAATTGTAATCCACAGTTTGTCCACGGGTTATCCAGGTAGTCCGTAATCCAGCTGTCACAAAATTTCCCTGTCATTTCCCCCTCGGGAATCACCCTACTGGTACTGGCGAGCTCCCTGGCCCACTGTGACCTGGCACGAACCCCTTCACCTGAGCTGCCTCCGCCCCCCCCCCCGGCCTGGCCCGGCCCCGGCTCCAGCAGTGTGTTAATAGCCTGCCAGCCTGCCCCAGTGCCGGCGCGAGCGCGGGCACGAGGCGAGGGGTCTAGTGCAGGCTGCAGCTGCCGCAGCTCCGGAGGGGAGGCTGCTGGCCGCTGGCCTGGCCTGCATCGGCTCATGGCGCAAGCGAGCTGCAGCTGCCCGGCCAGTAGGAGTACCAACAAAATAATAACAAAGGTTGAGAAACGCTCGCCGACCCGGCGTCGTGCCCGTCCGCGTACGTAGTGATACGAGGGCCTCCTCCTCCTTAGGGCGCGCACTATAGGCAGCATGCACATGCGCGCACCTGAGCGACCGTGTTGCCTATACGGTAGGCGGCCGCAGAGGCAGTCCAGCTCGCGTCACTCCACTGAAACGAAATTTTGCCTATGGCCAGCGGTGGCCGTGCGCCCGGGCCCTGGTGCACCCCACTTCCGCGCTGCGGCGTGGCGTGGCGCGGGGGCAACGTGCGCCAAGCCATAATCAGACTTTGTGCAGGTGATGCGGCAGGAAGCTCCATGGGGAGGGTGGAGGTGGAGGCAGCGGCGCGAGCGAGGTGAGGAGTATGGCATGGGATGGGCCGTGTTGCAACCCCGCCTGCAGCTAGCCCTAGCCCGCCATAGGCCGATGGTCTAGTGCTTGTGGTTTGCGCGCTCAAGAGCGAGGCGTGCCTGGCGAGGCAGAGGAGCCAATGGGTTGTCATGAAACCCTCGGTGGCACACCCGCTCAGGTCATGTGCGCCTTCAGAGGAGAACGCGATAGTGACGTACGTCCAGCGGAGCGGAAGGAGGGCACGGGGCACGGGCTGGTCCGCAATAAACTCTCAGAAGTCTTTCGTTCTCGGCCGATCAGTGTGACATCGGCCGCCGCGTGACGTCTCTCACTCACTCACTCACTCACTCACTCACTCACTCACTCACTCACTCACTCACTCACTCACTCACTCACTCACTCACTCACTCACTCACTCACTCACTCACTCACTCACTCACTCACTCACTCACTCACTCACTCACTCACTCACTCACTCACTCACTCACTCACTCACTCACTCACTCACTCACTCACTCACTCACTCACTCACTCACGCTTCACCTGAGGGTGGGGCCTGCGACTTGCAGCAGCGACGGTGCTCTCTCGGTCTCGGCGCTGCAGTCGCTGCAGGCGCTGCAGGCAGGCGCTACCGGCGCATGCTCCTGCGGGTCCTGCGGGTCCTGCGGGTCCTGCGAGTCCTGCGGGTCCTGCGGGTCCTGCGGGTCCGGCGGGTCTTGCGGGTCCCGGGGGGTCCTGCGATGCTCCTGCAGTCCTGTCCTGCGGGCTAGCGCCCGGAGACCGGGTAGACGCGGGCGGAGGCGCGGGTTGGAAGGTGCGGGCGACGTCGAGGACCGTGTAGTGCTTCTGTTCCTGCCCGAGCCCTGGACAGGACTGGACCGGGAAAGCGAGACTTGAGCCCCTACCCTGGCACCTACCGGCCAGCCCCCCCCCCCCCCCTCCCTACGCCCCCTCAAGCCCCTCCCCCGCCGGCCGTCGGCTCGAGCCGGCCCGCCCGGAGCACACCGCCGATTATGTCATGGCTGCTGCAAGAGAACACAGTCAGCTGTGCCTATGCTCCGGTCCGAGGCGGGCGGGCCGGTCCCGGTGGTGGCTCCTGGTGGCCCCCTGTCTCCCCATCCAGCCTGCACCCGCTGGGTGTTGTTGTTGTTGTTGTTGTTGTTGTTGTCGTCGTCGTCGTCGTCGTTGTTGTTGTCGTTGTTCTTGTTGTTGTTGTTGTTGTTGTTGTTGTTGTTGTTGTTGTTGTTGTTGTTGTTGTTGTTGTTGTTGTGGTGGTGGTGGTGGTGGTGGTGGTGGTGGTGGTGGCGGTGGTGGTGGTGGTGGCGGTGGTGGTGGTGGTGGTGGTGGTGGTGGTGGTGGTGGTGGTGGTGGTGGTGGTGGTGGTGGGAAGAGGCCCCGACAGGTTATATTAACCTTCTGTATCAAGTCACGACCAATTTCCACAACCAGCGACCATAAAATCGTCATCGCATCCCCTGCTTAATTTTGCCATTCCAGAATCCAGGCCTGCGCCGTTGACACAAGAACTCTATGCACTGCCTCCACATTTGCCGTAGATTAAGCAACAGTGTTGCCAGAAAAGTAGGCAAAACCCGCCCAACACACAGCTGTGTGGAGCGGGCGGTATTCGCGCCTACCTATAGGCAACATCTACACACGTGTGCAGGGGAATGGCCTATAGGCAGACGCGAATACCGCCCGCTCCACACAGCTGTGTGTTGGGCGGGTTTTGCCTACTTTTCTGGCAACACTGTTAAGCAACTTAAATGTATCGATTGTAGGCTAGTCTCTCACGCATTGAGCGAGCAATGTGCCTGGGGCGGGGTATTTGACTAATCTAATGGGTAGGCCGGTGGCTCCGCCCTTCCCACTAGCACCACTAGCCCCCGCTCCGCCCCGCCGTAGATTCCTGAAATAAAGCAGACTTGGCTGGAACGGCCGGAAGGGAAAGGTGGAGCAGCCGAGCAGTGCGGCCTACTCTGTTAAGGAAAAATTCTTCATTTCTTTTATTCTTATTCTTATTCTTATTCTTATTCTTATTCTTATTCTTATTCTTATTCTTATTCTTATTCTTATTCTTATTCTTATTCTTATTCTTATTCTTATTCTTATTCTTATTCTTATTCTTATTCTTATTCTTATTATATTTCTAATTTTTGAACCCCCTTTTATTTATTTTTATTATAACCATTATTCACTGAGATATTACTGCCAGGTCATGAAGCGTCTAGCAAGAGTCAGTGGCGTGCTGCCTCTCACCCCACCCTTCCCCTGCTAGTCCGTGGCCTACCTCACGGTCCTCTGTCACCTGCCGCCCGTCCCCTACCCTTCCCCGCAACGACCGGCGGCAGGCCTGTGGGGACTTAACACCCTGGTTTTAGAGGCCGTAAACGCTCCTCGCTGACAGAGTGGATCCACCGAGCAGAGCTTCGAGTCCTAATCGACGGCACCCTACCGCAGCCTGCCAGCGAGGGTCCCAGAGTCCCGGGGACTGGAGGAGATGGGTACCTCATCTCCAATCAGTGCACACCCTGCCAGCCAGTCATTTTCCTATCACTATCCAGTCGACAAAAATCTATTTTAAGTACCTTAAAATTGCAAAATATTAGACTAGTGCCAGTAATTTATAGCTTTGTTTAAGATTTGGTCAAATTTTCCTTCCAATCACAATACAACCCTCCAAGCAGTGTACACCCATTTAAAGAGTGAGGTACCCCTCGACTGGAGGCGTCCTTTATGCGACCTTGAGAGGGTATGGGGGAGTGTATATGAGCGCCGCCCGCGAGGGGTCGACTACTCGGCTTCGTACCGAACACAGGAGTTCGGAGTACACGGAGTACATTCGGAGTACGGTCAGACCGTAACATAGGAGAACGCAAAATGTCGACCCCTCGGCCCTCGGATGTGATCACAGATGATTATCGGACATGGTGAACATATGATTCCCAGAATGGTGGACCCCTCGATCTGTCCACAGTGTATTACCTATCAGCGATTATCGGGGATTCAGTCGAAAAAGTGCTCTGCAAACTTAAGTGTGAGACAGTATCACACTTTTTACTGCAGTACCACTGTGTCTCACACTTTCAAAAACTATTTTCTGTCGTTGAATAGCAATCACGTTTTAAAGAACAGCATCAGTTTTGGTTCAAAATCCCAGTTAAAACGAGCTACCATGTGATGGGGTTCTGATCGCAAACAACAACGTTCCTATACATTTTCGAAACCATTCATTTACTATTATTTAATGTATTGTTGTTCCAAACCCCATCACATGGTAGCTCGTTTTAACCGGAATTTTCAACCAAAGCTGATCCTGTTCTCTAAAACGTGATTGCTATTCAACGACAGAAAATAGTTTTTGAAAGTGTGAGACACAGTGGTACTGCAGTAAAAAGCGTGATACTGTCTCACACTTAAGTTTGCAGAGTGTTAGTTTTTGTATGGGATTGACTGTCTAGGTCATGAGGTCATTGATCCCTCTCACTTTCGTCTGGTCGTCCACCGTTCCCTGCACACGGCCTTGGCCTCCCCCACTCTCTCGTTTTCTGAAGGTCAAAAATGATCCTCAGGCCCTGCTGAGGCCGCCCATACCCTTCGGTCCTATAAGCCCTGAAGGCCACCCTCACCGCGTGCTTTTCCTCATAACAAAGGCGGGTCAGGCAGTTCGTCCCCGAATCTGACTTTACGTAACGCGCCCGGTCGTTCTGTTTCGACCATTGCGGTTGGCTCGATACGTTGACGCACAAAAGGTCGAAACACTTTTTTTCGAATTTATGTATTTATTAATTTAAAAAAGATTTGAAAATTCCAAGTTTATCGGAGCGCAACGAAGGCTATCCTTCCTAAAGAGAAAATGATATTACAGCTTGATGTTTGCGGAAGTTTCTGTTTCTCGTTGTCTGCATGTCTGCATACCGATAAAGTATCTCAACAACTTAGTTAACTATATAGATAAGTTAATTAGTTAATTAGATATCTTGACGGAGTTGAAACGATGGACGAGCAGCGACCACCGCTCGCCGTAGCCGTGCTCACGCCCGATGAGTTTCTCATCTTATTGAGGGAATACCTCATTGCCCTAGCGGGCTCGACGTGCTGAAAATCGTGGCAGGGAGGGAGGGTCAGGGTCACCGCACCCCGGCGAGCGAGCACCCCCGAGCTCAAGAGCAGTTCTAGCAGTCCGAGAATGTAAAGATCCAACATGTAGGCTCTGTGTATTAGGGGAAGGCACCAGCTCCCTTTTTCCCCTCGGTCCCGAGTACCTCTTGTTCTAAGACACGCAACCCACAACTGAAGATACCTTGCAGTTGGCGTAACCACTAAACATTTAAAGAATTTCTAGAATACGCATATTGTGAGATATTTGTGTTTCTGTCATTTGTTAACACTTTCCGTGCGAGACCCCTGTTTCAGTGCCCCCCTTCACAGGCGCAGACAATGTGGTTCAATTGCATGGCGTCGCTATAGAGACGCTAGAGCCTCTTAGGTTTGATGTATGATACTTCCATGTCAACCCCGAGTCATACCGACCGGGTCCACCACTGTCAAAAATTACAACGGGAATTTTGACGGGATGGCCCGGAAATTTGTTAGCCGGTTTTTAACCGGTTTTTTAATTTACGGGACGACCGTACCAGAAAAATACGGACCTTCCCGTACTTTGAAATTACGGACCGTCCCGTACACCAAAATCCTTTATTTTGTGTTTAAGGACCCCCGGAGACCTTTGACCCTTTGCATTTAGAGAAAGGTACGGAAATGCCCGTAACTTTCCACAACGGATTTCTCCCGAATTTTAGAAATACAGGCGGCCGTAAAAAAATATCACGGTGCGTCCCGTAGCACTTCCGTAATATGTTACGGGATTTTTAACAGTGACATAGTGGACCCGTCGCCGCTCAGTCTGTTTTCGCGGGTCCACACGCGTGGACCCGTCGCTAGAGCCTCCGTTTGGACCGGAATAGCAGTCGGCCCAAGCCGGTAAAAAATATTTTCGTCTCACCCCTTTTGCACTCCTGCGGGTCTTAGCCGCATAGAGGAGCACGAGGTGCACTCCTTGTGCACCTCTATGCGGCTAAGTCCCGCAGAGGTGCACAAGGGGTAAAACGAAAAAAAAATTGCGTCAAAATTTCTATACGTAGGATTGATCAGCAGGTATCAAAACGCATTTCTAGATAGGTCTCATTTTGGATGTTGGTCCGATCCGACCGAACTCTCCAGCGGCTAAGTCCCGCAGGAGTGCACAAGGGGTGAGACAAAAAAAATTACGTTAAAATTTCTTCACTTAGGATTGATCAGCAGGCCTCAAAACGTCTTCCTGGATATGTCTACGGTGTGGACCCGCTGACCCGCTAAAACAGACCCAACGGCGGGGGGTCCACCCTCGCCTCGTGGACCCGCTCCTTCACCCCACCCACTGGCGACGGTAGCTAGAAACAGGTCTCGGTAAACACTATCCAGGCGTTGGAGAGTATGACTGAGTGTTCGGAGCCGACGCCACAGAGCTCCATGAAAGGGAGGTAGACCCACGGTGGACCCGTCGCACGGGAGCGCCCATTTTTGCGGGTCCACAATGTGGTCCCGTCGCACGGAAAGTGTTAAGGATGAAGAAATGTGATACACAAGAATATGTTCTGAAACAGGTCACCCCTGAACATATTCTAGTGTATCACATTTATTCATCCTTAAAATATGGCAGAAAGACAATATCTCACAACATTTTTTTTTTGGAACCAGGGCGAGTCGGTCCCGGACCGGATGTCTGTCTAGCTTTGTCCCCGCGAGCGACCTGTGCACACAGCAGCCGTAAGGTGTGCGCTTGCCTCGATGGCTAGAGCAGCGGTCTGTCCGCAAATGTTCTGGCGCGTAACGCAGGGCCGAGGAAACAACCAGCATGATATCGTCCGGGAAGCCTTAGGGGGAGTTCAGATCTCTCAGAACGAGGGGGCGACCACTCCCCTTAAATGTGTACACATGATTCCCGGAATGATTGATTCCCAATGATTCCCATCCATATATTTTAATTTCTAACTGTTTGTAGCAACACAAAACGCTAATTTCGGCTAAATATAACTGATTCCAGGCTTTTCCTCGAGGGGATAATAACCTCGGACTTTGGAGTACACCACTAATTCAACAAATTCAGTCCAATTCAAACTAATTCAAGCCAATTCACCCTAATGCAAATCTAATTTCAATTCAATTTAAGCCAATCCAAGCCCAATTCAAGCCAATCCATACCCAATTCAAACCAATTCACACACTAATTCAGCCCAATGCATAGGCAATTCAAGCCAATTCACAGCCATTTCAAGGCAATTCACATCCTACTCTCGAAATTTGTACGTAAAATTCAGCGGTTATTACCCCTCGTGTTTCCTGCTTTGTTGTAGTGGTTTTTATTGATTTCTCTTAATTTTTATGCTATGATGATTCCCAGGCTTGTGTACACATGATTCCCAAAATTGTCATCCCCTCGCCTCAGAACGACCGTTGTAGCGAGCACTCTGTGTGCGTGCACGAGTTTCTATCTTGAAAGACGTCCTCGGTCACACCTAGACTGTCCCAGAGGTTTCAAAATAACAGAGCCCTCCAAATTAGCGGCCAGAGTGGAACAAAAACTCTGACTTCATTAGTTCGTTTTGACGGCACGGATGACAATGTCAGCTGACGCACTTTCCCACTGCGGAGCGTAGCGGACAGTTGTACGGGATGCTGCTAATTATATTCTGTGAACCGAGAAGCCTTCCGTGTCGTGCACGTCGATTACCCAACGCACTTTACTTTCCGGGGCTAAGGCTGCAGACAGAACGGGAGTGCTCGGCTCGGAAGAGTCAGCTGACTTTGGCGCGGCGAGCGGGGCGGGGCCGCAGCGGGGCGGCGGGGGCGCGGACAGGGCTTGTCCTGCCATTGGTCGTATTCCGATGCGGTACACGCTAACTGGTAATGTACTTTTTCGTACATGTGAAATGTACGCATATAAACGTGCGGATTTATGTAAAAAATCGTGCAGAATTATGTAGAATTTTGTACATGAATCTGTTTATTATTGTGCATTTTTTCGACATGTAACAAATTTTGCAGATCTATTCACAATAATATTTTACATAATTCTGCACGATTTTTTACATAAATCCGCACGTTTATATGCGTACATTTCACATGGACGAAAAAGTACATTGCCAGTTAGTGTGTAGTAACGGCAGAAGCGCTCATTTGTTGCTGGTCGTCTAGGTGTACCCAAGTTACTTGGTCTCTTGCGGGAGAAGCGTGCACTGTGAGAAAAACTGAACCTCATACAACTAAACAACGGTTTTGAACGCGTTTTGAATTAACGGTTTACGGTTTTGGTTGCCGTACATCACTAATTTACCCTATACCGGGTACAATTTTAGTACAATATTTTATTGTACTTCAAAATAACGGTAAAAAATTGTAGTTAAATTGTAGTTTTTTCTCACAGTGTGGCGCACCTCACCAGGCGAATGACAACACGGCGGTGTGTGTCAACAACACGATTTCTTTATAACCGCGGAATCATCGCGAGGGATGCGCGAAGGACGCCACGAAGTCCCGGGGGATGCGCGAAGGACGCCGCGGACTCGCAGGGGATGCGCGAAGGACGCCACGGACTCGCGGGGGATGCGCGAAGGACGGCGCGGAATCGCAGAAAATGCGCGAAGGACGGCGCGGACCCGCGGGGGACGCGCGAAGGACGCCACGGATTCGCGGGGGATGTCCGCGGGGGATGTCCGCGGGGTCGCGGGGCATGAGCTAGACGGCTCTCCGCCACCACGCCCCCGCCTCCCCTGAGCACCGCGCGCGCGAGGGGTCTTCACTCTTAAAATCTGTGACCCGACTATTACGTCTATTACGCTGTATTACACACTAACTGGATTTGTAGCTTTCATTTGCACAAAGTTAAACCTACGCTTCATTTGCACAAATTTATGCACAAACTTGCAGCTTTTTATGCAAATCTATGCACGAAAAAGTACATTTCTTTGCACAAATTTCTGCGAATCGAATTGCATGTTTAACTTTGTGCGAAGGTTTGCACAAAAACCTTCAAATACAGTTAGCGTGTACGCTCCGAAATTTTAAAGATTTCGCCAAAATGAAGCAAAAACAGACTGAAACGACCCAAAAATGAGTAAAATATGGAGAATTTTGGCCATTACGCGTATAACGCATATCATTACGCCTTTATTGCGGATAGAGTGACCCGACTATTACGCAAGTGCATACCTCTCGACCGAGCGCAGCCGAGTAGAGGGGACTGCTCCCAGCACTTCACCTGCCCTGCCGCCGCAGCGTGATGGCGGCGGAGCGCCTGCAGACCAGGGGATAGGCAACCCATTAGACTGTCCGGTAAGACGTGAAACACCTACAGTTAAAGTTCCTAATTCCGGACACTTGCTCTAATTTCTGACAAAAATGCGTCTGTGGCTTTTAACGCTCGTGGAGCTACTTTTTATTCAAGCCATTAGCCATTGTGAACATTCAAACGGGAAATGAAAGCCCGGAGTATCACCAAAGAAGGTGAGTGGGTGGGATTCCTGTCAGATTTCACTTCTCTAGACTGGAGGGGTAAAAAGATATTAATCGGGGGCATTGGAATTTTGACAAAAAAAAAAATCATTGCTTATCTAACGTGGCTGGTACGGAGGTACCGTGAGTTTCGAGAACCTGACTTTTCAATACAAAAAGGAAGGGTCTTTTATATCAAAATTTTTTTGCACGGTGGGTAGTCTGCTTTCAGGAGTCCATATCCAAAAGGGCTGCAATTTCACACTTTTTCTTATGGGCCAAATACATGGGGTTTCTTGAAGTGTCCAACAAAAATGTAATAAAAAAAAATTGTCGGCAATTTTATTGTAAACAAAATAAAATACGTCGAATTTCGTCCTAAATTGGGTACTTTGACTGGGGGTTCATTTGCGAACGCACACCGAAGAGGAACCATTCGAGTGCACGATCTGTTTCAAGAAATTCTCACGATCGGCAAAGTTGAGAACTCATTTGCGAACGCATAGCGGAGAAAAACCATTCGAGTGCACGATCTGTCTGAAGAAATTATCTGAATAGGTAAATTTAATAAGAAGACATTTGCGGACACAGTGAACGCCGCAATGACGCATGTGTATCACAAACGGATGCCGCGCGTTAACGTACAGTTTTCGTAGAATATTATTTGAGCAAGCTCTTAAAATACATTTTCGATGAATCTATCAGATTCCTAGCAATATTTCAGATCGAACGAGCATACATGTCATAGAGTTCCGAGCTCGAATTAAGAATGTTATAAGTAATGCGTGACTGGTGCTTTAAACAACACTATGGGTCAGACCCCCATCACATGTATGCTCATTCGATCGGAAATTTTACGAGAAATCTGATTATTTCATCGAAAATGAATTTGAAGAGCTTGCTCAGATAATATTCCACAAAAACTGCATATTAACGCACGTCATCCGTTAGTGATAGACACATTATGCGACGCGTCATTACGGCGTCTTCGGTGAACGCACTCCAGCCAGTGGACAGAATCGATTCGCGGCCATAAGGAGAGGCAGTGGGGTGGGGAGGGGCGGGGCTGGCCGCGGGGCGCAAGCGCAGACCGCCGGTGGTGGGCGCCATGTCGGATCGATGGAGGTAAGGCCGAACGGGCGACGCAGCCCGCACAGCAGGGCCAGGCCAGGCGCGGCCAGGCAGCGGCAGCGGAGCAGGTCAGGCTCAGGCAGAAGGCTCCAGGATGGCACGACGGCGACGGGCTCGAACGCCATCCCCGGACCCGCCGCAGCCTGCGCAGCCGGAGCCACACCCGCGGTGCAGCAGCGGCTTCTTCAGCCGGTGAGTGACGAGGCTTGACCAGACCAGTGGACTAGACGGCGGGCCGCAGCGTGCTGCAGCGGTGCGGGGCGGGAGCCCCAAGGCGCCACCCCGTCCCTATCGCGGTCCTCGGCGCGCCCCGGGGCCGCCGGCGGTGGTGCAGTTCGGCCCAGGCCCGCGGGTGCCGCCCAAATGAGGTGGGCGTCCACCTTGCGCAACATATGGGGCCGCCCCGGCCCGCCCCGGCCCGCCCGCGCCCCCTCGCTCCTCGCTTCTCGCGGGTGCGCGTCATGTTCTGTAAGCGTGCTTGACCTTGCCGCGCCACTAAATCTGAGGTGGCGCTTTGACACTGTCCTCGTGCTCTCCGCGTTCGATCCCTTCCCTCGGCGTCGAGTTATATCGGACGACGGTCTGCAGATGCTGCGCTATAGTAATTGAAATGTCAGGGATGGCTGGGCCGCCCCGCCGTCCCGCCGTCAAGTTAGGGAACAGCCGTGCGGTCGTTAGGGGCGCCCCCCGGCCCAGGCCCCGGCCCGCCACGCACAGCCGCGCGCGAGGGGTACCTTACCTTCTCCCATCAGTGTACACTCTTGAGCTCCAATCATTTTCCAATCACAATCCAGTCACATAATTTTTCGACAAAAATCTGCAGCACCTTAAAATTGCAAAATATCGAATTGGTGCCATTTTTTTTTTCGCTTAAAGTTTGGTCAAATTTTCCTTCCAATCACAATACAATCCCCAATTAGTGTACACCGAGGTACCCCTCGGCCGCGCGCCTGGTGTGCTGTGTACTGTGTAGTCCTTGCTCTGACGTCAGCTCGCGGCGCGGCGCGGCGCGGCTATAGTCGCCCCACTGGCTGGATCGGCGGATCGGTGCTGCTGTAGGGTTGGGGAGGTTCTGGTAAAGACTCCAGCCCGGCCCCGGCCCGGCCATCCAACTACTCGACATGGAACATTATCATCGCGATCGCCCCCCCCCCCCCGGCCCCCTTAATACGCGCCTGGTAACAAGCAGCCCCTGGCCGAATCTACACCGTTGAAAGATGCCACGGTGCCACGGCAAATATGCCTACGGTACGCGCCGTCAATTTGTTACCTGATCCGGGACCATAATTTTTGACTACAGTCTGCATCTTACGGTACACTCCGTAGCCATCAAATATATGTTGGTAAAGTTCAATGGAGCACATTCCATCCGCAATAAAGTACAGTACGTACCGTAAGGATACGTTACGGTCTGACTGTCCACGAAAACTGCGGTACGGACCATACGCATACCGTAACACCTTACAGCATTTTTAACAGTGTACTACATGTCTCGTTCTCTCTGTGCCGCCATAGGTTGGACCGGCTGCCTCGCAAAACGGTCCTCTTCTTTCTCGTCGCGATCGTCGCCCTGGACGTGGTCCTCGGCGCCGGACTGGGCTACGACGTCAGGAAACGGACCATTGATATTTCCTATGGCGCGGAGCCCATGGACTTTGACTTCAAGCACCACGACAACACGGAGCTGCCTGACGTGCTGCGCGCCGTACACCGCAGCTGCCCCGACATCACCCGCCTCTACACCCTCAGCGAGACGAGCGTCCGGGGCATCCCGCTGTATCTGATCGAGTTCAGCGCCAGCCCTCACAAGTGGCAGCCACGTGAGTGTCTGTCTGTCTGTCTGTCTGTCTGTCTGTCTGTCTGTCTGTCTGTCTGTCTGTCTGTCTGTCTGTCTGTCTGTCTGTCTGTCTGTCTGTCTGTCTGTCTGTCTGTCTGTCTGTCTGTCTGTCTGTCTCTGTCTGTCTGTCTGTCTGTCTGTCTGTCTGTCTGTCTGTCTGTCTGTCTGTCTGTCTGTCTGTCTGTCTGTCTGTCTGTCTGTCTGTCTGTCTGTCTGTCTGTCTGTCTCTGTCTCTGTCTCTGTCTCTGTCTCTGTCTCTGTCTCTCTCTCTTTTCGGGGGTCACAGAACGAAAGAACGAAAATGGGATTGTCTCCACTGCGTTTTTTATTAGTCGTCCCCGAGATAAACGCGCGATAATTGCCACAACTTTTCATTTTTTCCTGGATGTATTTTCAGACGTTCCGAATGTGAAGTACATCGCCAACATGCACGGCAACGAGGTCCTGGGCCGCGAGCTGCTGCTCAAGCTGGCTCACCACCTGTGCGAGCGCTACCTGTCACACGACCCGGACATCCGGCGGCTCATCAACCACACCCGTATCCACCTAATGCCCTCCATGAACCCCGACGGCTGGCAGATGGCGACGGAATCGGTAAGCGTCGCGGGCTCTCTGCGAGCGCCTGCCGGCTCGCAGGTAGGCAGCCCGCTCGGCGCGGCTGCACCCCGGGTGTGCCCACCCACACAGTGCAGGCGCTAACGCAGTAAGCTGATCTGCTCTTTCCCGGCCTCGGCCTGCGCAGGGCGGCAAGAACTTCCTGATCGGCCGCAACAACGCGCATGACGTGGATCTCAATCGCAACTTCCCCGACCTGGACCGCATCATGTTCAGCAATGAGGATGAGCACGTGGCGCACAACAACCACCTCCTGGCGCAGGTGGACCGCCTCGAGGCACCGGTGCGCATGACCTCCAGTCCATGCTCCAGTCACAGAGTGACACGGAGTGACACGGAGTGACACAGGAGTGACACAGGAGTGACACAGAGTGACACAGAGTGCGCCCCCAGGCTAACCACCTGCTTCTCTCCTGAGCGCAGTTGGAACCAGAGATCAAGGCGGTCATGCGGCTGATCATGCAAGTCCCCTTCGTGCTGTCGGCCAACCTCCACGGCGGCGACCTGGTGGCCAACTTCCCCTACGACGAGACGCGGTCCGGCGCCACCAACGAGTACAGCCGGAGCCCTGACGACGACACTTTCAGGTGAGCGGCCACCGCACCTGTCGACTGATTCAGAAGATCGCTCTCCTCGCTCTGTCTCTCTCGCACCTGTGCTACGCTCCCACTAAGTGCGAGAGAGACAGGGCGAGGAGAGCGCTCTTCTGAATCAGTCGGCTGCTCACTTTTTCCTGTCCGACCCAGACTCACTGGCCTCTCCTTGCCCGCAGGCACCTCGCGCAGAGCTATGCCTCCGTGCACCCCGAGATGGCCGACCCTGAGCGCCAGCCCTGCACCGAGAACGACTTCAATTTCGGGAAGCAGGGCGGCATCACCAACGGCGCGGCCTGGTACAGCGTGGAGGGAGGCATGCAGGACTTCAACTACCTCTCCTCCAACGACTTCGAGATCACCCTCGAGCTGGGCTGCGACAAGTACCCGCCGAGCGGCGAGCTGGAGCGGGAGTGGTTGCGCAACCGCGACGCGCTCATCAACTACCTGTGGCAGGCGCACATCGGCATCAAGGGCGACGTGAGGGACGCGCACACCCTGAGGCCCATCCCCAACGCCCTCATCCACGTGACCAACGTCACCGGTGGCGTCGAGTCCGAGATCAACCACGACGTCACCTCAGGTCAGTCCCAGTGGACCAATGTCGCTCGATCGCAAGTAAGGTTTTTTAAAAATCTATTTATTTATTTATTTATTTATTTATTTATTTATTTATTTATTTATTTATTTATTTATTTATTTATTTATTTATTTATTTATTTATTTATTTATTTATTTATTTATTTTTCTTTATTTATTATTTTTAAACTCTACGTTGACATAGCTCTTTTTCACTTGTGCGCGTGTGCATCATTGCTGGGACGGGGGACCTGCTCTCCTCCTCTTACAGTTCAAAACTGAAAATGATCTCTCCCTCTCTTTCCCTCTTCCAGTTCACAACGGTGACTACTGGCGCCTCCTGACCCCGGGCGAGTACCGCGTCACGGCGTCCAGCGAGCGCTACGAGCCACTGACCCACCACGTGGTGGTGACAGCCCGTCCCCGCCAGGAGGCGCAGCGGCTCAGCTTCCACCTGCAGCCGCTCAAGATCGAGAAGTAGACCCTGAGCCCTGAGCCTGGAGGGGAGAACCGGCGGCACCAGGCGATGGGCGGCGCCCGGGCCCGGCCCAGTCCGGTGGACAACTCAGCGCCGTATTGATGACAGATGGGAGCTGATGATGCCAGCTGTTCGTTGTTGTTTTTGTTCGTTTTTATTATAATTTTTTTTTTCATGTCTCAGTGAACAGTAGATATAATTTAGTGTTTCCCCTCTTTCCATCCAATATGATCTAGTGAAAAATAATGAACAACTGACTGTTGAATTAAAAAGAAAGATGTCCTATGCATCATAGATTATTTTCACAAATGAATTGGGTGACAAGCAGGCTTGATGTCAGTAAAGTTTACCCTTTACATATTTTATAGAAGTATGAAACACCTCACTTGTAAAAATGAAGGAGTATGGAATGAAAAGAACTTGTCATTTCTTTATTAAATAAAGTTATCAGTCTTCCGAATCATATCAATTTATCAGAACTTAGAACACTGCTAAGCATTATGTCCCATGCACGTCTTTGTTAGGGATGTAATATTTTGCTGTCAATTCCCCCCTCCTACTTTGGTTTTGCTGTCATATGTTGGGAGCTCTTCGAATAGGCCAATCATTACATTCTATCTCTACAACTAGTATCTATGGAACGCTATGGATAATGCTAATTACAAAAGGAGGATACTATGGCCTTCATAATCTCATGTTAAAATTGTATAGTTCGAATTCTCAGAGAAACTAGAGCCTTCCACAGCAATTTTTTGACCATTGACAGTTATTGTATCTCAATGCAGAGTTCTTTGAAAATAAAATAAAACCCTATAGAATAAAATGTTTTAAAGTGTTTCATGGGAAAATTATTGCATTCTTTACCTGCTTTCAGAATATAATTTATTTTTGTTTTAACTTTTTTCATCATAATTTTACTTTTCTTACATCGTTGCTTTGTACATTTTTGCATGATACATGTTTTACTTTGGTAATAGTAAAAGTATTCGCCCGGGCGGTGCCAATTTATTGCATCGCTCGTGGTGCGAATGAGGAGAAGCCGTGCCAGAGACAGCTCAGATACAGATTACGGGAGCGAACCATTCAATTGATTCAAACCGTACCGCCCAAATGGCAATCACCGCCTTGCCAAACCGCGCGCTGGTAGGTAGGAGTAGGGGGCGGAGGGTTTTAGGGAGGGAAGGGGAAGGGGGAAGGGGAAAAGGGAAAGGGAAAGGGAAGGAAGGAAAACAAACTGCTTGTTCGGTGCGGTGTGTGTTCGCACGTGTGAGGTGTTATCCAAAGTATTTGAGTTTTATACACCTGATTGAGGTGTGACAGTAGTTGCAGGTACCTGTGCTGTTTATTAACCTTTTGCATTTTCACTTTTTATGTACTTTCTTCGTGCTCCATTTTGGTTTTAACTGTGGCAAAAGATCTAAAGTGGATTGACTGCAAGAAGGTTAGGTGAAGTCGGCGAGCTAGAACATTGTCCAATCCCCGCCGTTTACCGTTTAATCGGTCTCCTCCATAGGAATTGTTCTATTAGTGATATTTCAATCATGATTTCAACCTCACTTATGTTAACTGATTGGTTAAGAATTTACAATGTAGAATTAACAACGATAAAAGACAAACTACTCAACTTCAAACCTAGATGTTTGTTGGCTGCTGAAAATATTTCTAATTATCTGTTTTCCTCTTTAAACTTTTAGGATGGCCGTTGAAGAAAAGTCCTTTCCCCGTGGTGGGGCTCCTAAATTCACAAGCTCCAAGAAATCGAATGTGAGCAACTCCACTTAAGCTTATTAGATTTATAGCACTTTTATTCTTTTTTGTCTTTGAAATAATTTGTACTGTTTCATGTCTGTTAATTAGCTATTTGACCAAAAGAAAAAGAAGATTAGGAGCAAGAAAAAAATAAAACATCAGATTGTTACCGGAGACGATTCAAAATTAATATCACTGGATGACCTGTCTTATAAGGTAGTACAAGAATGTTTGAGTTTTGTTTTGCGCCCTTTTACTTTTGTATCTTACCACTTTCCTCTGTTTTGCAGACTCTTACTGAGGGAATGCTAGTACTAGGAAGAATAATTGAAATATCCGATTATTACTTGCACATTTCTTTGCCAGGTTTAATTTCTGGAAGGGTTCCTGTCACACAAATTTCAGAACCTTATTCACAATTATTGCAGTCTATGAGCCAAAGTGATGATAACATAGAGGTGACCACTTTTCCTTCTTTTCCATTAGTTCTTGTGTAAGTGTTGTTTCACAAATGAGCTATGACTTTTTTTCAGTCTTTGTGCCCTCTCTCTGAGATGTTTTACAAAGGACAACTTGTTCTGGCCCAAGTGTGGCAAATCCGCAAAACAAGTGACAACCGCCATGTTATTACTCTAAGTCTTGATCCTCGAGTTATATATGCAGCTTGGTCTCATACTGCCATGGCAAAGACAGGGCTTATAATTACAGCTGCTGTTAAAAGTAGAGAAGAACATGGGTATGTTATGGACTGTGGAGTGAATGGTTTAAGGAGTTTTCTCAAAGATGAAAAGGCACAAAATTTTTGTGACACATTTAACTCTGGAAGACCTTTAGGTTTGTTTTTCTCCTTATCAAGTATATGTATGTCTTTCATCCAATGCTAACTTGGTGGAATAATATCATTTTAAAATGTGGCAGCTATTGGTCAGTTGGTACAGTGTGTTGTTATGAAAGGAGAACAATCATCAGCTGCTTCAAAAGCTGAGCTCTCTGCTGATCCAGATGATATTTGTAAACATGAAGAAAATGGTTCTCAGTCAGTTGATTTGCAACATATCATGCCAGGAATGAGATTTAAATTATCGGTAGCTGATGTAAGTCAGTTTTTGATTGTAGAAACTGTCATTGTGCTTTGTATATATTGTAAAATTATAAGTGTATTATTTATTGCTTTTTTTTTAGAATATGAGAGATGGAGTAATGGTTAACTTCCTATCCACTTCTGGTTATCTACACCGTAATCATATTCCTATTTCTAATACCCTGAATGGAACCACTCCCCATCTGCAACATGGTTCTTCTATGTTTGGTCGTGTGTTGTATATCACACCTATTGTGAAACACATTTTCTTCAGTGCTTTGCCTTGTGTCAGTAATTCTGTGACAGAAATTCCAAAACTGACTTCTGCAGAAACAAATTTTGCTGTTGGGGACATTGTAAATTTTGCTAAGGTAACTACAACTATTTTTCTCTTCTTCCATTGTTTACTCATGTGTAGTGTTTGTTCTACTCTCATATACCATAATTTCCTTACTTAGGTGACAGGAGTATCTGGGAAAGGAATTTTTTTGAACCTTGGCAAAAAGAATAACAAGGTTTGTGGTTTCGTACCAGAACGCCGTATTGATTTTAATTTTAAGGGAAAGATCGAAGATGATGACAATGCAGCCACAATGTTACAACGCCTCAGGGATAAGTATCCCCTTGGCAGTACTGTTCGGTGCAGGCTGATTCATTATGACAGCATGATGGATACCTATGTTTGTAGCATGGAAAAGTAGGTATTTTTAAGAATTTTTTTTTTTTTCAAAAATTCAGTTTATTGTTCTATATTTCACTCAGCACTTTTATTTCTTTCTCTCAGGTCTGTGTTGAATGAAAAATACCTTACATTCTCTGATGTACAAGTTGGCTCCCTAGTTCCATGTATTGTGGACCAGATTCGAGATGGAGGAATAGTGGTAAAAGTTGGCATGTTGAGTGGTTTTGTACCTGCTGTTCATTCTGCAGATGTTCCATTACATCAACCAGCAAAGAAGTATAATCCTGGCCTGAGGGTTACTGGCAGGGTAAATACATTCTTTTATATCTTGCAGACCAAGAATATAATGAGATCTAAGAACTGTAAATTTTATGTTTTTTGTGCCAGGTGCTTAAAGTGGATCGTGACAAGCACAAGCTGATCATAACCCTGAAAAACTCACTTGTATCGAGCCAAGATCCTTTCTTAATGTCTTGTCAGAGCGCTCGCAAAGGAATTTGCTATACAGGCACTGTTGTAGCAATAACTGCCAAGGGCGCATTTGTGTCTTTCTTTGGTGATGCAAAAGGCTTTGTTGCAAACACTGAGCTCAGTGTTCCCAAGGGTCACAAATTTTTCCTTGGACAACTTGTATGTAAAAATTTTTAGAAGTTTTGTTCAAGATGGAGCTTTAGCTTTTCAACCTATTTGTTTTGTTTTGTAGGTGAAGTGCTATGTCATCCAACGTAGTGTCAAGCAGTTGAAGCTGACTCTTATTCCTCCCAACCAGAGCTTTAAACTTGAGCACATTACCTCCAATAGAAAGGTTTTGGTTGGAGAATCATACAGTCTTGAAGTCGTGTCAGTTGAAAGTGATGGCCTCCAAGTAAAAGTCACTGACAAGGGAGAGTCATTTAATGGTTTGTGAGGCTTGCATCTAAACTGCACTTGCTCAAATTGGTAGTAACATTTGTACATGTTGTTTGTGTTTTGTTAAAATTTTACAGCAAATGGTTTTATTCCCCTCCTCCATCTAAGTGATAGCTTGGAATTGTGCAAATTACTTCTTGATACCTTTGAAATTGGAACAGCACTAACAAATGTTTGGTGCTTCAGCAAAGGTAAAGGAAAAGAACCAATAGTATTTTCGATGCGATCCTCAGTTACTCAATTTTTCAAGGTATAGCTAAACAGTTCCTCTTTCTTTGATTAAACTTGCAGAAGAGACTTATTAATACTTCATTTCTCTGTTTTGTTTTTAGAGTACCAATGGAAAAATTGCATCTAAAAAGCTACTAGATGCTGTTTGTCCAGGATGGATTCTTCCCTGTACTGTTCAGAAAATAAATCCCTTGTATCTCTTGCTTCAAGTTCCTCTTGCCTCTGTGACAAGTTTAGTAAAAGTTGGCCGTGAGCTAGTGAGTGAAAAAGATGAAGATCTCCTAAGTTTGGGTTTAGTTGAAGGACAGGGAGTCCAAGCAAAAGTTCTCAAAGTTTTTCCTGACAAAAATACCCTCGTGTTAGGGTGCAGGGCAAATGATCTGTGGGATGGTGAGCTTGAGGTAATCATACTATAGTTTTTGGAACTGTTGTGCTTGCTAATTTAGTGTGCAAACTTGAATTTATTTTTTTTCAACATTTTTGTTTATTTTTGTGTAGACCTGTGTTATGCACCTTTCAAAGTTCCTCTCTGACCAAGAGCGTCTGCAGGAATTTGCAAAAAAAGGAGGCAACCCACTTGGTGCTTTTGAGATTGGAGGAAAAGTCAGTGGTTTGGTAATGGAAAAAACAGATTGGGGTTTCGTGCTGAGGCTTTTCAATGGAAGTCGTGGAGAAGTAACATTTTACAATGCTGAGAGTGATGACTTGGAATTAGGAACAAGAGTGATTGGAAAAGTTCTTAATGTAAGTTAATAATATTGTTAGCTTTGCATGATCATTTCAGAAATAATCTCCTATTTTCTATGTTTGGGTATTGCCCTATATTTAGGTTGATTTGCTCAGAGGGCATGTTGACATAACTCTGCGCAAAGAGGTTTGTGCTGCTATTCAGGAAAATGAATCTGAAAAAGGACTCTCTATTGATCCTGATGTGCAGCTCCGTGGTCCTACTCTCCTTGTAACCCCAGAATTTATTCTTATTCGACTTAAAGGCGAGAACAAGCCGAGCCTTGCCTACATTCCTACATATCTATATCCTCATGGTAGTTCAACCTTGAGTATAGCAGAGCCTTTCTTTGGCATTGATAGAAAAGTTATTGTGAAAAGGTATACATATATCCACTAGGTTTGTGGTGATCACTTTTGTATCAGGGCAATAGATCATTTCAAACAACAAAAAATACTTTTTTTTTTCAGGTGCAGTGGCGGAACAGTTATTTGTTTACCTAAAGAAGTTGTAGAATACAGGAAAAAGGTTATTAAAACTAAAGAAAGGATTGAGAAAAAAAAAGCTGATAAAAAGGAAAGGTACTTCAAGATTATTCCTGCAGAAGATATAAAAAAAGAGGAGGAAGATGAATCAGAATCAGCAAAATTAATCTTGGACACAAGAAATGACATTAAAATTATTGATGCTGGAATGGATGAAATAAGTGACCAGGAATCTGTTGATCTGAATGATGACTCTGACAGTGAGTCACCAAATAGTATGGAAAGAGAATTGGATGACCGAGTTGAAAATAAGTCCAAATTGGGAAAGAGAAAAGCCTCCAATGACTGCTTGATTGAAGATCCTGCTGAACTTTCTAAGCCATCAGATCCTGAAATTAGATTGCTCTCTAAAAAGAAAAAGGAACTTCAGGGCTTGGAATCAATCAGTGTCAAAGATGCATCAGACAATTGTGAATTGAAGAGGAAGAAGAAGATGAAGCATGAACAAAGTCTTAATGATTCAAATGATTCTGAAATAGAAAAGGTTCCAATTAAGAAAAAGAAGAAGGATGTTTCCATTGATGTCAACCCTCATGAAAACAGTTCCTTAGAACCTCATTCAAAGAAAAAGAAAAAGATTGTTCCACAAATTGATGTTATTGATCTTGATAGTGATGATGAGTTATCAAGCAAAGACAATATGGATGCTACAACCACTACTAAACCTACCTTAGAAAATCCAGGGTTTCTGTGGGATATTGATCCTACTAAATTCTTGGAGGTACTGATAATATTTTTGTTTCACATATTTGCAAAGTGTGATGATTCAGGTTTCTAACTATCTATCTTTCTTAACACTAGGTTCTAGAACCAACCAAACATAATTCTAGCAGTGATGATGACTCAGAGGATGATGAAAGTTCAAAAAAGAAGAAACGTAAGAAGTCAGCCGCTGAGAGGAGAGAGGCTGCAAGGCTTGAAGAAGAAAGACTGCAGAAAGTTGAAAGAGAACTTTTGGATCCTAATCGTCAACTATCATCATGTGATGACTTTGACAGAATGGTTTTAGCTAATCCTGATAACTCAGCTATTTGGCTTCAATACATGGCTTTTCATCTCCAGGTATCAAAGATTGCACCAGAGCTTTAAATTTTCTATGTCTCTTTTTCTCTAAAAGTTGGTAATTATTTTTCTTGCTGTAGGCCACAGAAATTGAAAAGGCCAGGGCTGTTGCTCATAGAGCTATAAAATCAATTTCATATCGAGAAGAGCAAGAGAAATTAAATGTGTGGTTGGGACTGCTCAATTTAGAAAACTTGTATGGCACTTCAGACAGTCTTAAGACCACGCTTGACCAAGCTCTACAGTCAAATGATCCATATAAGGTATTGGTATTAAGATGAACTGCAATTAGTAACATTCCTGAAATTTCTGGTTTACTGTATCAAGTGTGAAATATTTTCAGATAAGGACTCATATGATAAGATTGTATGCAGAAAATGGTAAAAATAGGGAACTTGAAAGTGAGGTCCGTCTAGTTGTCAAGAAGTTTAAGGAAACTCCTGGAATGTGGATAGAAGTAGGTACTGTCCTCATGAGCCATGGATACGCTGAAAGAGCAAGATCTATTCTTCAACAAGCCCTTCCATACATGAGAAGCAAGAAAGGTAAGTTGGGTTGTTAAAGGTTTAGTAATAACCCTTAATCATTCAAAAGCATGACCAGTGAATATTTCCTCTTAATCTTTTTACAGAGTCAGTAGATCTGGTTGTGCAGTTTGCCTTGATGGAGGCAAGGAATAATAACTTTGAACAAGCAAAGGCCCTCATGGACCCCATTCTAGCATCATATCCAAAGAGACTTGATGTGTGGATTGTTTATTGTGATATGCTTGTAAGAGCTAAGGAAATCAAAGAAGCAAGGTTTGTAAATCTTACTTTTCTGATAGTATTCTTTGCATGACTGTTACCTTATTTTTAATCAATTTGAAATCACAGAGAACTCCTAGAAAGGGCTGTGAGCCAAAAGATGCCATCACAAAAAATGAAAACCCTTTTTACGAAGTTCCTCCAGTTTGAAGAAACCCATGGCTCAAAGGAAGGACAGGACAGAGTTAGGCAAATGGCTGCAGATTATGTAAAGCAGGTTTCTGGAGAAGACTTAAAAGAAGATGTCTGACCTTTTTATTAATAATATTACAAAACAAAACTACAGTTTTCCGTAGTATGAATTTCAACTGGGATATCACTAATTTTAAGAAAATAATAATATGCAGTTGAGGTAAATAAAATGTAAAAGATTTAAGTACTTTCAGATGACTGCTTTGCCTTTTTAGCTCTACATACCATGAATACCAAAATCTCAGGGGTCTGTAACTCGACGCATAGTGCCTGACAATGTTTTTAAAAAGAAATACGTATTTCAAATATTTCTTTTTTGAACAAAAATACGAAGGCTCTCCTCCCCTGCACGCCATCAAGGCTGTTAAGACACTTTGGGCTTCTAATCCATACTACTTTTTTTTCTTTTCCTTCTTCCTTTTCCTCAAAAGGGCAAACTGTCTTTTTAATTTCATTTGTTGAATTCTGGGTTAAGATAAAAATATGTGTTTTGCCTTTTGTATAGAAGTTACAGGAAATTTTTGCTTTAAAGTAAAAATATAAAAAGAGAAAGAAACAGCAATGGTGAAGTGTGTTGTTTTGCATGCAGAGGTTTGTAAAAGTAAGCTGTAAGGAAAAGGAAAAGAATAAAGTGAAGAGGTCTTTAGAATCAGTCATCATTCATCCAGAACACTAAAGGTAAACATGCTTTTCTGAATAGATTAGATAGATTTCATATTAACTTATTAAATAAATCTAGTAAATTATTTTTGAAAAAAATTAAAAAATAAACACATAAGTGTTAATTTCTTTCATTTATTTTTTGACAGTCTTTAATTTTATACATTTAATAGCAGTTGCAACACTCTCATTTTAGTTACAGTTAAATTACAAAGTACATCATGTTAAGAAGGTCTCTTTCTTCCATAATGAAATGGAATGAGAAAGAAATGAATTCAGCAAAAAAAAGTCAAAATTGCATGCAATTATGACCAATAAGTACAGCATTATCCTTGTAAGGGGGACACTTTTATGATGAGTAATATGCTCTGGTCGGCTCTGGTTAAAATCTGCTTGCAACACCTTCTCCCCGAGAGTCTGAATGGGAATTAAGTGCATCCCCCAGTTTCTCCACAATGTTCACACTAGGATTCAAAGTGGCAGGTGATTGAATATGCACACCAAGATCCACAAGTTGCTGACGTTTGAGTGGACTTAAATGGGTGACATAAGATTGCTCCAAAGAAAAGTTAGAGCCAGAGGCACTTAGTCTCACCCTTGGGGATTCAATACTTGAAATAAGATTGCCATCCAAAACCAGGAGGTTGGATAACACTTGGGCTACTACACTTGCATCACTGCCACCTAGAAATAATTGCATAGTAAAAGGAGTGTTAGAATATTTTCAAGGTATTGCAAATCACAAATAAAATATCAAAGTAGCACTGACCAAGAACAAGCCTGAGACCACAGATCTGTCCACTTTCAATAGCAATAACTGGTACTGAAAGAGAAATAGGGCGCTTTCCTCCAACAAGTTCATTATTTGCGACACTGCTGCCCCACACTGTTGCCCTTGGCTCCGATTCAGTGTTCTCAGATCGTTTAAACCTCCTCACACTTAATGATTCACTTTGATGAAAGCCAGGCTGCTTTTCCAACGGAAGAGCAGCAGAGGCATCCAAATGAGGAACAGCTGTAGCTTCAGAATGATGGTCTAACAACGCATCATCTTCAGGTACTTCAGAATCTTTGGTAATATTAATAATGTTGCTAGGTTTTGGATACATTGGGAAATGCACTCCAGCAGAGACCCTCTTGGTTCCAGCGGAAAATCCATTAAAACTAGTGAGAGCATTATTGAGTAGGAAACCACCTTCAGTCATAACTTGAGAACCAAATAGAGAATTGTGTCCACTGAAAAGAAAATTGGGGGGGGGGAATTAAACATAATAAACATAATAATACAATAAAAAGGGCAAAAAAAAAATCAACTTTTACCTGACAACAGAGACATACAAGTCATTAAGGTCAATGGCAGTTACATGAGATGCCACAGTTTCAGGTGGAGAAAAAGTTGCTGTGCCTGGAGTCGATGTTGCACTAAAATTTGGATCGCCTATAATGCAAAAATTGGTAGCACAAATGAAGCATTCCCAGTAATATATGATTTTAAGGATGTGAAATACAAGACTTTACCTGACTCTGAGTAAAATGCAGCATAATTTTGTTGGATGGCTTGTGCTTGCCTTAAAAGAAGTAAAGGTGTTGATTCCTCTCCAATTTTTTTTGATAAATTGAGAGCTTGTATGCTCTTTAGAGCAGCAAGTAGTAGCGGTCCACCAGAGGGTGCTCCAGGAACAATTATATCAAAACCATAAAAATTCTCTTGAAGAGATTCTCTAGTAACTGGTTGGTACATGAACAAGTCTGCTTCAGTTAGAGAGCTGCCTGTTACAGCTGATAATATTTCTAGAGCAATACTTCCATTGTAGAAGGCTGCAAAAGAGTAATCCACATTAATTCAACTAAGTTTCTACAAGTATTAAAGATTTCAAATTCCTCAAGGGTTATAAAAAGATGTGACACAGAAAAAAAAGAACATTTTAAACTGAGGACTGAATTCCATACTTACATTAAAAAATAAAAGTTACCAGGTACAGATGCTCTCAAGAACCAATTCATTCATCCCACAAATATGGCACCAAAGTTTCCACGGTTAGAATAAAAGCACAAACTGAAACTAGTATGTACATCAGTTTGATGTTGCTCATACAGCTTCCAATCACCCTTCAGCAGTGTCCTTCAATGAAAATAACTATTTTACACAGAGAGTTGTGCTCCCAATACCACATGCTAATCTTTGTTTAGTAATTTTAAAAGCAGTAGCTTGCAGTCGCCCATCAGGAAGACATAAAGTTCTTTCCACCACCTATCGTTATTCAAGAATACCTACCTCCTGGTCCTTCCCTCCCGATAAGTTCAAGAGAAGAAGCTAGGGATGGTAATTTTAGAATTTGGCCTGCTTCCAAAGTATCCACCAAATCATGGATCCTTGCATTATATTCATCACGGGGATTTAAATGAGTCTTAGCTGTTACAAGGCTACTTGGAACTAAAAACCCGTTCCTAATAAAAATTAAAAAAAAAAACACACAAAAAAAAACAATGTTTCTTTAAGAATTTTGATATGATTGTAAAGAATTTTTAAAAAATCATATTAAAAATGCACCTTGCAAGATCTGCAGCAGGTCGAACAACATCTTCCCATCCAAGTTTACCACGAGATTTATGGGCAGCAAATAATCCTCTAACAAGACCTGGAACTCCTACTGAATTTGGGCCAGTCAAGTCAGGGGACCATGTAGACTGTGATAGAGGAGCGGTTTCTCTGAAGTCCAGGGACTCCAAAACCTCTCTTCTTCTGTGATCATAGACAAGCATAAATCCTCCTCTGCCAAAAACAGAAGTTGATGAGATATAAATATAAATAAGAGGCACAATAAGGGTAAAATAAAGAAGAACATACATACCCTCCAAGACCAGTGATGTGAGGATTAACAACTCCCATACAGAATGTTGTAGCAACAGCAGCATCAACAGCATTCCCACCCTTTTTTAAAATATCTGTGCCAATGATTGCACAATCTTTGCTGTCAGCAGCTACACTACCATGGGGAACGACCTAATGACATTAAATATTAATTAATAATAATAATAATAACAATAATTAAAAATAATAAAGCAAACCGGCACAGTAAACCAAAGTGAGAAAAATAAATATTTGAGCACCATTTTTAGAGAAGAGTTGGTTTGGTGTATTTAAATTCAATCTTCACCAAAAACTTTAGGTTGAAGAACTTGTTCATGCAATATGCAGGTTGTTTCAAGTTAAGGAAATTCACACTTCACAGATGAGGATAGGACGGGGGCACCAAAACTCGGTGTTGTTCGGTTGGGGCTTAAAAACTAATGAAATTTGTAGAAAGGACGGTCTTTCAACTGGTTTTCGTGAGAGTATGGGTGGCTGTAAGCCCCCTTCCTACACTCATTTGTGAAGTGTGAATTGTGAAGAGTAAATATCCTTAACTTGATACAGACGCAGTGTTATGTGACTTCAACGAGATATAGATGGAAAGGTATAATAACACGTTTCAAATCATGCATGGTGTGTCAGAGAGGGAAGAATGGGTTAATTTAAAATATGCTGTGCTTACCTGGAAATCCCCATGGTATATTTGAGCTGCAAGGGCCACTGTCACAGCTACTGACAGAAAGAAAAAGGTGACGATGATGAACTTGAGACCATCGCCTGCATCATCATCAGCAAAACCTAAACAATTCTGACATATGCGTGAAATGAAACTTGATGAAGGAGAAGATGCACCTTTCAGAGGAATGGATTCAGTTCTCTCTGGCCGTGCATAAGGATCAGGAATGACTGTGGTGCCTGAAAAGAGAAGAAACTGTGAAGGATGATATTGGAAACCAATAAAATAAAAATAAATTGTATAAAAAATTTATAAGCATACCTGTGTCCGTCACGGTTGTTGATTCGCGCATAGCCTCCATCTTTCAATCGGGTTCAATCTGATTGTTGATATGTCATAGAACAAGAACCACAAGAACCTGTTGATATGGAGGTAACCTCTAAAGGCTTACAGCATCTTCGACGAGAGAGTCTACTCTTTGTCCAAGATTTAGTCCTCGATTCACTTGTCAATAACTTAAGAAAACAGCGTGAATTGTATGCTTATTTTCAAATAGATTGGTTCAGTTTTCGCTATTGGTAACAGGATTCAAAGATGCTGCTGACATTTACAGATACAGACAACTCCCCCCCACTCCACACCACGTAACGGGCAATGCTGACGGAGAACGGAGTATACTCCACAATGCACCACAAAACGCGCTCCTCGGGATGCAGTTTTGAACGGTTCAAACTGACAGGAGGGAGGCGAGGCGAGTGCGAAGAGCAAATCTGAGGTGCCCAGCAGCGCCAGCAGCAGAAGTTATTCTATAGGTGTATTGACGATGAAATCGCTTCGAGCGATTTCTAGATTTTCGCCGCTGCATGCGGTTTTGTGCCGCTAGCGATTTCGGACGCTTGCGGCCCTCTTGTTCTTCCGTGTTGTCTTCTCCGCGCTCCCGCCGGAATAGTCTATACCGAATTTATAGGAATAAAAGGCACGGCCAACTGTCCGCCACCATTGACCATTGTGGGGCCACCTTTATACGAGAAGAGGTAAGTGTGTGTGTGTGAGTACGTAGCAGCCCTTCTGAAGGTGCCCTCACAATGAACTCATCGGGCGGTGACGGTACGAAATTTTGGGTACCCGGAATTTAATTCCTGCTTCCCCCTGCTGTTACAGAGCGTAATTGGGGGTCACAGCCCTCCCCATTGTTTGCCGCCTAGGCGGCGCTAGGCGGCTGGACGCGAGCGCGGCGCGGCTCAGCCGCGGTGCCTCGCGGATGCGGCCCGGTCAGGGGTGTCATGTGGCGGTCGGGCCCATCCCGCGGGGAGGCCGGGCCGCCGGGGAAGGGGTGAGCCCTTGTGGACTGGACGCCGGCGAGGGGACGGGGACAGGCAGTCGTCTGAGAGCGAAGGTAGGGTGTGGAGCGTGCTGATGTAACCGCTCGTAATCAAAGAATACACACGTGTACCAGTATCCAAGGAGACGATCATTTACCGACCAATGACCCGGCGTAATCGAACCTAAAACACTGCGCTTGTGCTCTCCGGATAGGCCGCCACCTTCACACGAGTGCTTGGCGGGCTGGCCTATCCAGTTTGTCGCAGGCGTTCCGCCTGGCAACTAGCCCAGCGTAGACCAATGCGTAGACTCTAGCCTAGCGCGCCTGTGAGCATAGGCCGGCCCGCGGGACAGCGCTGCGTTACAGGAGCGCCTACCTCCCAGGCGCCCACGTCCCGCCTCGCCTGCCTGCTCGCTGGCTTTCACTCTCGTACAGCCCTCCTTTGTCGCACTCACGGGGCACACATATCGGTGCGAGAAGGACGGAGGTCAGAGAGGGATCTGCCATCGCCAGCGCCCTGCTGTATGGAGGCAATGGCCTCGGCGGAGAGTGGCAGGGTAAAAACATATACACGCACATCTCCTGTCTTATTGGCGTTTTATTGGTACTGCGCATCGTGGCGCGCACAGCCGTGCCGGCCGCCACGCCAGGGCGCGCAAACACAGCTCCGTCAACAAACACGCGGGGTAACGGCGGGCGGCCCCGGCCCCGGCCCGTCCCGGCTCCGCCGCGGTCAGTCACTGGGTCGGCTCAGCCCGGGCCAGGGCCCGAGGCCCGAGCCGAGAGGTGCCCCACCTGCTGCCCCTGGCCATGACACCCGGCTCGCCGCCCAGCGCTCACAGCGCCAGGGGGCGGAAGGGCGTCACTTATTTTTAGACTCTTTTCCCGCAGCCCGCGCCGTGTGTCAGGAGAGCCGGGGGCGGTCCGGCCCTGTCCGGTCAGCCCCGGGGGGTGCCGCTCTGCGTGCCGCTCTGGGTGCCGCTCTGGGTGGGCATCCAGCTGGTGGAGCGGCCGCCGGCAAGCATGGCCGTCGGCGCCTCGGTGCGATCCTCGAACGTGACGCGCACGTCGGCCATGGCCATGTTGGGCGTGAGCACGTCGCTGAGCGAGGTGACGCCGGCGCGGAACGGCCGGTCCAGCGGGAAACCCATGGCGCGCACGTCGGGGTAGTGCGAGCTGCCGATCACCCCGCACATGAGCCAGCCGTCGCTGCAGGTCTCCGACGGGGAGGTTGGAGCCTGCGGGCAACAGTCAGAGCGATAAGGGCGAGAATAAAAACGCGGAAGTCTGGCGGTGGCGCGGGGCGGGGGCGCGCCCGATCAGTAGTGCGGCCGCGGGGCGCGGGGCCGGGGCCTACCCTGTCCTGCTCGTAGTCGGTGACCATGGCGAGCAGCTGGTAGGGGGTGCCCGTCGCGGAGCCCCTGGGCAGCAGCAGCCCCTGCGGCCAGCCGCAGCGGCACACGTTCTGCCGCCGGACGCTGGCCGCGTCCCCCGCCGCCTCGTAGATGGCGTCGTTGTCGATGGTCAGCGCCGACTGCGTGGACTGGCGTCGCACGGTGTTGTCACCCGGGGCCACTGCGGGACGGGACGAAGAGAGTTTTACGGTTCAGGCTCCAGGTCCGATTGCGCTGCTCCTTCCGCGAGTACTCACGGACGGCGTCGAACACATCCAGCTGCATGCTGAACCGGCGCCGGAAGTCGAGGTCCAGCGGGGCGCCCTTCTCGTCCTCCACCATGAGCAGAAAGAGGCGCACGAAGACGCGACGTGGGCTGGTCTCCTTGGAGTTGACCTGCGCAGCGGGTACGTGACTCATTGGAAACTCATGTGTGTGAATGTCACTCACATGTCAATTTCCACTAGTACACTTGTGGGTGTGTGATTACCAGTATGCGGTTCAATGTGACTTGCATGTGAGTGAGTTTTCAATCAAACGCTTGTGCGCTCCAAGCGTGTGAGCTTCCTAGAGAAACTCACACCTTTACCCGTGAGCATGGAAATTCATACAACTACAAGTATGCGTGAGAGTTTGTCGGACATACGACGGTCTTTCAGACGCACCTTGAGTTCGTAGACGAATGGCCGGTGCTGGAGGTGCGTGAAGCGCGCGTACTGCCGGCCGGCCGGCGTGTAGTCCAGGCCCAGCGACACGTCCAGGTCGGTCTGCTGGTAGTACGTGCTGAGCTCGTTTGGCACCTCCGCGCCCAGGGTGCGCACGGACACGGAGCTGAGCGTGACCGCGGGCAGCGGGGTGAGCTGGACGCACAGAGAGCCGGCGCGGGCGAATCAGTCGTTCTTGTCGCACTCCTCGGACACCGCCATGCTCTACATGGCGTATCACCACGAGTGCGACAGGGAGGGACGTACGAGAGCGATCATCGGAATCCGTGGCTGGGAAAGGGATGAGGGGCTAGGCCAGGCGTGTCTCTCGTGGATACTCACGTCCTTAACGCTCTCGTAAGGCTGCAAATACTTCTTTTTGTACTTCTCGTACAAGTCGTCCATCAGCTGGTGGATGTTGAAAAAGGCCGGGTCCTTGGCTACGGTCGTGATGTAAGAGGTTACGGCAAGAGGCTCCTGGAAAATTTTGTTATTGTAGAAAGAGCCCTGTTTGTGCTCTGCGGTTCTGCCTAATCGCGGCAGCCGTCAGCCTTAAGCCTTCCGTCCGTCTGCCATGCTCTTGCAGTTTTCTTACATTGTGCACGGCGATAGGGTCTACCGCTTTTGGGAGGTTGGCGTGCATGTCGTTGTGTACGTTCCCATAAAAGTCGTAGTTAGGCGAGACCACCGTGTTTCCTTCAAGCTGGTTGCTGATGATATCCAGGCCTTCGATGTCAACCAATTTCTTCTGACTTCCATTTTTCTGTCGGGCATTGCACATTATGCACTGTTATCGACAAAAACCACATTGAAATATTTCATTCAAAATATGCTTGAACGTATCACGTACATATTCGACGTAGCCCTGCTCGAGGACATCCTCGTATATCTTAATCCATTTATCATGGTTCTCGACGAATGTTTTTAAAGGCTGTAATATACGCAAAATCAAAACTAGAAATATTGAACTTCAAAACCTAGATGACATTTGCCTTTGAAATCTTTTACCAAAAGTGTCGAGCCGTCCTGCCGCCCTATGGTCCCCTTCGAACCATGAAGATGGATCATCTTGGGGAAGTAACCCTTGGGCAGCGGCTTGTGGACGTCCATGGGAAGGACTGCAGGCAGGCCGTTGGTAAACCTCTCGGCGTTATACCTGGGGAAAGCAACAAGTATACTAACGCCATGCCCTTTGAGTCTTCTCGAGGGGGGAGATCACTCATATAAAATGTGTACAATTATTTATTTTTACTTTTGATTTTTTGGCCTTTTTAAAGATTTTTTTTTGTCTTAACTATCAAAGGAAAATTTCTGCCACTCTTTAATTAATTTTTATCTTTAACCCCCATTTCTGATTTATTTTTTCCAATTTCATTTAGGTTTTTTGTTCATTTTTGCTCGATTTGTCGGATCTTTCTTTTCCTTTTACGTATCTTGATTTTCTTTTTTTTGTATTTTTTTTTATAACGGTGTGTTTTGGGGGCCGTACAGTAATTTTTCGAAATGACTCGAGTATCACGCGCGACACTTGGACTGCTCCTGACCTGGCGGTGAACTGGCGGTGCAGGTGGACGAACAGCTCCCCGCGCCGGGGCAGGTCCACGTACTGCACGTCGTCCGTCCCCGCAGGGTAGTACACGTGCCACTTCCAGTGCATCACGTGGAAGTGCGGGTCCTCTCGGAAGTACCAGAGCACGCTCTCGTCGTCCTTCCCCACGGCCCTATTCACCGTGACGGGAGCCTTTGCAAGAGAGAGGAGGGCTGAGCGTCGTCCTCGCCCTCACCCGTCGCGCCGTCGCGCGCACGTAGTCGATGCGTTTTATTTCCCCCGAAATAGGATCACAACTATAATGTTTACAGTGTTGCCAGAAAAGTAGGCAAAAAGTAGCCCAAACATAGCGGAGTAAAGCGGGCTGCATCTGCGCTTGCCTACTAGGAAACGTAAACGCTCTTGTGCGAAGGGGTTGCCAAGAAGGAAGGCGCAGATGCAGCCCGCTCGACTCCGCTGTGTTTGGGCTGCATTTTGCCTACTTTTCTGGCAACACTGAATGTTTACCCTGCCATGTCACTGACCCAACTACGACAAGAATGGTATAGTTGCCACCTCTTTTTTTCGCTTTTCTCTGCTCTGAAAAATACCTCAGATGAGGTCGAAAATTATGAACTGGGGTGTCTTCTTATTTATCTACTGGCCACTTGGACCATTTTTCAAGCTGACGCGGCAAAACTTCGATTGCATATGACACTAATAAATCACGACTAATTTTAACACGTGTGCATTGCCTTACCCTGTTACCCGGTGATATCAGGTGCATCTCCTCGCGGGCCTTGGCAAAGAACTCGTCGTTCACGTAGAGCTCCGGGACGAACTCGGGCAGCTCGGGGATCCGAACGTCCTGGAAATGTCAACACGGCGGTGACTCCGGGAGGCGTGTTACGCATGGAGAGGTCACTATGGACGATCTGCTCGCGTCGACCTCTGAGGGGACGACGTCCACTCCGTACCCGGACGCTCTCCAGCGGGGACCGCAGCATGTAGAGCATGAGGGCGTCCAGGATCATCTCAGGGTTGAAGTGAAGGCGCGCCCAGACCGCCCGGGCGAGCACGTCCTCGACCGAAGAGCTCTCTGCGCGCACGTCAGACAAGTTTATTAGTTTTTTTTTTTTTTTTTTTTAAACGGAAGATTGCAACTCACCGTCGAAGAAGTGCCAGAAGCGTATGACGAGCGCGAGGAAAGGCGGCGCGGATCTCGTGAAAGCGCTGCGAAAGGGTAGCCTCGTGTTGATATCGGCGAACCTCTCGGCCGGCATCTCCAGCTCCGGGACCTGGATGACGCGCCTCGCGGCTCGCCGCGCCAGTTCGACCTCGGCCACCCTGTGCCGGTAGCGCTCGGGCTTCGCTGACGCAAAAAGGGGCGTCAACAACATCGCGGAAGGGGAGGCAGGAGGCAGGGTAGGGAGGGCCTCAGGCGCAGGCGCCTCGGGTCACCGAGCCTACGGCCCCGCCGCCGCGGCCAGCGTTCATAGTGCTCTGTTAAAAATGTTATCGGAATGTCACAACAAATTTGTCGTGAAGTTTGCTGGCAAAACAGGTCGTTAACTGACAGCAAGGTTCGAAAAGTTACGAGACGGTTCCCGAGAAACAACTCTGAATGTTGGTGAACAAATTTTGTAATTTTTTGAAAATTTTCGAAAAATTTTGTGATTTTTAAAATTATGTTTGCTTGACTTTTTCTGATTTTTCTTTTAATTTTCCTTTTTTTTTTTTTTTTTTTTTTTTAATTACGAGGTGTACAAAAAGTTCAGAGTTGTTTCCCTCTCGGCGACGACTGTCACACAACGAGAAAAAAAGTCATTACTTTTAAAACTTTGCTGTTATTACAGAACTTTTGCCGCTAAAAAAGGCAAGATATCTACAAGGAATAGAGAATGGGCAAAGCAAGATCCATCTTGCAATTCTGGCACTCGCGGAAAGACACGTGTTGGTCTGGGGTCCGAGGAAAAAGATTTGCGCGGCTCTACTCGCCTTAAGCACGAGTTGATGAATTTGGTGATCATAACTGCGCGATTCTTATTTTGGGTCAGAGAAACGCAAGTCTCTTCCAATGCTATAAAATTACGATAACACTTTTAACAGAGTGTGCGTGCTGCGGGGGTTGCTGAGGACACCTACCAGGTAGGCGAGCGGCACATTGAAGGCGACATCTCGATTGACACCGCGCAGGGAAAATATCGGTTCGGCAGGTCTGTCGAACAGGTACAGCAGGTCGGAGGCGGTGGGGCCAGCGTCCACGTCGGGTTCGGCCGTTGTGGCCGCCTCGGTCTCGGTGGTTGTCGTCTCACTAAACATTGCAAATTATGATCAAATGTGTGGACAAGAGGCGAAAGACAAAACGATTGAATGGCTGACCAAATGTCATCGTGTAGTATATAAAGGACCTACCTTACGAAGTCGGTCGGATTCTGGACCACATAAACGACTCCAATCACCAGCCCGGCTGTGACCAGCAGGACTGCCACAACACTGACCGCGATCCCTGGAAAATTTTCACGTGTATTTGCGGATTTATTTATTTACCTATTAAAATTTCTTCTACAAATAGAGAGGCACATTTTTGGTGGCGAGAACTTACACAGCTTCTTGCGGCCGGAGGGCTTTTTCTCGTCCATTCTCGCGTGTCGATCTGTCACCTGCGGACGCCTTAGTTAGTGGAATCTCAGTGAAGGACGACACCTGCCACCTGACCGTGACGTAAGCGTGATAACAGATAGAAAGGCAATCACTGGATGGATTCTCAGCAGGACCACCGCTCTACTCGAGTGGGTGGGCGCCTAAGACTTGAGCTCCTACTCTCGCCGCAAGGGAAGTCCAATGCTGATCGAAAGCGAAGCTGAGCGTGCTGAGCATTCAAAGGTTCAGAGCTGAGTGTCTCGGAGATAGCAATACCGCACCCACACCCACTACCCCCGGGCTATTCGTTCGGGTCGGACGGTCGGATCCCCCCCCCCTCCCTTCCCCATACTTTTCACCAAGTTAAAGTCGGGTCTCCGTGCCTCGAGGGGGGCGCGATTTGCGATTGCCGCTTCTTTTGGGACCCGAAGGGCGAAGACACGCGGGCGAAGACTAACGCAACTAGTCTTCCCAGCCAAAGAATGATAGACCTCTCCTTGTTGCTCTCGAGAGATCTCCAGTAGGTGCGAGAGAGAAGCTACACCATTCTTTGGCTGGGAAGACTAACGCCGGGCCGACTATATCTCTCCTTGAGGCAAGCGAGGTTTGGAAAATTTCGCCGTTGGAAAACTGTGGGAGTAGGCTAGTGAGACAGAAGGGCTCTGCTACGCACTCACACACACACTCACCTCTTCTCGTATAAGGTTCACATGTTTGACTTCTTGTGGCAAGAAATGACGGCATTAAATGGGGTGTTGCACTTCTAAATATTCTCGTCTCGGAACGATAATGTGTTCCCTTCTCCTCGCGCTTTCAACCTGTGGAGTGCGGAGCGGGAGCGGGGGAAGCTCGAGATGAGAAACTGTCCGATCTGCTGCTGTTTGGTTTTGTAGAGAGCAGAAGCTGGAAGCAGGAGGGAGAGGAGAGAGGCCGGAGCGTGATGGGTGATGGGTTCTGTGCGCAGCTGCGCAGCTCAGAGACAGAAACAACAGGAATCGATCGAAAGCTGCTTGTTGCTATCTTTTAAACCACTGGAAATCTGTCAGCCGTATTGCTGCTCGCGCCTCGTATTTGGATAATTTCCTTTACATTCGGAAAAATCTGAATTGGCGCTGTATTAGTTGAATTTGATCGTTTCCATAAAACAGCCATCTCAGTTTGTTTTGGTTTTGAGGTTAATGATGTTTCTAGGGAATATGTTCAAGTTAGAGAATTGATAAGGGTTTGTACCTTCCAATCCGACTTCTTAATAAAAAGCTATGACTCGTCCAGGAACTATATCGCTGCGGTATGTGATGAACTTCCTCATATATGTTGATATCTTCTCATTTTAAATGTCATTCCTCTTCTTGAATTTTTGTTTTGTAAATTTTCTGGAAGAGATTATAGAATTGACTTTGGTCCTGGTCAGATTTTCAGGAATATACTCTTTTTCAGTATTGACATAAACACCGCCAAGGATGAAAAGATATGTGACCTGATCCCATTTGTCAGAATTGAGAGACTTCAGATGAATGATGTAAGTTGATCATTGTGTGCTGTTAATTCCACATTTCTAATTCATGCCTTTTTTATAGTCTTTGTTTTTTCTTCTGAATTTTAGAGTTTTCACCCCTCAAATGATACTCTAGGTTTGTCGGAAAATGATTCAATAAGAGAATCTCCCTCTCCACCTCCTGCAATGAAAGGTGGACGAAGGGATCAAAATCCCAAATCTCTAGATTCACATAGTAAAAATAATCCAGCTTCTCCTACCCCACCTTTGAGAAGAACTAGAAGAAGGGGTCAACAGCCAAAATCGCTTCAAGTACAAAGTATTAACTCTCTTGATTCACATAGTAAAAATAGTCCAGCTTCTCCTACCCCAACGTCAAGAAGAACCGGAAGAAGGGGTCAAGAGCCAAAATACCGTCAAGTACAAAGTATTAACTCTCTAGATGATAGTCAAACAGTGTCTGAGAATAATCCAGATAGACAAAATTCTCCACTCTCACCTCAAAGAAGAATTGAAACTAGAGGCCAAGAAACAAAGGCCCTTGATAGAAGACCTTTCAAATGTTCGTTGTGTACAGAACGCTTCCATACCAGTGTTCTCTTAGCGGTACACATGAGAATCCATGACAAAGACAGTGATGAAGATGATGAAGACGAGGATGACGAAGATGACGAGGAATATGTGGATGATGTTCAGACCTTCAGTGGAAATGAATTGAAATCAGCTAAAGCCAAGCCTAGGATTTTAAGTGTATCTAGTTCATCTAAATCTAAAGAAAATCAAAACTCAGTCACAAATGTTCTTAACAGCTCACTAGCAGGTGACAAGAATGTTACCAGCACAATTCTTACCTCTGATGATGAATCTGTCTGCAGGTATTACTAAATTAAAACTTGTTGCCTTCCTTTATGCTTTTAATATCACCGTTATACTTTTTTCACTTTTAGCAGATGATACAAGATACATCTATCTTAAAGAAAGTATTTTTATCATAAACGTTTCATCCAGCTTTTTCTTTTTCTTTTTAGTTTGGTCTCCAGCTCCGGTCTACCTAGCCCTAAACAAAAGAAAGATTGCCTTTTAAAAAGGAGAGGGCCTATAAAATTACTCAAATGTAAGGAATGCCCGGCTTCATTCTCCCGGCAGTGGTATTTAGATCTCCATCTTATCCTCTTGCATTATGTCCATAAAAAAAAGGCCTCATTAAAATGTCCGGGCTGTCAAACAATTTTTATTAATGAACATCACCTGAGGCAGCATATTGAAACAAGCCATAGCTCTGTAAGTTTTCCTTTTTAAACATGTTTCTTACTACTGTTCATTTGGTTTCTTTTGCTTTATTCTCAAAGCCCTGTTGCAGATAAATCCTCAAAATTTTCACTATTTTCTGTTTTATTTCTTGTCCACAGGACCTATATATTATGCATAATGAAATCAGCTCAGCTTTGGCTCTGACAACTGATGCTTTGACTGGTGAACAGTGAGTACATTGTAATTAAGTCAAGGAAAAATGTTACTTAGTTTACTTTGGCATTTAATCTAACTGTATAATGAATCATGATTTCAGTATAAAATATCAAAAGAGGAGAGGAGCAAATCAGCCTCCTCACAATTTAGAAAGTTCATACCAGGTCAGACGTCCAGTGTACGCTTCAAATTCTACTGATTTGCCAAGAGATTGGCGCATGGCCTCCTCTTGGGAAAAAGATAATATAGTTGATCTCATAGAAGCAGAACTTAAGTATATTGCCATTGAACGAAACAAAATGGGAGATCACTTTTCTTATTCTCACATTCAACGTTTATCTCTTGAAATCTGTGAATATCTTCAAATTTCAAACTTTTTTGACAACAACCCCCCAAAACGATGGGCTCAACGAGTTTTGATAAAAGTCCGACAAGTTCCTAGACCTGGTAGATTTCGTTTTGTCCACAATGTAAATGCTAGTTATTTAAATGCTGTTAGCGAGCTTTCCAACCGAGGTCTCTCAGAAAACAAAATATTTTATGCATTTGAAGCAAGAATTTGTGATGTGAAAAACGATGGGACAGCAAAAAGAGTTCCTAAAACTCCTATTGGATCTACAAGTCCAGATGTCTCTGTGGAGGATACTATCTGCACTGTAATTTGCACTAATGCAAATGGTTCTGTGCTTTTACACCCAACAATTATTTTTCGAGGCCAAATTGCTGATATTGAAAGTCTTCACAAACTCAAGGCTTTGACAATCAGTCATCCTTCAAAAGATTTTCTGGAGAATGCTTATTTCCAAGAGTGGTTTGCCCAGTTTCTGTTGGCTATTCCTCCTGCAAGACCTATTCTTCTTCTTGTGGAAGGCAATGTGTCCCATTTATCTTTTCGTATAATGATGATGGCAAGAGAAAATGATGTGCATATACTCTTTGTTCCAAGTAGAAAACGCTTTGTCCACTCTCATCAGCTCATTCGGGAAGCTCTAATGCTTCCTTTGATGAGAGAGTTTGACAAAGAAGTTGTTAGACACCTGGAAACGCACAATTTTAATTCCTTTCATGTGTAAGTATAATTAATCTCAATGATACATTGAAACATAACATTATTATAACAGTATAGGTATAATTATGTCTAATTGCAGAAAAGATTTTGGTAAATTGTTTGAGCCAGCATGGCAGAAAGCTCTGCCTGGAGCAGAAATAAGAAAAAGTTTTATCCAGTCTGGATTCTTACCCCTCCCGAACTCAACTGAGCCTTTAGAGGTTGCTGCTAGGGGCTATTTAGATGAAGTTATTGCTGTAGGAAAAGGCACCAAAACAAGTGCTGATGTTAGTAGTTCAGTAATGCCAAAAAGCAACTCACAGGTACATATTCAACCTAATTTTGCATTGAGTCTCTCTTCAAGTGTTTTACTTTTGAAAATAGTTTTCTGTAATCTGTCATCTTATTTATTCAGTTAAATATCTTATGCGTTATTTATATTTGCTGTTGATGTTGTTGTCAGGCAAAGTCTACCACCAACAGAAGCCCTCCTGTAGCTTCTCAAGGTAGTGACCATTCCAGTTTAACCAGTGGGACTTCACCTAGTCATGTGCCATGTAAAATAAAGGAGGAGCCAGTAGACTTAGATCAGCATGATAGTTCTACGAACCCACCAGTTTTCAAGGAAATAAAAGAAGAACATATGGAAAGCAATTTAGGTGGCCCAACCATAGATGGTATTAAGCAGGAGGTGGTTGACTTTCCAGTTAGTTCTCAAACATTAGATGATATAGATGTATTGAAGTTTGATTCTGAAGAACATGAATGCACTAGCTGCAGTAAGTTCTTTTTATCAAACAGTGATCTATCAACCCATCAGTGCAGTGTTGTAAGTGAACTACATTTCAATGCTTGTCTCCATGCAACCATTAAAATTTCTTATCTGAATTTTTATCTAAAATACAGGAATCAAGAAAATTAGAAAACAGGAAAGATGAGGCTGCTATTGGTCCATCAGCTGAAGAGTTCCAATATCATTCATGTCCACATTGCTTGATGTCTTTTGCTTTAAAAGAATCTCTCCTGCTCCATATCAATACTCGGCATGTTCCTAAGTGAGTTGAAATGTATTGTATAAATTATTGGGACTCCAATTTCAATATTTACCTTCCTATTAATATCCTTTTCAGAGTAAAGAAGATTGTTTTAAAAAGCAGATCTCAAGAAACCATTCTTCGCAGAACACATGCTGGGCAAGCGGACAACCCTGTATTTAAGTTAGCCCAGAAAAGAAAATTTGCTCCTGAAGAAGAAGCAAATTCTCTAAAACGCAAAAAGGTAAGGTATCACTCTCCTCTCAATTATCAATCTAGTTTGACAGTTGAAAATAATTTTGACATTTTTACATCACTGTTTTATTGTGTAATTTTTTCCATCTTATTGTTTTTTAAAGGATGTTTCTTTTACTGGAGCTGTGGCATCTTCACCTGGTGATTCAGGGACAGATTCAAACTCTTCAACATCTTCCAGAACACTAACAGCATCACCAGAATCAACAAATGAACATGGTAGTTTGAATTGCAATCAACTTCATTTTTATGCACTGGATTAAGCTCATACTGATCTATTTTTTCTTTTCTAGCATATTCTGTGATTAGTTCAAGACCACTCCCACCTCCGCCTCTTCCTGAGCATGACTATCTTGGACAGCTTTACAAACAAAATGCAATACCTAAGCAGAAAGAAATAGACAAAATTGAAGTTGTTCGCAAAAAAATGCCCTCTCCTGTGCAGAAAGTACTACATGCTATGAGAAAGCAAAATAATAAAAAAATTATAGTTAGTACAATTACATTTTCTAAAAGGGTGCTCAACTGAATGGAGCAGACATTAATACATTCACAAACTGAATCAGAATATTATTTTATTTTTACTGAGGTCTTTTTCTGTGTGATATTAGGCTTATACTTTTCTTCTTTTTCCTTACTGATTAAAGTACTGTGTCATTTTGTTAGTTATATGAATGAGTGTTGATTACTAATAATGAGTTGTAGATTTTTAATAAAGGAACTAAATCAGAGAGAATCGTGAGAATGTATAATGATCCACACCTCTTCTTGTCACCTTTTTATTTTACTTACACCACAATTACCCATAGTCGATAACCCATCATCTCACCAAGTAATATGTTTTATGGAAAAATTAAATGCAACAAATTGATTAAAACAAAGTTCCAGCCCTACAAACAGCCATAAAATTTGAAAATTAGGCAAATTAACAATCTAAAAACTTCAGGTCCATAAGTAAAATATGAAATGTTTCTCTTCAGTAACACTAAAGACATCAAGCAGAATTTACTTCAAGAAACCCATGCTGCAAGAGCACTTTTAATTCCTGATGCAAATGGTGTGTGTCTCCCGATGCCTTTGGATTCAAGGCGTGTTCGATCCATCTGTGTGTCATAAGGACGACTAACAGACTGTGCTGTTCCATTACTTGGGTCAGGTGCCTTAGAAATATGAACATGTGGCAAACTAAATACTTCTCCCATTACCTGAACCATTTGGTACTTTGTCAGGATTTCTGAGCCACACCATTGAAAAATTCCACATACATCTAAGTCCTGGAAGAAAAATTAAAAACCAAATATGTTAAAATTAAGCTTACTTTAAAAATTTGAAAAAATAATTAATATTAATATAAATAAAAAATAAGACGCTTAAGCTAAAGAAATGCTTACTTTGTGTTCGAACCTGAAGACTGCCAAATTTAAACAAATTTCTGCAATATCATCCACATGTGAGGGACAGCGTTTCTCATAATCAGACACTTTAGTTGGCTTTGCAACATTTAAAAGTGGTTCCAGTAAACAAGTTACAGCACTTTCAGAAAGTTTTTCAACTGGTCCATACAACACAGGCACTCTCAGGATTATATTTTCTGTAAAAAGAAATACCTATGATGCTAAAATTGCTAATATTGACGATGATGTGGTTGGCGCCATCAGCTGTTGTACCTTTGCTGGCAGCCATTACTATTTCTTCCCCTTCAAGTTTCAATTTTCCATAGTCATTGAGAGGATGTGGTTTGTCCTCTATCTTGAAGGGAGGATTACGCCCATCAAAGACATAATCGGTACTAATGTACAAGAGAGGGATGTCATACTTATCTGAAAAATAAGATAACTATATACATACATATGTACAGTAAAATGTATTTTCTCAATACTCATCCAAACTATACCAGCAGTCTCAGCTAGATTGAATGTTGCATCTACATTGATCCTGCGCGCCCCATCTGGATCAGAACTGACTTTGTCAGGAAAGCGTTGAGCAGCAGAATGAATGATAAGAGTTGGTTTAAATTTTGTGATGGCCGTGACAACTGCTCCAAAGTCTGTGAGGTCTAGTTTTTGTAAATCAGGGCCAGTTCTAGAACATAAACACACGCAAGAATCATGTATAAGCAATAAGACAGGAAATTACACCATGAATCAAATTTCTCTGTGTTGAAGCACTCATTAGCAATCAAGTAGGCACCTGGAAAAAGATAAACCTAAGACCGTCCAGCCGGCTTCCCGAAAAGTTCTATGGATTGATCTCCCCAGCAGCCCGGAGGCACCTGTGAGGAAGAGCCGCCTTTCAACTTTCTCAGCCATGATGAGAATTCGGAATTCGGAGGCACTTCCCTAACTTTCAAAACGACTGACTATAATGGAAAGTCAAACAAGATGACAAGATGCCGACGACACAGCTAGATTCAAACAAAAATAAACAAAAACGTAAAAGCTTTCTGCAGCTAACAGGTGGACGGGGTCTCGAACTCTCGAACTCCAGCATTCGAGAGTCGACCAGCCAGCCTTCCCTACCCTTCCCAGCCAAAGAATGATGTAGCTTCTCCCTCGCACCTAATGGTGATCTCTCCAGAGCAACAAGGAGAGGTGCATAATTCTTTGGCTGGGAAGGGTACCTACTAAGATTCCTTTCGTCTGCTTTTGTTTTCCAGAAAGAAAACAATGTTTGACATTTCAAAATTCATAATATATTTCTGTTTGTATTTTTTATTGAGCAACCATTTCCTTCCACTCTATTAAGACCGAAGCAGCATAATAGACTATTCCGGCGGGAGCGCGGAGAAGACAACACGGAAGAACAGAAGGGCCCGTGATTCGTCGAGCGGCTTCCCCCACCACCTTCGCAAAGTAGTGGGGGAGACCGCGCAACGAATCACGGGCCCTCTTGTTCTTCCATGTTGTCTTCTCCGCGCTGCCGCCGGAATAGTCTATAAGGTAAGATGAAGTACCGTGGTATTTTCCATAGTTCTGAAAGAAGGGGTCATTCATTAGAGACAATTATTAGAGAGCTCCCAGTTTTTCTGACTTCTGGTCCGGGACTCGGATTCTGTCTTGAAAGTTTTAAGTTTTTTGTTTACATTTTGGCATCCTGCATTTTGGAAACAAAACAATTTCGCAGCCAGTCAGAAGTCAGAACCGGAGGTCGAAAAACTGGGAGCTCTCTAATGACCGTCCTATGATTGCGAATAGCCAGCCAACAAGTCTTCAGCAGCTATCTACTCCTTTCTGCTTATTCTGACTTCTTAGAACGCACATTGAGTTCTTGGTGGACCATGGACTCCACGGGAAAACTTGAGGCTTGGGCGACCGCGTACCTGATGTGTACATGATGTGTAGGACATACCATTCAAACCGCCCCGCCATGATTCCGCCAAGCTCTGTGCGGCAGGTTGAGTTGCCTGCCACAATTTGTATCAGCGGTCCCATGGTGTAATGGTTAGCACTCTGGACTTTGAATCCAGCGATCCGAGTTCAAATCTCGGTGGGACCTGCATCCAACTATACTTTTGCATCAATGATTTTTCGAAGGCTTTCGCGTAACGAGTACTGCTTTCACCCGAAAATTAATTTTTGTCTTGTTAAAAATATACCCTTCTTGAGAATCACAAGGGATAACAGGGAAATGCAACTCAGATTCTATCCATGTAAAAAGACATTTATTTACATTTCAGAATGCCGCAGTTCAACAACATGGAACATAAAATCATTCCCGTTTCAAATTTTTAAATATTTTTGGAACAAAATTATAAATGTGCTTAAATATGAGATCTTCAGTTTAATTTTCAACATACTGAAAGGCTGACACAATCTTAATACATCACGCCAAACCAAAAAGAACTCTGATTTGGTAACATTTTACAGGAAGTATATCTACACATGCTGTCATGATTGGGGGTGGAGTAATTGAAAATTTTTGAAACTGATCACATTTTATCACTACCAGTCTAGCTTTTTGATAAGGTACCTTAAATAATTACACCTACCAAAATGTTTAAGCATATGAAAGGAAGGTCTTTTCTTTCTTTATCTTTTTTCCAAAGACATATGAAATTGGGTGATTTCTCTCCTATAAGAGAATTATTCTTTAGATCTTTCACATGTGAGAAGCTAATTGGGACAATAATTTTATTACCAAACAAGATATACTCAAGTTTGTTCTTTAAATTTTCCAAACACAACTGGACAGAAATAAGGCCACCCACTGATAAGATAAAATAATTTATATACAGTAGACATTAAATTATCAAATACTGAGAACATTCCTGACAACATAAAGCAGGTACAAAACAAACAACTTAGCATAAAACAAAGTTGTTGAGGAATGAATTCAACACAGCCTTTCAATTAGCTTTCGATAGCTAGAACAATGGCACCCATGACAGTATTCAAATATTAATTACAATGATCATTAACATTCACACAGCATTCATAACTTAAATTTAGTTGCCATGCATGTTTGAAAGATAATCAATAATACCAATAAAATAAGCTAATGAGTGAATTATGTATACATTTGTGTTGTTTTTTATCCTAATTAAAAGCAAGTCATCTAAACACCAAGCATTAGTGTAAAGAAAAACAATCAAGATCACAATCAAAATGAATGATAACTGTCAATTTTGAGGAGGAATTCTCCTAACTTTACTGAGGTAAGCATAGTGTAGAAAAAAATATTTTCCATTCCCCTCACTTTAAGTATTACAGATAAGAAGGGTATTCAGACTTTACAACAGACTACTTATTACTTAAGATACTGAAACTAAAGAATCAAATCAAAATTACAACAGATGGTCATCCAAAAACTTATTTAAAATGTCATTGTGTCATAAATGACCGTCTTCTGGCTCCCACATATTTTCAACTCTTCTTCTTTTAGAGGCTGATTCGTCAGAATACTGGGTAAATTGAGTGTCAGGAGGTTCTTTACCCATGGAGCCTCCTGAAAATTCACCCATATTATCTGTGTTGTCATAACTTTCATCCCCTTCAAATTGTAGATCATCAAACCCTTCGTGTTCCGTCATAGGTGCAGATGACTGATTAGTCCACTGACTGGACCCAGGCTCAGATAACATCTCTATACTTAAGTCCGACGATACAGAGTCTAAAGGTACAAGATCGTCTTTCCCAGGGTCGTTAGAAGAAACAGACTGTTGACAGGAGCTACTACTCAAGGGTTTAGTTTCACTCAATTGAGAATCATTCCTATGTTCACTAATAACTTTAACATCTAGGGGATCTTCAACTGTGCCCCCACCTACATGAGAATCTACATTATTTTTCACTGGCCCTACATCACTGGTATCACAATACACCTCATCGCTTGTCTGCTTACTTGCATTAATTAATCCACTTCCTCTACCAAGTCTGTTGTCATGCTGCTTGTCTACCGATATTTGCTTTGAACACCCTGGAGGTGGAGTAGGACCTTTAACACTTGAGCAGGTTGACATTGGTGAAACATTTGGTGACTGATTTGCTTTCTGCAATGATTTACGAATTGATATTTTGGGAGATTGATTTGATTGGCTTTGAGATACTGCTACATCAGACAATTTTGTGTCCTTGGATGAGGAATTTGGGGAGCTATCTTTTGCTACTGAGTTAGAAAAATCATTTGGAAGCTGCGCATCTTTGCTGCCAAATACATTTACAGTTTCAAGTCCCCTACTGCTGCTTGCACACTCCGATGGTACACCCTTGCCCAGTTGAAGATGTAGCATCATTATCTCTCTTCTGATTGCAACATTGCGTCGATAAGCTTTCAATTTCTCTCTTTCAGCTTTTAAGTTTTGGACTTCTAAAGCCAGCACCTCTTGGCGAAGTTTCAAATGTACCTTTTCTAACTCTCTGCAACGTAAGAAAGAATTTATTATATTAAGTGGGAAATTTTAATTTCATATGAGACAAATAAAAAGCAAGACTACTTACTCATTCACCCGAGGACCAGATCTATTCTGAGCAGTATTTACAATTTCAGCTGCTCTTACTGCCTCTGGATCTTTAGATCTTGGTTTCACTTTATTACTCATAGAAGCTGTCATTACAGCTGCTAAGTTAGGGTGTTGGAATCCAGCTGCACCCATTTTTTCTAACTTTTGGCTAGCTATAATACTGTCAGTTAAAATAGTTGTCACTCTATCATCACTCTCGCTGTAACTTCCATACTGACTCCCTCGAGGCCTCCCTCCCCTTTTACGATTCAGCAAAGGATTTAACAAATGGAGAGGTGGTGGTGCTGATAAAGGTGGGGTGGCATGGGTTGGAGGAGGCCGAGTGGGAGCCACAGTAATTGTCAAATTTGGCTTCCCAGGAACTCGTAGTTTAACAGGATCTTGAGCATCTGGAATCTGATTTAAAATTGAGAATAAAATTGAATTGTTCAAGATAAAATAAGAACAAGAGGAGAAAATGAGTTCAACTAACCAGTGGAAGCTGCTGAGACTGAGGCTGTTCTTGATCCTGCTCACTACTGAACATGTGATGATAGTTCTGATCACCTTGGCCTCCCATATCTTCTGGATAACCTGGGGTGAAATCCTTAGCATCTTCATACTGCCCCTCCAACTCACAGTTTGGCTCAAGAGCTCCAGCATCTACCCACTCAGGCTCCATCTTGACCCGGACGTCATCTCCATATCCACTGGGTCCAGCTTCAGATGGATCCATCATTCCACTGCCATGACTAGAAATTATAAAAACAATGGGAAAATTAAAAAAGTAATACTTTCTTGACAATTTATCAGGGAAGAAAAAAAAAATTTGTGACAAAGAAAATAGTATGCCAGAGAAAACCTTGATGCACCTTTAAATTAAAGTAAAAGCTTACCCCATTCCAAGAGTTGCCTCTAAAGTACTGGTATCATCTCTGCCCCCAGACTGCTCTTGCATTTGCTGACTGTAAACATAAAAGAGAAAACAAAAGAGAATAAGATGATGAAATACCCTGCTCATATCAAATTTCTGACTTCAGGCTGCAAGAAGAACAAAAAGGGTCAGAAAAAAGAAAAACTGCCTGCAAAGTGAAAATAATGGACATAAAATTGAAGGTGCTCTGCCCAGAAAACATTTGTAACTAAGGAACAAAATGAAGATGTTTGTAAACAAAACAATTTACCATTACAAACAAGAACACGAGTGTGTGTGTGTGAGAGAGAGAGAGAGAGAGAGAGAGAGAGAAAGGGAGATATGTATCTCCTAATACAATCAAAGACCACAAAAAAGTAATACAGTTCACTCAATGGATATTAAAATAGAAGAAATGATTGTCATCAGTAAATATACAGACATAGACAGAATTGACAATTCACACATGATCTACAAACTTTGAATAACATTAAAATTCTTGACATTCAATTCACTTAAACACATTTAAAATTATCACATATCAAATCAATTTTACAATCATGAAGTAGATTGCACAACAAATCAAGTTCTTTTGAATCATCCTTGGCAACAAACCCACTCTTCTAGTTCCACAGCTTAAATATAATTCAATTTAACAACGACAATAGTATGGTTGGTGAGTTAAGAATGAAATGGTTTGTCACCTCTGCTTTTGCTAACACGGTACTGAACTTACAAAGGTAACATCCAAGGGTAGAACGGGAACGGATGAGGAAATGTTCTACGTCTTAATCGACGCTTTGCTCTTGCAATATCTCTCATAATGCTAGCTTCTGAATCTTCAGGGGGGTGATTATGCTCAACCAATGATCTGGGGTTATGGTACTGCAATATAAAGTATAATGAAAGAATCAATAAAAATTCCTGCCCGGGAATAAAAAACAAAACATCTCAAGAAATGAGGTTGAACAACATGAAACTTACCGGTCTTTCACGATCTGTAGTTATGGCCCCTTTACATCTTGTGTCAGATCTGGTTGGAGTGGCACATGTCCACCGTATAGCATTGGCTGATATTGCCTTCTTTGAGTAAGAATAGCCATTAAAGTGAAGCTTATCCCCACCCTGATTATTCATGGTTACCTCACATCTTGGGAGGTCAGGTCTATTATTTTGGTCTAGATGTTGCTCAAAATGATTGTCCAAAGCATGGTCTGCAAACTGTTCTAAACGTTGCTCCATAAACTGTTCTACGCGGGACTCCATAATCACCCTCTACAAGAGGATTAAAAAAGAATAGCTTAGAAAGTCTGTTCAAATCCAAACAAAACGCTACGTGAAGTAAATACAGTAATGCCTGTTGAGGTGTTTGTGTTCTCACTGTGTACTGAAACATGCTGGATAGCCCAAAACATGCACCTGCTTATGTGTTTAAAAAGCTAGAATAGAAAAAGGACTAGAAACACTAAAAGCCCAAACCATCACAATGCTTGAAACCAGTTCATTATTTTAAAAAAAAAAAGTTTAAAAAAACCATCACCATATAAGTCACTTCTAGACTACACTATATTGTGCAGCATAGCACCCCCATCCTTAAAACTAAGAACTGCACAGACAAAGCTATTCTTTAATACAGGTTTGTTATTTAAAATCACAAAAGTTCCAAATTACAAGATCCTAAGAATAATTACTAATCTTAACACAGTTTAAGTGGCTTAGTGAAGCTCATAACAAAAACATCACTAGACATAAATAAACAATTTGTAAAACAATGGAACTATACACAATGACAATATCAGGCCGATCTTCAGAGCAAATAATGACTGTTTGAAATTTTCAAATAGAACCATTCCACGTACAAAACCAAAGTCTCACTCAAATGAAAGGTACCTACGCTTCAGAAGGATAGTTCATAGATTCATTGAGACGTCTCCTCTTTTCCATCTGCAGTTGCAGAGACTCGAAGGGCATTGACTTCTCTATGCCTGGAAACCTGCATTCCAAGGAACAAGGGTTGTTACTCAGTTGATTGAGGAAGATGGAAAACGATCTTCTTGATAAATGTACCCAGTCCAGTCCACGCACCTGCTGGCCTCTTCTTGATAAATGTTAAAAATAGGCGCCGTTTCTGTGCTTACTCGTCGCTGAATTGCAGCAAGAAACCGCCTTAAACTATGCTTATCTTGATCTGCCGGATGATTGTGAGGCGAAACTTGAATAATGACACCTAAATTGTGCTTTTGAATGACCCGCCCAAAGCAGCCGCGGACGGAACATCGGTAATAGGTTGAGCTTTCCGTCGCTCTGTTTCGACGGTACATGTGGCCGTCATAGTAGTAGATGGTACTTCCATCGCGTTGCCCTGGGCACTCCTCCATGGTGGCGTTTAGCTAACACCTCGGCAAAAATTAATCAATGGAAGGTTCGATGTCGGCGAAAAACTCTTCTTAACCTCACTTTGGCTCCTAGCTCGCTACGCACCATTGTTTATAAGCTCCCCAATGCACCTCCGGCAGCTAACTTCTACATCTCTTGAAAATTGCAAGGGAGAATCTTTCAAAGCTTGAATGCTTTCGTCGTAAGAGCAATACTTGGGCACTTAAAATTAAAACTTGTCAGGACAGGCTGCTTTGGCTAAACAAAAACGCTGTCTCTGTCTTGAGGAGATCCAGGTGCATTCTAATGCTGCCAACATTGGCAGCTGCTGAGTCGAAGTTAAGGCAGGCAGGCAGGCTTGTAAGAAACACCAACTTATTCTTCATCCTCCAACTTCATTGGATTCAGAGTAATCCATTGGGAGAGTCCCTAAATTTTTCTTCTTCAGGACTCAATAAATTCAACAGGGAAAACCTTCTGAGTCTAATGTCTTCCAGCTTCAGCCAAAGTAGCATGCCAAATTCAGTCGTAATTCAGTCTGCATAACTAATGGCGGTTTCTTTTCAGTTTATCTTTACCTTACTGATTACAATGTTGGAAGAGTGCCTATGGTCTAGGGATGCATTGAGTCAATCTTGATTACTTAACTTCATTGATGAAACAACTAGCAAAGTCGTAACATAAGGCTCTATCTCAACGCATCCCTCTCAAAATTCAAATTTAAAAAGATAAAGTTTTTATTTTTAGACAAAAGAATGAAAGAAAAAAGGAGCAGTTATTTGACGGACTGATTAGGCTGAGAACCAATTTTAAAAATTATGAACTGTAACTCGTTAATTGTAGGTAAACCTGAAAGGAAACATCTGCAAACACACACACACTCGCTCTCACACCCACTTTCAGGAAACAGGAACAAGTAGGAACCAAGTCCTAATGCAGATTTCGAATAGGAACTTACCTCCCATATGAACTAGTTTGGAGGAAGTCGAAGTCTCTAGCAGCATGGCCTTTCATAGCATGTCGTTCCTTGAGTAATGATTCAACCCATGGCTCAGGGGCGTGATTGTGGTTTACAGTGACACTCAGCTCTCTGCTATTGACCTCAAATGAGGCCCTTGACATACATTTGTACCTCCCATGTCTAAAGCACTTAAGAAACTTCCTTGATCCCTTTGTTCTATTTAAACAGTAGTAAAATCCATCCCCAACACTATAGTAAGTTGATCCTTCCCGGAACCCCTGAAGGGCTTGAACAAGATTCGGCATCTCAAAGAATCTTCAATAAACACCTTCTCATCTTCTCTTACAGCACTGTATGAATCAACAAAGAAATTAAGCATAAAAAAAAATAAGATTATGAAGGCAGAAAGAATAATAAAATTAACACAGGATAGAAGATGATTGCCACTGCTAGCTGCAGCCTGCACTCAGTCCAATCAAATAACCACAGAGTTCGACATGCAAGAGCCTAAAGAAGTGTAAAGGAGAAAGAAGCAATTATGTTAGAGGATGTGCAAATGACACTAAACTATACCTCTTCTAAATATTTTTTAAAATAACTCTGGCAGAATTGTTTTGTAATAATAATAACTTAAGGCTACATTGCCAGTCAGTTCACTCCATACAAAGAATTACATCATAACAGTTTTCTTTCCAAATTTCATAGGAAATAACAACGATTTGCATGCAAATACTATCATAAGGTATTGCTCTAATCAAGGGAGCAAATACACGCACATTAACACATCAAACCACACATTCCAATAAGTTCCAAAACCAGGGGGAGCAAGGAGGGACATGATGAAATTTTATTGAGGTTGAATGTTGTGAAATAGTTAAAGCAATAAAAGTGAACATCCGCATCAAGATTTAAAAATTTTTGCTGGATTTCACAAAATGTCAAAGAATGCTCAAAATTCATGGGAGGAGGGGAGAGGACTCCTAGATCAACATGTAGTAAAACCAGAATATATCAAATTTTAGAGAACCGACAAAGAAATTTGATATGAGCAGGAATTTACTATAAACAGGAGTGAGTTTAGGGATGAAAATATCAAAGGGAGCAACCAAAAAGTTTAATATAAGCGGCTAGAGTGTGACAAGTCTTACTCTACACAATACTATAATAATTTAAACATGAGGAAGTCATAACCTGAAGAACATAAATAGGCAAACATGCCTATTTGTTGCAAATCAGATTTTTAATTCTGAGTACAAATGGTCACTTCCCTAGGCCTAAGTTTCAATCATCCATCCTAGAACTTTCAAAACTGAAGTAAAAAATAAGGAAAAGAAAAAAAAAGAAAAGAAAAGTAAGTTTGTTTCCGATATCATGACTTTGTTGTATAAGAATAATAATATTTTAACAAACAAGGCCAGGGGGGAAAAGCAAAGCTGCCAGCAGTGAATGTCACACAACAAAAAGCAGTACCTTTTAGAACCTCCTGTTATCCCTCCAGCATTGGCTTCTTCTACCTGAAAGAGAGAGGAGATACAAATTTCAACAAATGATTAAGGGAATTGAATTAAAATTTTTGACTCCGCTTGGGGGAATAATTTCTACACCATAAACCTCAACACGTACCGCCAGTCCATCAGGCGACGTAAACTCAGATGGGAGACGAACATTTATTATATCTGACAAATCTCGACCAGGATGAGTGTGATTCATTCTAATCTTCAGGACTCTTCGCATAGCAGCATCTAAATTAACCCTAGCTGGGCAGTCTTTTAAGGAGCACCTGAGAAAAAGTATAAAGTTATGTGTGCTGAAGTTGGACGTTTAAAACCAAATCCATCTGAAATAAATCTTCTGAAAAGATTTATGATCACCTGAATATGAGGGTCCCATCTTTCTGTGTACCGGCTTTCCTGAATTTGTGCTGTCCAATGATTAATCCTATACGCCCTTTTGTTGTTTTAGTTACCATAAACCTTAGGCCTACTGGCAGCTTGTCGTCCCAAGGGGAACTCATGTTGCCTTCACTGCAGATCACATTACACAAAACAAAGCAATGTTTAGATAACTTAACCAGTTAAACAATATCAATGGGACAGATTGAAATGAGGACTATCTGACTCATCATTAAGAAAAATAGAACGAAAACCTCTCTCCGGTGTGATAGTTTAATCATAAAAACCTGTATGACTATCCCACCACCAATAAGACAAAATCAGACAATCTGGAACTGTTTCATGAAACCTCAAATATTATTGTTCAAATGAGATGAAAATCATTCGTTTGTAACATTTTTGACATAATTTATCACAACTGTCGAAATGGTTATTACAAGAGAATACCAATTTATAAAACTAAAGCGTCATTTGCACATCATTTCACATAATCGGCTACAATTGCCATGCCTATGAAGTTCCCAGCAGCATTGTCTTTGTCCGTAAAAATGTTTTGGTACAGCAAAGAGAGAAAAATGGAAAAATTAATTTTCGAAACTAACAAAGGGGATTAAGTTTCCGAAAGTGGGAGCCGAAACGGCAAACATATGGCATTTAGCACATTGAAATCTTCAATATACTGATTTCAGCAAATAAATTGAAATCTTCAAAATACTGATAAATTACTTTGATCATAACCTTAATTTAAAAATTGTTAGAAGTGTTAAATGAGTACTACTTACTCAAAAGGAGAGGAATCCATTAAAATTGAGGGTGTTAAGACTTTAAATTATGTAGGACATTGGGATCTTTCAAAAGTATGAAGAGAAAAATAAGCCAATACATACATGCATATGGGACCTAATAAGCATATAGTAACGAAATGTCTGGCTTCAGCTGCAATAGGTCGAGTGGAATAAGTGCTGATCTGAGGCAGGCTGATAACTACGGCAAAGAAAACATGAAAAAAGGCAAGGAAAGTGACCCTTTTCTAGATAATTCTGATTGTTGACAGGTCTACCGCCACCAAACCGGAGTCAACGCATAACGGCGCAGCCCCTTACTCTACTGTATCTAGCACGAAGGATACGAAAGAAACGAAAGAAACAAAGCTCAAGGGTTCAATTACACCAGTGAAGTAGCTTCTACGAGCGCACTCCATCAACCCCAAGCAATGAGAACAGAACTGGTTTGCACCGATCGGCTTTAACATCATTAACATGTGGGTGAAGCGTATGTGTACTGTTGTGTTTGTGGAAAACGTGACACAAAGCCACACGAATTTAACAATGATTTACGAACAATGTGATCCCGTAACTCGACTGTAGTCGCCCAATGAGTGCTTGAGGGATAAAATGCCACTAAAACACTCTAATGTTAATGCGAAACAGCACACCCATCGCAATTGCACTCTTGCTCACGGGAAAATAGGAAAACCAATGAAACCAGCTAAGCTTCGGATGTCTGCCACTGCAGGCTCTAGCGCTTCCCTCCGTACAGCGCCACGCCGCCGCCGCAGTCAGGCAGGGAGGCAGCCAGGCAGCCAGCCGAGCCAGCCGCAGCCGCACAGGCGGGATCAGGATCACGACTCGGGTCGCTCGGTTCCGATCCCGATCTCCCGATCCAGCCCGATCCCGCTTCGGCTCCCTCCGCCGTGCAGCTTTGCGGGGAGAAGCTGTGTCTCGGGGAGTTCGTTCTGATTCGGTGGATGCGGGTTGGGGTTTTGGCTTATGGGGAATGGGTTTCGGAATCGGATCTCGTGAAACGGCCAAGGGCACCAAGAGCACCGAAGGCTGCTTTCGCCCCACCTCACCCCCTGCCTCTTCCTCCTTTCCCCGTCGCCTTCGTCCACTACCGACCCGTCATTCTCATGTCGCATATTTTATTTTTAATTCCTTCTCCGCCTCCATCCGCCCCCACCCACCCCCGAACCCCCTCCCCGCAGCAGGCAGGGCCGCGAGCCGGGCCCGCCAGGTGCGCAAGGCCTCAAGAGGTCCTGCTCCCGCCCCAGCCGTCTGATTCCGAAGATCGCTCTTGTACCTCCGTCCTTGTCGCACTTAAGGCGATGCCCTGTGTTGGGGGTGGAAGTGCCCCATGAGTGCGACAAGGACAGAGGCGTGAGAGCGATCTTCGGACTCACCCGGCTGCTCCTGATCCTCTTTGTCCTCTTTTGTGCGGCAAGGACAAAACGGAATGAGACGGACAAGACGGAGCAAATTATTGCAGCGGTGCAAGGAGAGGGGAAAAGGGGGAGGGGGGACTCGGTCGGGTTGGTGAGTTGTGCTCTTCGGCTGGGCTGTCAGGTGCGACCGTAGATTTTAGATTTTGTTGAAAAGAGGTATTATTCGAGTAGATTTTTCTTTTGTGATCGTCTTGCAGATCTCTGCTTGGATTAAAGCAGTGACGCAACACAACAGCGATAAGTCATCCCTTATAATTTTCACACAGCACACAACTAGTTTATTTACTTTAATAATACATTGGCGCCACCATGTAGTACAGGTCGTCGTCAGGTTGCGGCTGCTGATGGGAGCAGGCGGCGGTCGTGTACGGCGTGGACGGTGCGTGCATTCCTGCCCAGGACTGGCCGACGATGAGGTCGAGCTGGTCCAGCTCATACGCGCTGCAGAGGGGCGCGTCCACCTGCACCGTCTGGTCGAGGCGGCTGTGGTCCACCTCGTAGCTCTGTAGGAAGCGGTCGTATCTGCGGCCGCGCGGGTGCGGAGGGAAGGTCACCGATGAGGAGTAGCAAACCCCGCCCCGCCCCGCCCCGCCCGGCCCGGCTTGCAGGGCGATTCCGCACAGTGGTTTGTGGTTTTGTCTCTCTGTCCTTGTTGCAGTGATGGGGCACGGCCATAAGGAGCAAGAGAGAGAGAGAACACTACTGAACGCTGTTTGGAATCACCCTGCTGGCACCCGGTGAAGCTCTCCCCTCCCCAGCCCCTCCCACCTCCCATCCCACCCCAAAGAGGCGCACTTACCGGATGACGGGCTCGAAACGGTGGCCCCACAACACCTCGGCCGGCACGTACGACGAGCGCGCCTGCACCACCTGCCCTGTGGACTCGATGGTGCCCTCCAGGAACACGAGAATCTCATACTTGGAGTGCAGGAGGTCCTCCGCCGACTCGTAATACAGCGGGCTGGTGTAGTCAATGTGGTGCACCTGCGGGCCGGGGCAGGTGAGCGGTACGGCGCGGTAAGGGGTGTAAGGTGTAAGGGTCAGGTCAGCGTTGCCAGAAAAGTAGGCAAAAAAGTATCCGAGCGACATTTAAGTGATGCGGGCGGGCGGGGCTGGCTGCATCTGCACCTGCCGAGGGGGAAACAAATCTGAATTTTGGTGTACGTACTCAGTTTGTGAATCGTCGTGAATTTTCGTAAATTTTTGTGAGTTTTAAAAGTAGTTTATGTTTCACTTGAATTTTACCTTTAAAAAAATCCATTTTTTCTAAATTTTCCTGATTTTTTCTGATTTTTTTTAAATTTTACTGAATTACGGGGTGTCCAAAATTTTCGGAGTTGTTTTCCCCTCGGCGCTTGCCTACTAAGCAACGAGCTTGCCGAGGTGCGCCGCCTGGAGAAAAGGCTCACGCGGATGCAGCCCTTGGAGACTCTCACCGCGGTCAGCGGCCAGATGAGGAAGAGCTTGCCGTGCGCGCTGTCCACGCTGAGCTTGAGCTCGGTGCGGTGCGGCGCGAGGCGCTCGCCCTCCGCGGTGTGCCGCGTGTGCAGGAGGTGCGCCCGCAGCCGCGCGTCCACCATGTGCGTCTTGCGGATGTCCGCCACGCGGAACTGCAGGCACAGGCGCCCGTCGCGCATGCCCACCACCGCCCTGCGGCTGAACAGCAGCGTCTGCGACCGGCGCTTGGGTCGCGTCAGCTTGGCGAACACCATGCCCACCGTGAAGGCCTGCGGCAGGGAGGTGCGGACGGACGGCTCAGCGGGGTCCAGCCACGTGTGAGACTGCTATAGTTTGCCGAGCGTACATGGAACACTCTACCAGGTGGCTGACGGACGCCGGGCACTTTTTGTACTATGCAACCCGCCCGCACCGCTCCATCCGGAACTGCATACCTATCAGGCGCCGGGGACCGGCTCCAAGCCTGGACGCTCCGCTCCGCCACTGTTGTTGCAGCCATCGTCCCGAAAGGGCCCTCTAGCGGTTCGCGCGGTCTACGGCGGGGCGTTACCGGGGAGGTTCACGGTTTCTCGGGAGTAACCCGCGAGTCCGCCGGGAAAGCTCGCGGTCTGCGAGTCGCTCCGTGGGACTATCTCGCGAACCGCGGATCCTCCGCGGGGGAAGGTCGAGGTCCGCGGATCCTTCTCGTGGGTTGCTCGCAGTCCGAGTCCGCGAAGGACCCACAGAGGATCCGCGGTACGCGAGATTTCTGCGCGGCAGGACGCGCGGACCCCCGAGCTTTCCCGGCGGACTCGTGGGTTACGCCCGCGAAACCACGAACCTCCCCCTGTAACGCCCTAACGTAGACCGCGCGAACCGCGAGAGGGCCCTTCCGGGGCAACAACAGTGGCGGAGCGGAGCGTCCGCGCTTGAAGCCTGTCCCCAGCGCCTGATGGGTATGCAGTCCCGGATGGAGCGGTGCGGGCGGGTTGCATAGTACAAAAAGTGCCCGGCGTCCGTCAGCCACCTGGTATAGCGCACTATACCTGAATGATGAGCCCCAGGATGCTCTGCATGCACAGCACGAATATGGCCTCCGGGCACTCCTGAGACGGGTATGACGTGCCATAACCGATGGTCATCTGCGACTCGACGGAGTAGAGGAAGCACTGCGTGAAGTCGTTCATGTTGACGACGCAGGGCGGCGAGTCGGGCCGCTCGCCGTCCCCGGGCGACAGTGCCAGGGCGCTGGTCCGTCCCAGGTCGCCGTGCGCGGCGGCTATCAGGTACCTGGGGGTACGAGGCACGTGACAGGGTCGAGCACGGCGGCGCTGGGGCGGGGGCGGAGGAGCAGAACCGGGCCGCACCAGATCAGCGCGAAGATGAGCCAGCTGACGACGTAGCTGAGGACAAAGGCGAGCAGTGTGTAGCGCCAGCGGCAGTCCACCAGCGTGTTGAACAGGTCCTGCATGAAGCGCCGGTTGCGGTCGACGTTGTTGACCAGCGTCACGTTGCAGGTGCCGTTCTTGTTGATGGCGCGGGTCTCCGGCGTCTCGTGGTGGCGCCAGCGTTCGTACCACCTGCATGAGCGAGGGGGAATGTCAACGTTAAAACGGGATCGTGACCACACTGTTGTCATCCTACCTAGCTCTACTCAATGGGTTAGATTGCACCCAGCATTGCGGACAAGTACAATAGTATTTATTATGGAGCACCTTGTATCAACATACTTAGTCTACTTGAGTCACGGTTGCCTAACTACTGGGCGTCTATAGCGGGACGCAACCTATATGCACATGACCCCGTGACCCCAGACCTCGGCCGACGGGGTCTCGTCTCATGCTTTAGGGACCGCTCCCTCCGGCTATAGGCTTGCACCTGCGCAATTGTTTGCTTAACGGCGAGTCCGCGTGTGTTTCCCCGCAGTTGGAGTGGCTGCGGTGTGAGCCTTAACTCTGTCAGACGCGGAAGCACTCGACAGCGCCAGCGGGTGGCGCGCTAAGGTACGATGACCCCTATAGTACCTGCAGGGTGATTCTGCCCCCTGGTTTCGACGCTCTCTCATTGTCACACTCATGGGGCACGACCATAAGGTGCAAGAGAGAGGGCACTACAACACGGTGTTCGGAATCGCCTTGCTGCCGATTTATTCCGAAGAGCGCTTTCCTCGCCCTGTCTCTCTCGCACTCATGAGATGCGCTGTATAGGTGCGAGAGAGAACGAGCGAGAAGAGCGTTCCTCGGAATAAGTCGGCTGACCCTGCCGGTCCTACCTCTTGAAGCCGGAGATAGAGCTGAGGTACGAGCTGGACTGATGGGAGTGTGCCTTAACCGGCGCGTCACCGGCGCAGGGGCCCTCCTCCTCCTCCATGTGGATGACGGTGGGCCGGTGCGCCCCCGGTCCTTGAGTCTGTCCGAACGGCGTCGTCCAATGGGCTCGCTCTAAACAGAGAGGGAGTCTATGGTGAAAAATAGGTCTACCCCAGAGTTGTCCTTAGTGGTTGAGCGGAGTAGCCGTAGGCCGTCGCTCGTTCTTCGCCTCGCGGCTGTGATGTGACTTTGGGGTCAGTTCAAGTTCAAGTTCAATGGCACACCGGCTTCCTCCGCGCCGCGGCGCGGCTGACCAACGACGAGCAGACCGATAGCGAAAGGGCGATTCGGTGTCCTTATCACTGTTTACTTTTTTCCTTCATTTTCCTTGGGATGAAAACTGGGGTGCAGAAGTAAAGTGTCAGCTGAGCTGCAGTGCGGCCGGTTATTATCGGGTCATGACCTAGGCCGCGGCCAGCGGCCACGGCGCCCGGGCCAAGAACAGTTGAAGCAGGAAGGAAACCCTTAAAGTCACATGTTACAGCCCCAGGGGCCCGCCGGCTCGGCCCGGCCCCGCACCTGCAGAAGAAAGGGTCAGGGTCACGTCACCAGTACCAGAGCTGTGGGTGGTCGTGGGGACCAGGTCGGTGCCGCGGTGCAAGTGCAAGCTTCTCTCACTGAGAGACTGGTCCCTGAAGCGCTTGCTGAGCGCGGCTGCGGGACGTATTTCTGGGTGACTCCGGCTGGGACGCAGCAGGGTCGCCAAGTCCGTATCGTCGTGCCACCCCGACATGGTGAATGCGGGGAGCGACGTGCGAGCCCCGCCAAAGGACGTATGCACTTCACCTTTCCACGCGAGCCCACTGCGAAAACGATAGCAAACGCATCAGCACGAGTGACAATCCGCGCTCGAATCGAGTCGGGTGCTCAATCTGAAACGGACATGTTTTCTCGTTTAGGGACGAGGGAAAAAAAAAGTACACTCGCTCGTCGAATGTTACGCTCCAGACAGAATACTGGTGCGTTGGGAGACTCGCGAGACGACATGGTAGTGGTCTGGGGACTGCTATCTAACTGATAACGTGGCGTTGTTTGCAAACTAATTTTTCAGTAAATATTCCATCAAACACCTAACATCACTCAGATAACGCCACATTCCATCAGATTACTTAAAATTGCCGGCATTGGATCAGAATTGTACTGAAAGTAGATTTCGACGTTTATCACGTCTGGGAAGAAACAAATCCCTGGGGCGATTTGAAAATAATACAAATTCATGAATTTACCAAAGTACACATCAGCTTTGACTTTTGATTTACGCGGGTCCAGGATGCCAACATCTGCACGGGCTCGGTGTTGATCTTAGACTCCTTTTGTAGTACATAGCAAATCCAAATGAGCAAATAAAAACTTATTTAATCGTAATTTTTAGTAAAATAGGGAGGTTTGGAAAAGCTTGCTATAATATACACTGACCTCTGTCAGCTTCATCGATGTTACGTTGGCAGACTACAACAGCCTTCTACGACTCGCGGATGGCGCCCATGGGAGTCGAATGAATCAGCCACAACTCGAATGAATGAAAACCTTTCATTTAAACCCTGTGACGAGTTCTATAATTATGGAGACCTCAAAATTAGCTGGAAACCTAGACAATTTTGAATTTCAATTGATATGAAAGCTGATAGAAAGCGTCCTCACAGTGAAAACATCGAAAATACATAGCTTTTGGCGCACAACCCTGGCTGTATGCCCGTACAACCCTTCCGCCAGACTGCGCTTATTGCGTCACATCGGCCAGCCAATCAGCTGATGAACTGTTCGCTACCGCATGTAAACCGCCGGCCATGTTGAGTTGGAATTGAACAAAGCTACGAGAAGGAAGGGAGAAGATCGGCTCGGCGTGTTAACACCGCACCCCTACCATCCATCATGGCTGACCCGGAAAAACAGCCCGAACAACCTAAGGCTGTCCCACAGAAGCCTGTCATCGGTGCGTATTCTGAAATTCGCCCCCTGGGTTCGCTATTGGTGTGAAATACGATGCGAGTAGGAGACGGTATCGCCCGGCCCGGGGCCGCGGGTCTGCTCGATGCGCTCGGCCGGCCGCTCCGCCGGTGTGAACGCAATATTCTGCCATTGATGCTGACTTATCGACACCGAGGGCTTTTGACCCAATGACTGCGGCGGCCGAAATGCATTCGCAAATATGTGTGCACCTTGCCGGCCTCTGTGGGGCCCGCTGGGGCCGCCAATTGCCACGCGATGTTGTGAGGCCCCGCCGCTGAGCAGCCCGCGGGGGCCGCCGCTACAGGGCCGCGACCACGGCGCCGTGCTCCCGCGAGTATCGAGACTTGGGCCGCGTGCCCCCACGCACGCACTGCGTCCCTCTCGCGAAATGAGTTAGATTTTATTTTCATGTCAGCCTTTTGCTGGCGCTCCACCCGTCCCCCGAATTTGACGTGTGCGAAGTGCATCCACGTTTTTTTTCTGGCACGGAAGAGGTTATTTCTTGTCGGCTGCTATCGGCCCCCGTAGCTCACTTCGGTACCGCTGAGTTGGGTGAACGGCTTGCCGCGAGGTTCCGGGCCCTCGAGCGGCTCGCTTTTACTCTAAATTTCAAAGCTTCAGGCATTGTTTTGCCGATTGCTCGATCTAAGCGTTATCTTGGGACTGTAGATGGCTGTTCCCCGACTTGTGTGTGCGTGCGTCCGTGAAGAGGTGGGGGTACTAAATGGTTAATGGAGGAAATTTCAAGATGTCGACCCGCCCGTCTTCGTTGGCTTTTTCTGTGGGAGATCCCAACTTTTCGCGATCTCGCCCATTTGAGACTTTCTAATTTTCCGTCGAACTGCATCGCTCTCACTTTTGATACGCCGACTGGGCTCATTGAATGTCGAGCTGAGGTCAACGCCCCCGAGTTGCTATGACTGCCGGTCCGGTCCCGCAGCTAACCTCGTCGGTCGATAGCGTATGAGCGTGAGCAACAAACGCTGTTACAAGGTGTTTCTTTTTTACTTAAATCTCTTCATAGGCCTATTTTTGCCGAATATTTCACTTAATTCCTCAAACATTAATGCATATGTTCATACACTTCATTCATAAATGTTTCTTCACCATTTCAAAGATGTAATTTTTGTTCCCTTTTTGCTTTCTCTGCAGCTAACAAAGTTACCGGAGTTGTTAAATGGTTCAATGTCAAAAGTGGGTACGGGTTCATCAACAGGAATGACAGCAAGGAGGATGTCTTTGTACATCAAGTAAGTGTTCTACAACATTTGGGTGTTGGATTTTGAATGTGTGTGGCAAGATGTGTCATTTCCTTTTTAATTTCAGTCAGCCATTGTTAAGAACAACCCTAAGAAAGCGGTGCGAAGTGTTGGAGATGGTGAAGTGGTAGAGTTTGATGTTGTGGTTGGAGAGAAAGGAAATGAAGCGGCCAATGTAACCGGTCCTGCTGGTGAGCCTGTCAAGGGCTCTCCGTATGCTGCTGACAAGCGCCGTGGTTACCGACAGTGGTACTATGGAGGACGTGGCCGTGGTATGCGCCCTCGCCGTGAAGGTAATTTGAGCTTTATATTTATGACAGTATGTTGTATATTCCCCCTAATTCTTACTTGCCAGCAGGTTACGAGAGTGGTGAGGGTGGCAAGGGAGAGGAGGGTGCTGAAGGTGAAGGTGGGCAACAGCAACAGAGGCGTTATAGACCAAGACGCCCCTTCCAGCCCAACAACTACTACAGCAATTACCGCTCTCGCAAGCCACAGCAAGGAGAAGAGGTTTGTGTCATCCACATCTTTTTATCTGCTAGTACCTCGTTTTTCCCATTAACTTACTTGTACTCATTGCAGGGTAAGGAGGGGGAGGAAGGTGGAGAGGGAGCTGAGGGTGGACGTCCAGCAAGGGGTCGAGGCGGTGCTTCCCGCCGCTTCTTCCGCCGTAACTACCGTGGAGGTCGTGGCGGTGGACCCTCACGACGACCAAGGAGTCAGGATGGGCAGGTAAGCCAGGCTTTGACTTGAGTAGAAAAAATGTTGATTTTCTTTCTTCGTTTTGATTGTGCGTTCTTTGCAACTTTGCATAGTGGGCATTCTGTCCAGCACTGTAGCCACTTATTACCTCCGTATTTGCTATCAGTATCTGGCATTTTCTTTTAAGTTCTGTTCTTTCATTTACAACTTCAATAGAAATTTAGTACTGGAGAATGTTACATTAGCTATTAGCCATGAGGGTTGGCCTGCTCACACTTGCCCGGCAGAGGCACAAGGAATGTGTCCTTACTGTTTATGTGTACGTGTAGAATGTGAGCGAGGGAGAGGGAGGCGCAGAGGGAGCTCGACCCCGCCCACGGTATCAGCGACGCCCGTCCCGCCCCTCTCGCACCAGCCAAAGTGAGGGAGAAACTAAGGTCAAGGTGAGCTTTTCCCATCATTCCTCATCTACCTGACCATTCCCTCTGTCCTTGATCTGTTTCCCTGTTTCTGATGATCTCTCCTGGAGTGGGATCAAGTTAACCTCTGGGTTCCTGGGACAATTTGTGTCCACTTTGAAGGATTTAACTCTTCATTGGTCCTGATCTTTCATTGGCAGTCCACCTCCCCTTGTTAGCTAGGTGTTATTTATTCAATCAATTTAAGTTGTGGTGGACAGAATGTAATTTCTGGCATGCCTTGCTTTACTTTGATTGCTCTACATTTTGCTGCGCAGTCAAGCATGCTTTCTTAGCTGTTCGCTTCTAAATAATCTTTCCAGTAATTATGTTCGTAAGCCTTAAATTTATTTTACATTTCCATACTAATACAAAAATACTGTAACAAATCAATGACTTTTGGTGATGTATAGCAGGCTGCATAAGTTCACATATTTTTATACCACTCAAGTTTTTATTTGGTCTTAAGTAGCATTTCACTTTTGACATGTTAAATGAAAACGTCTTACAGAAATTAGTTCATAGGTCTGAGGGTGGGTACAACTCTAATGGTCAGTAATTCTCAGTTCATTGCATCTCAATACATTAGTAGTTCAAGTGTTGGAGAAATTTGTTGGCATGTATTGTTTAGTTCTTTGTAGAAACCTGTGTAGTTAATGTTTCTTGCATGAATTGTTTTATTCACAGCCTGAATCAACGGAAGCCCAGTCCACTCCAGCTCAAGTGAGTTGCATCAGTAGTCAGGTTTAGTTAGTAATTAGATTTACATTTCTATTAGTATATTTTAGACTTTGCATCCTATTCACCATTTTCATTTGTTTTGATTCACCCAACTTATTTTATGCTCTTTTCTCACTGTCCATATTTCTGATAGCTGGATGACATAATAATGAATTTTCTTCTTAGGATTCATCGCAAGCTGTGCAGCACACAACTACCACTGAGAGCTCAGCCTAAATGCAGTCTGGCCACCTGCCCTAACACCTGGCCAACTAAACATCATTAATTTGTTAGTGCAGATCCAAGTTTGTTTAGCAATAAGCCCTACACCTCCTTGCAAGGCTCAAAATGAAACTTATGCCATTTCTTGGCCATGTCAGGTTGTGTTATCATATCTTTTTGTTTTTGTGCTGTGATTTTCATTGTTAGTATTGTATAGAATGTCATGTGTGATTTTTGCATGATTTTTCAAGTTTTTTGTTTGATAACAGAAGGTAATATTGTGGGCCTTTATCAATGTTTGCTTTCTTTGTGTACTATTAAAATTTGCATGGCACAGTAAATTCTGAATTTCCTTTGCAATTATTTTAGCAAAGGTTTTATTTTGAGTCTTACGTACTACTATTGAAGCTACTCCTAGGAGCGTGTATAGTTGTAGAGCAAGCGGAGGAGGCGGCCTTCGTCTTTTTTCTTTTCTGTGTGATGGAGATCGTGTGCTGCGTATTTCCGCCTCACGCGTTGCTCTTATCCTTACTAGCAATGATTGCTGATCAACAACAAATTAGTTGGGTCAGGCTTACCATTAAGTAACCAGCCAAATAAATCATGCTTGTCCAACAATGCATGTGTTTGATGAAATAAATAAAAATGAATTGTCATTAAACATTTGATAACAGTATAAGCACCTTTCTTGAGGTGGATGTCAGAAGCTGTTCATTTTGACAAAGCAATTTAATTTATTTGTAACTTAAATCTGGAATACTGAGTTTGATCTTCATGACAATGGAGAAATTTGTTGCTCTTTTTCTTTTGTTTTTTTCTTTTGGGAGGGGAGGGGGGATTTTGTACTACAGTTATGACTGTGGTTGTTTAACCTTAATCTTTTTATTTCTTGATTATTACTTTTTAAGCTATTGTCATCTAGCTTTATGTTCACTTGGGATAAAACTGGTTCTGATTTGATGTTGCATTTAGGTTTTTACACCCTTCAAAGTGAACAATGATTTTGGCGTTAATTAATTGCCTGCCTTTGTACAAAACTACCAAAAATTTTTCACAACATGTGCATTTTGAATAAACAAGCCAAAAAGATCTGAAATTTGTTTCATTTTTCCACCCTTAGCCACTTCGCAAAGGTGTGTAAAAGTGAAGGCATGGTATCAAATTGTACAGTTACAACTTTTCCCGTCTATTTATTGTAAGGAAAATTGATTTACACATCCTGAATGAAAGGTGCTACATCAGACGTTATTTCTTATAATCATGTAAAATACCTATAAATTTGACAAGAAAAATAAATTAAGACATTTATATACATCAACACAACTCATAACACACTGCCTGTGTTATAACATAAAATATCAAATTCCACCCACCATACAAGTACAATAGAACCATCAAAGGCATTCCCTGTTCTAGGATGACTCTGTCCATCAGTTCAAAAGCCTCACTAGTGGAGTATTTTACCTCAATGTTTGTGTACTCCCCTTCAAAGATACTAAGACAGGCTCATACTGTATCCTGTTAAAACTTATTAATACTCTTGGCAATGCATACCACAATCCCCCATTTCAATAAAGGAGTATGAAGGAAAACTGGTGGGTTCTAGGTCAAGAAAACTCTTTAATGGGAATCTGGTTGAGAGAATGCAGAGAGGCATCAGACAGCGCCAGAACCTGAGAATCCAACATGGTTTTATGAACAAATCACAAGCTCTATAAAGACACACTTAATCAGTCAAAGAATTCAGTAACTTAACAACATTTGTACGCAAGTAATGCTATGAATCAGACAAACTTGACACTTGAAGACCATGCTTTTCAATATACTTTTTGCGAGCCTCCTCAATCATTTTTGCTTTCCTCTCTTGGAAGGTAAGGGATCCAGTCTGAACAGATTTCTTTGATGATGATGAAGAGGCAGGCATCTACAAACAAAACAAAACAAAAAGAATTCCAAAATATTCATTTACACTAGAGTTGGAAGGAACTATTCATTTATTTTTTTTTTAAATTTTAAGAAGAGCTACAAACCTGATCTTCAGATGGCCTCTGGGTACGTGAAGGTAGTGCTGGTCCCTGACCCTCAGGAACAAAAGGCACCAGGCCCTCCAATATGTTGGTGATGGTTAAATCAACATCCCATGTCCTTGCTTCAAGTGGGGGAGGAGCAAGTTTCATATGAATCAGTTTTGACCTTGGTGGCTATTGTTTTTAAAATACATTTCGTGATGTCTTACCTAGGTCTCTTCGAATGGCATCAAGAGGAACATTAGGTAATACTTCTTTAACCTGATTTGACATACGGAGCAGTTGAGCACTGGTAGGTTGTAATCTCAGAGCGGCAGTACCATTTGCAATAGCAACTGGCCGGTACAGCTCTGCCAAGTAGCGCTTTTCGTACTCCATCTGTAATTTCGATATTATATACAAGTATGGGATTACTTGGATAAATATAATGTTGGTGCAAAATTATAGCCTAATATAAAATTATGAACATTTACTTTGTCTTTAGCTGTGAATTTAGTTGTCCTCACACCAAGATCTTGGGCGATTGCTGCTTCAATACGCTCCATACAATGAGCAGGGGTTTCATCTTTGCGTAGTTCCACTACATTGAGGTATCTAAAAAACAAATACAGAATGAAAAAATTTCAGTCGAAAACAACAATATAAAATGAATAAATTATATATAAAAAAGATGCTTACCTGACAGTGAACACAGTAAAAGGAACAAAGAGATAGAAAAATATATCCCAAAGTTCAGAAGCAGCAACTACAGTAACAGCTATGTCTGCCATGGCCGGACGCCAGACCCTGATAACAGCTGGCTGTACTCTTGTTACAGTTTCAAGAGGCCAGGATTCAAACCTAAATCAAATAATTTAAAAAATCACAGTATTATTAACATTTTTATACATAGCGTTACTTAAAGGACAAGTACAAATAAAAACAGGTAAAATACAAGGACAAAAATTAAGAATGTCAGGTGAGTTGTGTAAACTCACTTCAATAATCCAGTTGTTCCACTTGTTGTTGCACCCTCTGGCTGAACCAAAACAGGAGTATCTGAATTACTGAGGTGTGCCCTCACATTGGCCAAGAGGGTATCACCATGACCCCAACTTTTTAAACTTAATGCCCAAGCTGAAGGTGCATCCCATCGTCCTGGCTTGAATCAAAATGTTGCTAAAGTAAGTAACCTTTATTTTATTTCAATTTAGATTTAAATACAAGATATTGGCACTTACTGTCACACAACCACTCAGCAAATGAATGGGAATATAATCAAGCATTGAAATGTGATTTGTAACAATAACTTGTGCAGACTCATCACACTTTTCCACACATTCTTCTCGTACAACAATACCAAGAGTAAAACACAAAGTTTTAAGAATCATACTGAAACCCGCAACACAGATAGCACTTATCAGATATCAGACACACGTGAAAATCTACAACCAGATACAGGGTGAAAAGTTACTAACCTTTTGATGAATGAAACATGAGGCACAAAGGCAGCAGCCAATAGAACTTGAAATCCGATGAATGAACGTAGAAAAGCCAGAAGAAGACCAAATGGCGAATAAAGTAGAAGTGGTATTAAACGCCAACCAGTAGGAAATCTTACAAAGAAAATAAAAATAGAAACATTAGATTTGGAATGGTTAATAACCAAGTTGTAAACTTGACCAGAAATTATATACAATCCACCAGATGTGATTTTTGATGATGTGAAAAAAGGGGAAAAAAATAAAATTGCTCCGTATGTTAAGTAATCCCAGCAAGTTCAGACACCTATTATCATGAATTGATCACCACCAGCACATCATAAAATAGGTGGTGCTTGGCTTTTTTTTTTTTTTCAAGTAAGTAATGGATTATTTCTCAACTTTGAAAGGCATTGAACAACAAAGAATCCACCTAGCACACATTTCAGAGCTTAAAAGAAACCAGTACGTAATAAACATCATATTCAAACTAATATGAAGGTGCTCTTGTGTAAAGCCATTGATTTACTAAAGATCACCGATTTCGAAGACCGAAATTCTTAGCACGTCAATTAGAAGGACTTCCACAGGACAGGTAGATGTTTATGTGTACGGACCTTTCCTCACGGAACAGTTGCTGTATTCCTATGGTCGACATTCTGCTGCTAGAAGCGGAAAGTTTGCTTGAACGAAAGTTTTTATGCGAAATTATTCGTGACCTCGGTTTAAGTGAGCGAAGTAACACTAAATATGAATATTACATGTCAGTTGGTTAAAAAGTTGTACAATGATGTAAGTAGGGTTCAGCAAGGTTCAGCCGACAGCCGCCATTAAGTTTCTCGGACGCTGCGTGACCTCTATCGGTGATAAACCAAACTACTTGGTCGACGCTCATCATCGAGAAATCGAGCGAGCTTTCAGCATGTGTTTATGGGGGTTATGATGCTAGATGTTATGTTAGATGTTATGTTAGATGTTGTTCATAACTAAATATTTTGATATTGTACTGCAGAACCTTGTTGATTATTATCGGGAAAATGAAACACTCTAAAAAGTAAGTCTCATAGTCTCTTTATTTCTTAATCTTTTCAAGCTGTTTCTCTCTATATCAGTATGAAATACATGTGTGTTACATGAAACCATGCACTACATATGATACCCATGGTTGAAGCAGATAATAATACTCTTTAAAAAATATTTTTTGTCGTAGGCGTGGTTCTAATAGCTTTACGCAACGGTCTATTCAAGAAGACATGTTTCTGGATAAAAGTTCTCCGTACGAGCCATCAGATTCAGAGGATGATTACTCTCAGCAAGAAAAAATGTTGCTTGAGAAAGTTCGCTCAAAATCCGCTCAAAATAAAACTAACAAAAAGGTAGCTGTAATGGATTTACCGCTCTATGATGAGGATGAGGAGGATGTTGATGAAGATGATGAGGACATAGATGATGAGGAGGATGACGATGTCAATATGGACAGTGATATAGAAGGGAAAGATGATGACTTCCACCTCCCTGACCAAAGAGCGTGGGGGAAAACTAAGAAGAACTATTATAACACTGATTATGTGGACAAGGATTATGGAGGTAAGATCCCGAATCTGGTGCATTTGTTCTTCCTTACATTTGTATCACCAAATTTAATGTATTTTTTTTTAAACACTCTTGCACAGGGTTTGATGGAGAAGATGCTGCAGCAGCTGAATTAGAGGAGCAAGAGGCTCGAGAAATCCAGAAGCGCCTTGCTGCAGAACTTGATGACAATGACTTTACATTAGATGTTTTCACAAAGGTAAGATCTTTGTTCTTATTTTTCATGTTGTGAGGTGAACCACTAAACCCATCGGATGTTTCTTACCTCAGAGTAAAGAAGAAGATCAAGCTACTTTAACTCCCTCAGAAGAAATTATTAAAACAGACCTCAGCAAATTAAGTTCTAAACAAAAGTTAGCCCTACTTGAGAAAGAAGCTCCTGAATTGATTGGCATCATATCAGAGTTTAGAGGTAATGAACAATCATTCAAAATTTTGCTTGTAGTCTGGATTTTCATGGTGTTCTTTTTAAGTAGTGAAAAAATATTTCTCTCCAGATCTCATGGAAGAACTTCAAACTCGCCTCCAACCTGCAATAAACCTAGTTCAGAAAAAACTTGTTTCTTCCCCACATCTTATCCATTTTATTCGCACTAAATACCACCTTGTCAATAAGTACGCCTGAGTTACTGTTTTCCTTTATTTTATTGTAATACTTGTTTTCATCTAAAATTTTTTCATTTTTCTGAGTGCAGTTATGCCATGAATGTGTGCTTTTATTTATTGCTTCGAGCTCGGCGTCTGCCTGTTGCTGCACACCCTGTGGTAAAGCGACTTTTGCAATTTAGGCAACTTTTGCAGCAGCTTCAGCCTCTTGAAATAATAGCATCAGATCAACTGGATGAGCTTTTAAGTGCTGCCAAAAATGGCTTATTGCCTATCAACAATGAAAATGGATCAGTCTTCAAGTAAGCTATCAGATAGGGTTTAGTTTCTTATCTTTAAATCTTTCCTCTTATTTGAAGTAATTTTCACTAACTCCTCCCATTCTAGGAAAAAACCCAAGAACAGTCTTAAATTATTATCACTGTCTAAACCATTTGAGGAAGATCAACTCAACGCCGGTTTTGAGAAGATTCCTGTGGAAAATTCTAAAGTGAAGAAATCAAAGGCAAAAGAAACGACAAAGTCAGATCTATCGAATTCGGACAAGCCCTCAGGCAATTATTCAAAGGACAAGGAGAGTGGAATGCCTTGGGAGAACTCCTTGGATATTGAAAAGGGTAAAGGTACTAGTTTATTTAAATTATTCTCTTTTTAATAAGTGTAATGTCAATATTGCTTAGCTTTCTTTTGCCAATTGTACAAAATTACCATACAGTTTTTTTCTTTCTTGTTTTAGGTGTTTCATGGAACTCCAGCCTTGGAAGTGGCAGTGATAGTGAAAATGATAATGACAATTTAAATGATGAGATGGTTGATTCTGAGACCCTGAACGAAGATGGTAGTAAACGAGCCATTACTTGGCAAATGGCTAAGAATAAAGGTCTTACACCTCATCGCAAGAAAGAGCAGCGCAATCCTCGCGTTAAGCATAGGAATAAGTTCCGCAAGGCCAAAATTCGTCGTAAGGGTCAGGTAAGAGTGTGCTTCTTGAACTCAGATGTCCTCTGTTCAGTGTGAAACAAAGTGGTAATGGTTTTGGTTTTGTTTTCAGGTCCGTGAGGCTCGAACTGAGCTGAAGCGATATGGAGGTGAAATGTCTGGTATTAAGAAGACTGTGACAAAAAGCATTAAACTTAAGTAAAGCTTCCACAAACAAAGTTTTTTACTCGTTCTTTACAACAGTATCTACATCTTAGGTAAATGTGAAGAGAACAAGTATTGTGCTCAAAACTTGGTTTTGTTAGTGACCTCTACTTAATATCACAAACCACATAACTAAATAACATAACTGTATACTTATTTTAAAGCTTGAAAGACGTTCTTTTATCCGTAAACGAAGTATTTTCTTCTCTACAATGAAAAGTTTTGAGTAAATCACGTTTGAAAATATCCGTTTTAACGGCGTTGGAACATATATTTGTAACTTAAATATCCCACGAAAAACATTTCAATCTTCAACATATTTACACTTGAAAACATATCTTCCAGCTTTGGTAAACATTTCTTTTTTCCTCTGATGTAATGAGATAAAACTTATACTTTTCCTGTAAATGAAAGTTCTTTCAGACCCTGCAACTCTGGTATCGGGAAAGTGGGTGCTGACGCATTCAAATCGATATTTCGGTAATTTCAAAACGGCGCTGAACTCCAACAATAGCCAACAATCAAAAACTAGTTGGACTTCTTCCTATGTGTAGTGTCATTGGGATCATGAAATTTCGGCAAGTTTATGTTTCAACATAATTCCGCACTTAACAAAACCAGTTTTGATACTCATTCTGTTTGTAAAGAAGAGTTCCTTCACTTTATATCAATTTTGCAAAGTGCAAAATTGATATTTCCAAACATGTTATATTTAGGCTGATGTCTTTGCTTCTTGTTTACACTGAAAATGTTTCTTTGCACCAACAAATTTTCTTGGCCCTTCAGAATAATTGGAGTTAAAAATTTGAGTTAGGAACAAATTAAAATAAAAAAGAAAGCTTGTTATGAACATTATGACTCCCTTTACCTTAGAGCTCTCAGATTTTTACTTTACTGTGAATGTTTTTTCTCTCCTCTTTATTGGGGAGGAACTTCAGGGTGTCCACATCAGAGAAACAAAAAAATAATAGAGCGGGGGGGGGGCACGAATGTCACAAAAAATCACTCATGGGGTAGTTGGATAGGTAGTAAGCAAAACAAAAAGTTAATAACCAGCATCATATATTTCCTCTAGGTTTCAAATAATGAACCATTCATTTGCATAACATATATGTAACAATAGTTGCAAATTGACCAAATACTTTTTCAAATGAGATTACAGGTTCAAAGGACACTTTCTAATGACTAGTAAACCTTTCAGGAAAGCATAAATTTGATGGAATGACAGTTCACAAAAACTTCAACTCTAAGTTGATATGGTACAATGAATCTGGGTAAAACATGCAACCATAAATACATTTAAAAATTTTAACAAAGCACAGATGGCAGTAAAATGAGCAAATAAAAAATATCGGTTTAACAAATTTCTTGAGGGAGTGATTATTGTCTGTGCCTCAAATATTCATCTTAAAGAAAATGTTCACTGACGTGCATTAACAATTTCAACAAATTCAGGCTTCAAAGATGCACCTCCTACAAGGAAACCATCAATGTCCCCAGATTTAGCGAGTTCCTTGCAATTGGCAGCGGTGACTGAACCACCATAAATGATACGTGTCTCATTGGCAACCTTCTCGGAAATCTTGGATTTTAACCATGCTCTGAGCTTTTCATGAACTTCCTGGGCCTGAGAAATATGGACTTAGTTATTATTGAAGTTCTCACATATGTAATCTGTTTGTCTAAGAATTGCACCTGACCTACCTGTTGGGGTGTGGCAGTTTTACCAGTACCAATAGCCCAAACTGGCTCATAGGCAATAACAACCTTGGACCAGTCCTTAATTTTGTCCGCAATTGCTTGGGTCTGGCGATAGACTACTTCTTCAGTCTTGCCAGCTTCTCTCTCTTCCAACTTCTCTCCAATGCAGGCAATAACTGACAAACCTTCTTCCAAGGCATGAGCAGTTTTCTCCGCTACAAGCTACAACCCAAGATATCAAGATCAAAAACAGAAAACGGGGAGAAAAAAAACAGAGGTACAGAGAGATTCATACAGCATCACTCTCTCCAAACACATTACGCCGCTCTGAATGACCGAGAATAACCCAGTTGAGTCCAAGGTCCTTCAACATTGCTGGACTGATTTCACCTATGAAACAGAAAATTTCAATAAGAGGGTGAAACATTCGACCCCATTTCACAATTCCAAAATATGTGACAATACCTGTGAATGCTCCCTTGGGTACCTTGTAACAGTTTTGAGCAGAGACTGAAATGGTGGCAGGAAGTAGGCTCTTGGCATACTCCAGGTAAGGAGCTGGGCAACCCACAATGACCTCTGGAAATTTGACGAGGTATTAATTGAATGATGTTTTCATTCAGATTAAGTTCCTCATTCACAAAAATGCTCGGGGCCACACACATAGTAAAGTACTTGATGGTAACTTGAAATTTATGAGTTTTCAACAGTATCAACCGAAGTCATGAATTGAGAGCTAAGGCATGTTTGAAAAAGAACTATCCACAGTAAAGGTTACTCACCAACATTAGGGTCCAGAGGCCCTTTCTTCAGAAAATCGACTATTTCCTGAATGCTCTTCTTGTCACCGTTCATCTTCCAGTTGCCACCAACGCAGAATTTACGGCTCATGTTGACGGTTGTGTTGTTGGATTTGTCGAGAAATCTGAAGACACACCGTGTAGAACGGTGAGCTGAAGGACAGTCGGAGTGAGACTGGTCAAGAGCCAAGAGCAAACGTGTCCGGACCGACCCCTACTTTTCAGCTGCTTCCCCTGTCGACTCGACAGTGACCTTCACCTCGACGTAAGGGCACGGCGGCGGGGCTCGGTGGGTGGGAGATGAAGAGGGGGAGGGACTTGGTGTTGCCAACGCTCGGGGAAACTGCGCCATTTACAACGAAATTTAAAGGGCAAATGTCGATGATTAAAATTTTAACGTTTTATCGTGTGAAATATTGTTCAAGGTCGATTCTTTTGCTTAGTGATAAAATAAATTCCCAGACGAGACAGTCGAATTGGTCGAATCAACCTCCACAAGCTGGTAGAGTGGTCAAACTGCGCACACCGAGTAGCGGGAAAATTTCAATTGTAAGAGTAATCCGGGGACTCAAAAGTAGGGGAATCTTCATCTGAAAAGATGAAATGTGGAATGCTGCCTTCTGAATCCCCGCCAGCCACCGTCCGTCGTCCCCGCCGTGGAGTCGAGGGGGAGCGCGTCGCTTGGGTGGGCTGGGCGGCGGCGCGGCCCCGGCGGGGCGACAGGCGCCGTGGCGCCAGGTACGCTCCGCGGCTGCGGCGCCGCGACGCGACGCGACGCGACTCCAGTCCAGGCCAGTCAGTTCAACTGGCGCCGCGGCCGGCGCTCGATGGGAGTGCTGAGGCCTGCAGGTGCACCCCATCGACCCGGCATAGGACTCAGATCGCGAGCAAGTTTCGCTGGGCCCATACTTTCGTCTCTGTGTTGTTATTAATTTTTGCTGTCCAGCGAATTTTCCAGCTTTCTTTCCCCAGAGCTTTCCCTCCTTGAGTTATTCAACCTTCTACCGACACGACATCCATCCCCTTTCCAAGCGCAATCAATCGCCTATGTAAGGTCTCAATGAGCTACAAGACAGATTTGCCAGGAGCAAACAACTCTGAATTTTGGTGTACATATTTTGTATTTTTTTTTGTGTGTGAATTTTCGTGAATATTTACTTGAGGTATATCTAAGTTTTTGTGAATTCAACCTAATTTTTTGTGATTTTTTTTTACAAAATTTTTCTGAATTTTCCCGAAGTTTTGTAAACTTTTGTGAATTTTTCTAAATCTTCCAGAATTTTTGGGAGCTCTTATGAATTTTCCAGAATCACGAGGTGTACGAAAATTTCAGAGTTGCTTCCCATTCGCAGATTTGGCGTCTGCTGGCGCGCGATCCGCTCGCTGTGCATCCGCAGTATGGCGTCCGTTTTAAACTCGGCTCTCATCTGTTCCTTCCAGGACATCTTATCTTCGGACGTCGGCCTCTCAGCTCGTTCCTGGAGGCTGCCCGCCGCGCCGCCGGCGCCAGGAGGGTCTGCGACTGTGAGCGACGCGGTCTGGGGCTGAGGCTGGCCGAGGACTAGCCTCACCGCAGGACTATCAGCGAGGAGGGCCTTCCCTGCCTTGCCGTGCCGTGCCGTGCCCCGCCCTGCCCTACGGCCTGTCCTCCTATCTCGCCGCGGTGGCTGTCACACCGGTGGACGCGGAGCTCGCAGAGCGTCCGATCAAGATGTCCACGATGGACGTCGATACGGTAAGCGGGGCTGTCGATGCCGACAAGACGAAGGGGGCTGTTGATGCCGACAAGACAAAGGTACCCCAGACCACGCCTGAAGACGAGGTGGACACCAAAGACCCGGAGATCGACGACGCCCTAGCGGTAAGATAGGTTTACCCGGGTTTACCCTACGCTACGTCGCGCTGGCGTTCGTTGGCTTATGCACTTTTTAAATGCTCGATTAGGAACATTTTCTTTTTTCAAAAATGCGCACAAAATATGCAAATTGTTTATAATAGTGTATTGAAAAATGCATAAGTTGAGCATGTGCCAAAAAAAATCATAGGGACGACTAAAAATTGTTCATCAGAATTTAGTGGGTGCGTGTGCGGGGACGGGTCCGGCTTCCGGCCTGTGTGGTGCGACTTGCTAACCCGCGTGCAGTCCCGCCTGGTCCCGCAGCCACGCTGCAGATCGCGCTCAGGGAAGTGCCTCGCGCGCGCCGTGTCGGCTCGCAATGGTGCCAATAATTATTGATGGCAATAGCGACATCACTGCCGCTCCGTCATGGAATATGCTTCCCTCTGGGCAGGATAGGAAACGCGCAAGGTCAGTGGGGCAGAGCCGGGCAGAGCACCTGGAGTCATTGGGCCGCGGGCCGGGCCGGGTCGCAAGGTACAGTGGGGCCTCCTCGCGTGTCTGAGGTCCGTTCCGTTGGTGCCTGCTGCGCCTGCTGAGCTGCGCAGGGTCGCGAGGTCTCTAGGCTGGGCGACCTGCCCTGCAGACCGCATCTCCGCCCCCCAGGCCGCGCCGCCCATGGCACTGGTTGCCGCCGCACGCACTGAAGAGAACCCAAACGGGCGATCCAAGAAAAGGGGGAAAAAAAATCTAGACCCAAGTTGTGAATCGTGAGAACCTCATCCCCCAGCCCTGAACTAGTTCAATATTAGTATACCTTACTGACTCGACAAAATTTCTCCCGCGAGTGAGGTAGTCGGATTGGGTCGGACGCGAGAGGAAACAACTCTGAAATTTGTGTACACCCCGTAAGTCAAGCAAATTCAGAAAAAAAAAATAATTCAGGAAAATTTTGAAAAGTTCACAAAAAATGTAGGTAAAATTCAAGTAAAACTTCTTGAAAATTTCAGAAAAATTCATAAAATGTGTGCATCAAAATTCAGAATTGTTTCCCCCTCGGTCGGACGAGTAAGGCTCGGGTACAGCGGAACCGTACAACAGTGTATGTGTATCACCCTGTCAAAAAGTAGACTATCTGATAAAATGAAAACCAGGCTGCAAGGTGATTGCAATTGCTTTCTCATCGATAAAAACAAATCCGAAAACACAACGCGTGGCGTATGTTTCATCTCAGATAAGGCGCACTGAGCAATCCATTCTCGCCGCTCTTGATTCAAGTGTGCACTGCCGGTGCGGCCCGGCCCGGCCCGGCGCCGCGTCACGCGGACGTCAGGTCGCATGAGGTAAGGACAAACGCACGCCACCTGCTACGCTTGCGGGCTGAGTCATCCAGTTGCAGCACTCTTTGGGTTTCCGAAATAGGCTGGCTACTCGAGCAACAGCGCGTCTGAGTGCCACCCCGATGCTCCCGGCGAATAGGAAGGCCTACGTGGGACGCGAGTATCGGAAGTCAAACCCAGACGCTCTCCTAGCGCTGACTTGCCTTTGTATTCCGAAGCAAACCAGCCGACTGGCTCCGAGGATCGCTCACATTCGCCTGTCCTCGTCGCATACCTGCACTGTTTAAACCTTGCGAACAATCGTTGCAAAGAAATTGGATGCTTCGCATTGCGAAGAAAAAGTTCGTATTACAAACAAAATAGTTCGCAACGCTTCGCAAGCTTACAAACTTTTTACGGCTTACAAACTAAATAGTTTGTAAGTTGCGAAGAAATTCTTCGCAATTGCGAAGCAGCCAAATACTTCGCAGCTTACAAACTATTTAGTTTGTTATACGAACTTTTTCTTCGCAAGGTTTTAACAGTGTGAGGACATGGAGCAGTACCGTGGGTGGGTAACAGAGGGACAGAGGGACAGAGGGCACCGCTGTGGGGTGGGGCTGGGGCTGTGGGTGCAACAAGAACGGAGGTACGAGAGTGATCTTCTATATTGGCCGGCTGGTCGGGGCGGGGGCCGCAGGTGCGTGACGAGTACCCACTCCACGCGGGACTTGGGCGGGCCTGGGGGGCCTGGGGGGCCTGCCGACTGATTCAGAAGATCGCTCTCGTACCTCCGTCCTTGTCGCACTCATGGGGCCTTGCCACTCCCGACATAGGGCGCCGCCACAGGTGCGACAAGGACGGAGGCACGAGAGCGATCTTCAGAATCGCTCGGCAGGGCCGGCCTTGGGGGTGCCACGTCAGGACGGAGGCGGAGGATGCTCTGCCGGTGGAGGCGGAGGTTCGCGATGTCACCGGAAGTTGCACAGCGAGTGCAACAATCTCGCGGCCTGCTTGGCGTGTGCGAAAGCAAAAGCTCCCCTTCTCTCTCCCCGCGGAACTCGAGTTGGTCCCGACCGTCCCGACGCATTCCGACGCCTGAGAACTTTTGCCTGTTTTTTTTTGGGGGGAGGGGAGGGGGTGGTTGGGCGGGGTGGTATAAGGATGAATGAGGATGTCATTCCTCGGCGTCCACGTGCGCCTGCCCGCCGCGGGCACATCGCGGCACATCCTCAATATGGTGTACCCTTTTGTACTGTCACCGTCTCTAACCATCTATTTCGATCCAAATCCATTTCATGGTTTTGATTATTTTGTCTCGTAGAAAATTGGAGCTGCACTTCTTGTCACAGCGGCGATAGCGAATATAGTTCTCTTATGTCGTTGGCACGGCCGTTTACTCTGCTTGGTATGGGACCGCCGGGCCGCGACTGGCAATCGCTGTGAAATCGAGATTTAGACGCTTCAGCTAGCTCGTGGCGCATCAGCCAGGCACTGAAGCACCTGAGTCCGCGGCGGTTAGGGCTCTTATTTGTACCCGGGTATCCGGGTGACCCGGGTGGGTACCCGCCCGGGTAGGAACCGGGTCGGCGGGTTTACTCGGATACCCGGGGTACCCGGGTAAACCTGTCGACCCGGTTCCTACTCGGGTTACCCGGTTCCTACTCGGGTTACCCGGTTCCTACTCGGGTTACCCGGTTCCTACTCGGGTTACCCGGGTACCCGCGGGTCGGGTTTTTAAGAACCCTAGTGGCGGTATAGCCGCGTGCCCACTAGCCAGCCTCTGTGCAGTGCAGACGTGCCCAGGTGTTGCCCAGCAGAGGCAGGCAGAGATACCTGCCCGTCGCACACTGCTGAGCTGAGCCCGGACGGTTTTTGCCTTTGCCTAACTTTTGCGGGCAGCGCGGAGGTGGCGGCCGTGGCGGCCACGGGCGGAGCTTGAAGAGGGGGGGGGGGGGATGTCGGGTGCCGTGCCCCGTGCCGCGAGCTTTGACATGGACCCAGAGACGGCGACGCCAGAAAGCGCTGGCCACGCCCGCGCTCTCCCGCAACCCGCGTCGAGCAAACGGCGACCCCGTTGCCCTGCCCCTGCCCCTTCCGCACCCGGACCGTGCTGCAGTAGCCATTCAGGCGGAACCTGGTTGAGCACTTCCTGGCGGCGTAGCGGAGCGAACACGGTGACAACAACACAGCCAGGTCCCGCTACGCGCTGCCACTCCCCCGCAAACAGAGGGGCAGGGCCCTGGGGGCCCAGGCGCCGTGCCGACGCCGACGCACCGAGCCTGCTGCCGGCCGGGCCGGGCCGGGCTGGGCCGGGTCAAAAACCCTTCACGCGTGTCCCGGTGGCGCGCGGTGAGGGCGGGCCGGGCGCCGGGCCGGGCCGGGCCGGGGCGTGCGGCGGAATACAGTCCGTGCCGTGAGCCGAGTGATTTGTGCTGAAGGCCCGCGGCCCCAGGGCGTGCATTACCGGGGCCGCCGCTCCTTTGTATCGGAGGCCCTGGCCCTCCCCCGGCCCCGCCGGCCCCGCCGGCCCCGCCGCCCCCACCACCCCCACCACCCCCACCACCCCCGCCGCCCCGCCGCCTCCACCGCCCCGCGACGCCTAGGCCTGGCCGGACACCAGCGTACCGAAGCGAGTGGTCGATGAGAGGGGATGACGTTCAGGTCCGGGGTGAGTGTGAGTATCGACCCGGACCTGAGGGCTGAGCCGGGGTGTCACAACTGCTCCGCGCCGCACCGCAGGAACCGGTCTGTCCTTGTCTTACTCATGGGGCACTAAAAAAAATCAGTGTACACCCTAACACAAAATCAGAAAAACCAGAAAAAAAATCAGTTATTTTTTTTAGAAAATCACGTTAAACCAGAAAAATCAGACAAATCGATGTACGCTTCGATTTTTAGTGAAGGACCCCTCGGGAGGCGCCCGGGGCCCGCCGCCAGTGGGTCGGATCGGACGGGACAGCACGGACAGCCTCCGTCTCCGTGTCCGCTGGTGGTGGTGGTGCAGTACTGCTTGCTTAAGATTCAGAGGTCGGTAGAGTTCCCGAACTGAGTGTCCAATCGATCTGCGACGGCTGAAGCAAGTGCAGTCGCAGTCAAAGTGTTATGCTCATTACAACAGGTCTGAGCCTCTGCGTTCTGCAAACGGTTCCTGATTCATGATATTAAAATAAAAATGACTTTTCGTTTGAATTTGCAGCCTAGCAAGCCCCTGGACGCCAATCGGTATGCCACCAAGAAAACCATCGCCCAGGGTATGCTGGACATCGCGCTGCTCACGGCCAACGCGTCTCAGCTCAAGTACATCCTGCAGGTGGGGCCGCGGCACGAGTTCTACTCCCTCATGCTGGGCCTCATCGCGACCTCCATGATCCTGCAGGTGAGCGGAGGAGGAGGCTCATGTTGCTGGGCAACCGTGTGCATGTTTATGTTTCGCCTGTCCTGTCCACCGACCCCACGCCACACGGGGCGGGGGCGGGCTGTGGGGCCTTATATGGGGCTGGCGCCGAGGGAGGGCGGCGGCGCGATGGTGGCGGGGGTGGCAAGGGTGGCGGCGCTGGCAACGCGAGGGGGGGGGGGGGGGGGGGGGGGGGTATACAACACTGGACAACGCCGCCGAGCCGGGAGGTGGCAGGTCGGAGGTACCTCTTCATCCCATGCAGAAATTTATACGCAACATGTGCTAGAAAGAAAACTGTGGGCGACGCAGAACCGCTCTCTGATTGTTGTTCTGGCTTCGCAGCGCTGCGCTGCTCACTCGACTCCGAGAACCGCGTCCTGGTCGTCTTTGGCCTTGACTAAACAATTGGGCGACCGCCTGTGCAACGGGACGCACGCACGACGCACGCACCCTCCCGCTATTCGAACACGAACTATGTCCTAACTCGCCATTCGCTTTACCGACAGAAGTGTTCAGGTCCCCCACCCTTAATGGGCCTGCTAATGCCGCTGCTGGGGTGCCCTTCCGCGGGGCCCCGCTCCGGCCCGAGGTCGATATCTCGGGTAGCGGGTCGGCGAGGGGCAAACAACTAACTCTGAATTTTGGTGTACAAATTTTGTTTATTTTGGCTTGAAAGTTACCTGACCTTTTTTGCGAATTTTGCTTAAATTTATATGAATTTTTCAAAATTTTTGTGAATTTGTCTGAAATTTTCTGAATTACGAGGTGTACTAAAATTTTGGAGTTGGTTCCCCCTCGCGAGTCAGAGTATCAGCGTCGTGCCTCCGGCCCGGACCCTGCTTTTCTAAGCTCATGCTGTAAATGATGCGCTGATTTTTTTTCAGTGAAATATCGTAGCGCTGCAGCAGGGCACGGCAGGTGTGAGAGCCAGTGGTGGCTGGGCGCGAAATTAGCCAGAAGTGCTTCGGGGTGGGGTCCACCCCGCCCAGCGGCCGGACTTCGGGTGAGGAGGGGGAGGGGCCGTGCTGGGCTGGGCTGGCGATGACTTGTGCAGAGGGCCGAGGTAGGGCATAATTTTCCACCTCGACCGGGCCCCCGGCAGCCGCCCGTCAGCGGCCCGCTCCACTCCGACATTCTCACTCACCCACGGCCACCCCGGGCCACCCTCACCTTTCTCTGTCGCTCACCCCCGCCGGATCATACCTCCCCGCGGCGGTGTCGGCCGCGAGACCCTCCCCATCTGAAAAGCCACGTGTCGGCACCGCGGGTCGATCCACCACCACAAAACACCGGCGCGCTTTGCGGTGCGCGGCCTCTACCCTTGCCGGACCGCGGGTCTGCCCCCGACTCCGGCTGCCCCCAGCTGCCCCCGACTGCCCCCAGCTGACCCCGACTGCCCCCAGCTGCCCCCGACTGCCTCCAGCTGCCCCCGACTGCCGCCGGCTGCCCCCTGCCGCCCCCGGCTGCCCGCGGCGCTGCTGATCGGCCGGCGGTGCTTGCAGGTGGTGCTGGGGGTTCTCTTCCTGTCGCTCAACGTGATGCGGGACTGTCGGCTGCACCGCGAGGAGTACAAGCGCTCGGCCGAGTTCATCAACTACTGCGGGGTGGGCGGGTGCGTGCTCGTGACCGCCATCAACCTGCTGGCCTCCGGCCTCGACCCCGGGCTGGCCTCGCTGGGCGGCGGCCACGTCGCCCCGGACATCCCCGGCCTGGCCGACTCCGCCTCGGCCGCGCTGGTCTCGCTCGCGCCGCCCAACGGCACCACGCCGCCGCTGTGACGGCCGGGTCCCCCCCCCCTCACCCCTTCTCTCTCCCGCAGCCGCGACGTGGACAATCGACAACGGGCGTGACGGAATCAGATGCATCCGATCTTCCATGCCCTTCTGACGCCCTTGTTCGAGCGGAGCTGTCACGGCCCAGCTCGGCCCGGCCCGGCTAGAGAGACTCATAGTCTCTCTCTGAGTCTCTCTAGGCCCGGCCCGCGGCCCCGCCCAGTGCTGCCCTGCCCGGTGCTGCTGTTTGGCTATCGCTCCGTTCCGGACCGGACGGTTACGTTATCGGGTCTGAGATTTGTTCTTGGCGAATGCCTCTCCTTCCCTACCTCAAGAATGCGATGTACCCGCCCGGGCCCCCCGCCCCCGCACACACACACCCGCCCGCCCGCACCCGGCCTGGCACCGCCCCCGCGCCCAGCCGCCAGCCCCGTCCCCGCTGCCGCTCCCGCCCCTGCCCTGCCCCGCCGCTCATAGCAGTACAGGCGCTTTATGTGCCGGGCAGGTGCTGGTCGGCATCATGTTCCTGGTGATCGGGGCGCTCAACATAAACAAGGACAAGGACAAGCGGCGCGCCGACATCCTCAACGACGTCATCCTCATCATGGTGTTCGTCATCTCGGTGACCAACGTGGTGATCGCGGGCTTCGGCATCGACAACGCCAGCCGGCCGCTGCGGCTGCTGTCCGACGAACGGGGGGCGTACAGCAGATAAAGGCCGCCCAGCCCAGCCCAGCCACCCCTGTCCTCGCCCCGCCCCGCCACGCCACGCCACGCCCGCCCCCGCCACCACCGCCCCCCTGTCCCCGCGCCCTGCACGGCCCTCCGAGCAGTTCGGTAAGCTGGCGTGCCGCCGCAGGTGTCGGCGGGCGCGCTGTCGCTGTACCTGGCCAACATGACGGTGGTGGACTACGAGCAGCGGCGGCGTGCCAAGGCCCTGTACCTCCTGGCAGTGGGGTGCATCATGCTGGCCATGACCGCCGACGTCGTCAAAATGGGGTTCGGACTCGACCCGGCCTTGCCGTACAACGCGTCCCTGCGCTACTACGAGCCCCCCGCGCCCGCCTGAGCGCAGCTCGCTGGTGGACACCCAAGTGTCTGCATCTCGCACACTGAAACACATTGGGGGCTTTATTTCCCAACGAATTTAGATCAAAACATATACAATTCTGCAGTAGTCAGACACTTGGGTTTCTAATGCGCACTGCGGCAGGTGCTGCAGGGGCGTCGGGGAGGGGAAGGGTGTGGGGGGAGGGGTTGGGGGCGGTCACATTCCCGACTTACACCTGTGCCAGTACTTACTCTGGATTGACGTTTTGTTCGCGTATCTACTCCGGTAAAAATGTGGTCCGAAAAATAAACGGCACCCGCTCCCTGCCCCTTCCCTCGTGGCTGCAGCCCAGGCTCCAGCGCCTCGAGCGCCACGGCCAACCAGCCTGGGAGGTCGGCCGCGCGGGCCGCGCGCAGCAGCAGTGCGAGAGTGGTGGCCTACCCTCGGGGTGACAGGCGCGCGGGGCTGCGCGTCCGCCCCCTCGCCCATAATACAAAAAACACTCACATTTACTACACGTCCAGAGACCGTGGTTTTCACGGCTGTATGCTCCCAGCATAATGATCTGATTTAATCCGTCCTCATATTTTGGCAGTATTTTGTATCGATATTTTTGTTGGATACTATATGTGATTCATTTTTGTACGACAATCATTCATTAAATAATTTATGAGAAATATCATGGCTAGTTTATATGCAATGGGGTGGAGTAGCTTCTTCTCTCGAAATTCATACGTCTGTCTTCTGCCAACACAATTTCATTAACTGGGTGAGTAGAACGGCAACGTCTTTCATTCTCTCCGAGTCACTATAATGAATAAGTGCCTTAGTTGCTTTATTGCGTCACTGCCTGGTGCTTTATTGGAGCTTTTAGGCTTGCTTACTCGGATATGAGTGTAGTTTCAAAGAAATGGCTTGGCCCAGAATTTTTTTTTTTAATCACCGTGCCGCCTCACGCAGGTACTAAACGGCGTTCTCATGATCATCCTGAGTGCGTCGTACAACATTAACAAGAGCCATCACCACATCGGCGCGACCGTCATCAACGACATCATCCTCTCCGTCATCGTCCTCATCACCGCCATCAACGTCGTCATCGGGGTGTTTGACATGCGCGCCCCAGACGACGTCCCGGGGGGCGATATGACGACGACGACGGAGCACGCGCTGCAGTATTTCGCCTACCGCAACATGCAGACTTCGTAGGGCGAGAGGGCGGGGCGCGGCAGGCTGGCCCTCGCAGCCGCAGCAGCACACGTCGGCTGCTGACGTCTTTAAGCAACGACTTTGATTACTCGTGATGTATTTAGTTTACAGTAAAGTCAGCTCAGCTCTCTCATCGGTACAGGAATAATACAAAAAGGTTCCTGGTATTCTTTTATTTTCCTTTTTTTTTTGGAACTTAAAAAGGCAACAACAGATAAAGGTGAACACCTGGCTTCAAATGAATTTGTGTGTAACATATAAAATAAGTATTACAAATAATGTACAATATGAAACGAAGAACAAACGGGTAACGTCAACGTTTTCTTAAAATAAACTCTACCCTAAATATTTTACTTCTAGCTACGTATCTTAATCTAGAATGACAGGATAGATCACAGGCATATGGATGAAAAATGGGTCCAGAGAAAGATTAATTTTTGGTTTACATTCGGTGCGCAAAATAAAGGCAACATATTCTGCTTCAAGTCGATTACCTCAGCAGTGGGGTGGATACTAAAGGAGGGCACGCTCACGCATAAATACTGGTCATTTTTAATTTGTTTTTGACATTTCATAGCACAGCCACGCCATCATCTTTCTACGACTGTTCCCGCCTCTACGGGAATGACACAAACACTGCAAAGCAAGGGGAAGAATAAGAGAAATGAATGAATGAATGAATGAAAGAGGAGGCGAAGACATCACTGGAGAAAACCATGAGGGATTCGGTTTACAAATCTATTGGACCAGACATGGATGCTCTGCTTTGCTCACGCTGGAACCGTTCATATAAGCTCCTCTATCGGAGTCGGTGACAACGCTGCAAACTAAAAACTTGATGTTTTGGCGGGAACGGGAAGCTAGCACCCGCTCCCGCGCTGTGGTGGAGGTGGAGGGGGTGACAGGAGAGGGCCGGGTCCCGGAGAGGGCCTGGTGCCTGCCAAGCGAAGCTAAGGGGCGTTGGTCTCCTCACTTCTTTCCTCCTGGAACGTCAAACAAAAATAAGGGAATTCCATCAGCTCGTTGTCTAAGCCGGGCGGCGGCTGACATTTATCCGAGCGGTCCATCACTCGGTTTAGGAGCGTACACACGATTACCAGTGATTACTTCCAGTTATCGGTAAATTATTGGAGGAAAAGATGAATTTTTGTAAATTTTTGCATATTTCAGTGAAGGAAAAGCTAAAACAGAACGAAAAACGACGGAAAGGGGAGTTTAGGGAACAAGATTTCCAGTAGTTTTGGGACAACGCGTACACAGGATTACCAGAGTGGTGGACCCCTCGCATTTCTCCCGGTTTATGAGCGGCTCGAAATGGCAGCGGCAGAACACCGCCACCCACTGTTAAAAATCCCTTTACATATTACGGAAGTGCTACGGGACTCAGCGTGATTTTTTTTTTACGGCCGCCTGTATTTCTAAAATACGGGAGAAATCCGTAGTGGAAAGTTACGGCCATTTCCGTACCAAAGATCAAAGGTGCTCCGGGAGTCCTTAATCACAAAATAAGGGATTTTGGTGTACGGGACGGTCCGTTATTTCAAAGTACTGGAAGGTCCGTATTTTTCTGGTACGGTCGTCCCGTAAATTTAAAAACGGTTAAAAACCGGCTTACAAATTTCCGGGCCATCCCGTCAAAATTCCCGTTGTAAATTTTGACAGTGCCACCCTGCCGCCCCGGAGGCCCCGGCAGGCCCCGGAGCCGGAACTGACCTTTCTTGCCGGCGCCCTTGCCTCCGTCTGCCTTCCCTCCCTTCTCGCCACCCTTGCCTCCGCCGCCTGCTTTCTTCTGCAACACGACAAAATAACGACATAATAATGGTGCAGTGCTCGCAAGCGCCACGCGCGTGGTTAGCCCATGTCTCGGCCGGGGCCCCGGGGCTGGCAGCGCGCCCGCCCCCGCCCCGCCCCGCCCTTGGCCGCCAAACACTCACGTCATCCCCCTTGCCGCCGCCACCTGCAACAAGCAAGAGAGCAGCCCGTCAACATGCGGAGTAAAAATAAGTGTGTCACTGAGCCGTGCGCCCCGCGCCCGGGCCAGCCCGGCCCGCTCAGTTTGTTGTTAACTGCAGGCTGGCCCGTTAACGCCGTTGTTAGGTTAAGTCGTCAAGCCATTCTGTTCTGCTTGAGCTTGAGCGAGGGCGAGGCAGGGCAGAGGCGAGGTGGCTCGAGCTGGTCAGGAGGGGTCGGGTCGGGGCCGCGCTGCCCTCCTGGGCGCCTGACGAGCCGAGGCTGGGCCTCCCGCCACGCTCGCGAGCGCGGCCCGGTTGCCTATCCCGATTCTCGCAGGCGCTCGACACACACCGCGCGCCGGGCCCCGGGCCGGGCTGGCGGGCAGGGCAGCAGGGCCGGCGCCTACCCCAACCCTCTGCCCCTACCCGCGGCAGACGCGTTACGAGGGCGCGATCGAAGAGGCTGCTACCAACGCTAACCACCTCAGTTCAAGGAGGAGGAGTGGGACTGGGAGGAGAGGGCGAATCTCTTCGGAGGACAGACGTCGTGGCGCACGCTGAGGGGAAAAGGAGGGTTAGCAACAAGCTCAGCCACCCGCGCCAGGCACGCGAGGAACTGCACGTCAGAGGAGTGCCCCCCCCCCCCCTCGGGCCAGCCAGCCACCCGCTAGGCCTTCGCTCCATAGCACCCCAAGGAGAGCGCTCCCCCAACCCAAAGAGAGGGAGGCTGCCCCGAGGGGCAAACAAGTCTGAAATTTTTGTACATTTCGTAATTCAGAAAAAAATCAGGAAAATTGAAAAAAAAATATCAAGAAAATTCACAAAAATTTTAGTAAAAAATTTATGAAATGTGTACGACTAAATTCAGAGTTTTGTTTTCCCCGCGGGCTGCACCCAGATTCAGAAGATCGTGTTTAAGTTAAGTGCCCTCTCACTCCCAGTGGCCGAGACTCATGCGTGTGACAAAGACAAAGATACGAAAGTATTCTTCTGAATCTGACTTCAGCCCCCGCCCCTTGGGGCTGTTCAGTAGCTATGCTGTGCGGTGCTGTGCCGTGCTGTGCGGTGCTGTGCGGTGCTACCTATAACCCCCTCCCTTCCAAGCGCGGGCTCTCTGCAGGCAGGCGAGATATCCTTCGACATTTATTTGCTGTTGTACGTAACTTTTCCGTCTTTTTATGAGCTGAGCGGCCAATAAAGACCAATCCCCGCCCCATCCACCTGTAGACTGATTCCGCAAATTGGTTAGAGTAGCCTCTCAGGTGTCCTCTCTCTTGCTCCTTATGGCGTCGCCCCATGAGTGTGACAAGGACAGAGCGACGAAACCGCCTTGCGGAATCAGCCTGCTGTGCTGAGAGCCCGCGCTTGGAAGAGAGGGGGTTATTGGTAGCACGGCACAGCACGGCACAGCACGGCACAGCACCGCACAGCATAGCTACTGAACAGCGCCCTTGTGTACGAACACGAAATGGTAAACGCGGGAAGCATGAAGAAAAGAGTAGGGGAGGAGGGGGTATATTTTTATTTTCCAACGCTGCCAGGGCTGTGCGTTTACCGTCTAGCGGCCCAGCTCGAGAGAGAGAGAGAGAGAGAGAGAGAGAGAGAGAGAGAGAGAGAGAGAGAGAGAGAGAAGAGAGAGAGAAAAGAGAGAGAGAAAAGAGAGAGAGAGACGAGGCCGCTGGTCGGAATCAGCCCACAGGCAGGACCCTGTGCCTCCGACAATATTCCGGGAACCATCCCAGACCGCAGCGCGGAGCGGGTTGGGGCGGGTTGGGCTGGAGCGGGCGGACGTGGGGGACGTCATCGATTGGCCCGGGTACAGGCACAGGCACGGACCACACAGGCTCAGCACCCCTCGCCATGGGCCGGGCCGGAGCGCAGGGGACGTTACCAGGGCGCCAAACACAATGACACCCACACCCCCAGCCTGTAGGCACAGGATCAGGACACACACGTCCTCGGCCCGCCCCGCCCCGCCCCGCCCCACCCGGTCAGTAGAATGATTCTACACTGCAGCGGTTTTGTATCTTTGTCGTTGTTGAACTCATTGGGCTCGTCCATAGCATAGCGAGAGCAAGAGTGCGAGAGCGCTGTTCGGAATCAGCCTGCAGGAGGCGCGGCCCGCGAGGAGATGAGGTGAGATAAAGAGCGCGGGCAGATGAGCAGCTATATATCGATTGGGCGACCCCAACAGAACACTATTTGCGGAGTCCCAGTCCCCGCACGGGCCCCCGCGGCCTCAGCCTCATGCCACCCTCACGGTACGGGACAGGACGCCCCGGGCCGGTCATAGCCGGGGTACTTTTCGTTATGCTTCGGACGTTGCCAAACTCCTGTCACGAAATGGACTGGACATTTTCCACCAAGTCTCGCGTAGAGAGTGCAGCGACAAGCGCCTCAGAGTATAGCTCGTCATGTCTTGTGCCCTCCTTACAATCCCAGCGCAGCGCTCACTGCTGCGCGGTACGCTCTCGAACTCCGCTTTAAAACCGCCCCACGCTGACAACGGTGCTCGGCGCCTTCCCCCACTGTCCTGCATTTACTCCTGCGGTGCCACCCCTAAATGTTCTACCCCGCCTCTCCTCTCGCGCTTTTCAGCTGAGGATTCCCCGTCCAAGTCACCCGTCCTTTCCCGTCGCGTCGCCACTGGACTCACCTTTGCCCTTGGCCATTCTGAGTAGGAGTCGGGAAGTGTCCCGCACCAAGCGCTCTCGCAGTCTCGTCGAAACAAAGTGACGCCGCCTTCGCCTGTGAGCTGGGCTGGGGGCTGTGGGCTGGGTCTGCCTGCCAGCCGTGCTGCCAACGGGGCGGGCCGCGCCAGGAGGGGGCGGACGGGGCCCAGTAGGGGGTAGGAGGGGGGACTGGGCGGGGCGGTACGGGGCGGGGCCGTCCATCCCGCTTCTGCGTCACAACCCCCTACCTCAGCCCGGCTGCGGCTGGTCCTGGGCCCTCAGCCTGCGCTGCCTGCGCTGCGCGGTTAGCCTCTGCGACCCGATCGGCCGACGAATCAAGTTAAAGTGCCAATGTTATGTTCAACTTTTAGCCCCACTCTTTTCTTGGCAATAAGAAAATTCGGCCTCTACGTTGAATATGGCACTGTAAAGGTGGCCTTACACTCAGCGTTTTCGTCATGTCCGCCTATGCCTGTTTCGTGTTTTTGAACAATTTTGTTGTCACTCAAATGCCAAAGGCTGTGTTGGAGTATACTACAGTACATGTTTTCTAAACAATCAGACAAGAAATCGACGAAAATCGGAGAACAAACATAGGCGGATACATAAAAAATGTTGATTGTAAGGCTACCTTAACTGGATTAAATAGTGGAAAAGGGATGTGAACGCTGGTATTGGTGACGAGAGATGGCACATCAGCCTAATATGACAGTCTCCCCCAAATCTAATGCAACAGTTTCCTTTCCATTATTAATTCCAGTGGTTGTATCTATATAGACACATTTATTTAATATACATATGCGATTTTATATTACAAGATAAAATTTATCAAATCACATTATAAATCACTTTAGGACTATAGTACAAAATTCATAAACCTTCCATTTAAAATATTTCTTCTTTATTTAAAGTCAAATCTAGGTTGGTCAGTTCAACACAGTTCGTGAAGTTAACAGACAATCAGAAGAGAAAAGAATTGAATTGTGGACAAGATATTAATGTTATGATGGTTTCCAATGGCAACTAAACCTCACTCTGGCAACTGTCTTGCACAAGAACTAAGAGCAAAAAATAACTTTTAAGTGTGAAAACAGCAACAGAAAACAATATTACACTTGGTTAAAAGCTACAATGGAAAGGAAGACTTTTATAAAACTGGAAAGACAATGGAGAAGTGCTGATGATATGATTGTTGCACCACTCATCATAATTATTATAGATTTCCTCTATTTATTGATTTTTGTAGCAACAAACAAAACCAAAAATATATAAAAGCGATTCAGGAGAGCAAAAATTTATATATTGCAAAGAAGGTAATTTGAAATAAAAAGGAAGTACTGAGATCAGATCAATAGAATCAGGAACCAAGAAGGCTATTCAACATCTCATTTGCTTTAAGTAAAACAGGACTTTTTTAAAAGCTGCTTGTAGCTGATGACTTGTAAAGTCAAAGAAACAAGCGTCTGCATTTTCCTCCAAGAGAAATTGGCATAGTCCCTTACTTCTACAATATCCAAAATATGGAAGCCAAAGAATTGATTAATTAATAAATAACATTCCTGCCTTCACTTGCATACTAGTTTGTTCAGTCACACAGAAAAATGAAAAAAATGAGAGGGAATAGGATCACTCACGTGAGCTAATCCTAAGCTTCATCATCGAGCAGATGGACTTCCAAGAGACATGGACGGACAAAAGGAAAAATTCAAAGGTGGAGAAAGAAGAGACATGGCAGAGAACAGCTCTCCATTTCCACTGTCGCTCAATGATACTGAAACATCAGGTAAGCTGTGGTGAATAGCATCTGCAGTCTGATAATTACTATCCCTGTTACCCATATCTTTCAATGTAATTAAAAAAGTTCTTCCAAAAGATTTAAGATATTTTAAAATATAGTAGTTCCTTGTTTTAAACCTTTTCAGTTGTGAAAGACGGATGTTATACTGTTTTCATATTAGTGCATTCATCCATCACCCTTAATCTTCTTCTAGTTATGAATTTAAACTAAACTTTGTGTAACATGAATGCCAGTAGGATCAATTCACAAAATTGTAGTCATACATAATCAAGAAGCAATTTTAAAAAGGGCATTCAAGAATAGCCTGAAGAGTCTTGGACTGCAAAGTGAAATAGACTTCTTAAATTTCAAAGAGGGGGTTAATCTCAAGAAATTATTGTTCTTTCAAGCTTATTTTGAGAAGATGACCACGCTAGTTTCAGACTGACTAGCATAGCAAGATGAAATAATTCTTTTTAGATTTGCTGCCAAGGCAAAGGATGTGATTGATTCTTAAGTTAAATATTTCGAAAAAAAAAAATATATACATAGGATTTTCTCAGGCTACTAGAATGCAAAAGAGCTCCCTTTACAAAGTCTCTTTCACTGGTAAGGGTCAGGGTAGAAAACGCTGGGGATATCTTTATGCGGTAGCATGCTGCTGTTGAGGTGTGGATGCTTGAACTGGTGTAGCCAAAGCAGGCACATCTTCAGCTTTCCTAATTTTCTTGATTCGCTTCCATTCACCAGTGCTGTAGTTCATTTGGAAGTGGGTCTCCACCATCATAGTTATAATAGTTCCTTCTTGGAGAACATTTTCTTGACTTTCACTTAATTTGATTGTCACTACATTACCCAAATGAGGACATGGATTATCTGAAAAACAGAAATTTACATTGCAATAAGGTGTTTAATTTTTTTTTTTTAAATACAGCTCGCAGTGAAGACAGTTGAGTGGAAATTAATTTACTCTTTTACCTCTTGATCCTGCCATGAACCCAAGGATAAGAGCTTTTTCTGGTCTTGTAACCTTGTTCGCTGTTCGAAACATTTCCTGAGCTTCAACCATTTGTTCTCTCTGCAAACAGAAAAAAATTAAGAAGGAGTGCATACAAAACTGCAAAAAGCAATGGTTCCAAAAAGTAAAGTACTGTAAGAGAGAGCTGCCGTCTTTCTCTGGGAGGAGCTGGTTGGGAGGCAGCTGGAGCAGTGGCTGGAGCTGCAGAGGTAGTTTGAGCGGAGGTAGATGCTTGTGCAGATGCAGATGCTGGGGTTACTATAGTAGCTGTTGTTGAAATTGGCTGGGAAGAAGTTGCTGCTGCTGCTGCTGCTGCTGCTTGAGAGGGTGCAGCAACAGCAATCGTATTAACAGCAATAACACGTGGCTGAGTAACAGTGGTGGTGGAAGCTGCTGCAGTGGCTGCTGTTGACGGAAGTGGTGTAGATGGATTCTGGACATGAATAGAAAGAGGTTCGAGTACAAGCTAAAAATAAATAAATAAATAAATAAATAATATGACAGAAAGTATCACCAACCAAAATAATTACAGTTTCTCCTGCAGCCACAGGGGTTTGAGGATTACCCGCTAGAAGATGGAATACAAACAAGATAATTCCTTTGTTTCTTAAACTATATTACACAAAACTGGAATCAAAATAGCATATTAAAAACAGTACCTGGATTAGCTGCTGTAAGAACTGTGGCAGAAGATGACTGAGCTGGTGTAGATGGGTTAATTGGTGCAAGGCCTGCTGCATAATCTGGTGTAACTTGGGTGGCAGGTGTGCCTGGTGCTGCATTAGCACTAGAAGCTGCAGCACCAGGAGTCGATACAGCATTGGTTGCCTGTTGGCTTGCTGCTGTTTCTGATGCTTTTCTTGCATCTTCGGTTTCTAATGTAAAAAAAATTTGAATGTTTTTAAAATCATGATTGGATATACTGTGGTAAAATCTACATGTTGAAGAGACTGCACTAAAAAACAACTGGTAAGTATCAAGCGTGACAACACACCTTGCAATCTCTTCCTTTTTTTAGCTTGGGCATACCCTAAAGGCTGCTCATTTATATCTATTAATTTTATTCCACCGTCCTTTCGATTAACTGGCGTACGGCCTAATGAAACACGTTGATTATTTTGATTGCTAACAACAGGGGACTTAAACCCTCCAGTTGGTACTCTGCTCGGAATTCCTTTCAGAGGAGCTAAAAGGAAAAATAAACAGAAGAATAAAAATTATATAAAAAAAAGGTTGATAAGTTTTGAATCTGCACTATCCGTAGTGAACTGGCTAGACTTGCTTGCTTCCTTACTTGTATCTGTCATTTTCCTAGGCATTCCCCTTGAGCGAACAGGAACGGTGGGTGCTGCACTCTTTTTGAGGTGGCTCACAGCATCTGCTGACTTTGATAATAGCTCAGCCCTTAGCGCAGCTGATTTAGGTTTCCTTTTCAGAGAGAAATGCTTAACTGGTTGAGGCTACGGAATGAAAATTCAAGGTTACATTTTATTAAATCCATCACTAACATCTACATTCAGATTGCGCTTACCTGTTGACCCACAACAGTAACCAAAGCATTTTTATTAAGGTAATGGCATTCCAAGGGTAACATTCCACCATCATTTTGTTTGCGAACTAACACGGAAAAGAAAACATTGTAGTATGAGCATTGACTCGCAAAAAGGGCCCTGCAACAGGGCTACAGGGCTATATGACGAAAAACCAACCTAATTTCCTTAAATCATTAACAAGATCTGAGAATATTCTCTGATTGTCGTCATTATGCCGTATTTCAAGATTTAATGAGCCTGTTGAAGGAAGAGTTCTCATAGTTTCTGCTAACATAGAGACCCATGCCTCACTGTCATTTACTGCTACCACCAATATATCATCCAGCTCATGGCGCCACTGCAAACAAAGAATAGAGGAAATAACTTTAAAAATAACAAAACAGTACAAGTGAAGTTTGAAACACATGAATAACAAATGTTAGCGCAACCAAAAATTGTGATAAAACAATGGGTGCACAAGAATGAATAATTTTTTAAATTTTTAGAGTAAAAAAACCTTGGGCATGAAGTAGAAGAAATTATGAGGGGGGAAAAAAATTAACTTCACATTGTCCACAATTTTGAAGGACAAATTTTCCATAGATAAGATCCGAAAAGGTTGGCCGAGAAGTAGAGAGGTTAGAAGAATTGGAAGATCACAAATTTCCTCCACATTTAAAGAAGGCTCCAAAAATAAGAGAGGACTATTGCCCCAGTAGTACCCAAGCAGATATTTACTTTTGTCGAAGACCATGGCGCATATGTGTTGTAGCCAAAAGTAAATAAACACAATGTTATTATGTGCATACCTCCTCAACGTTCCTGCGCGGGATGTGGAAAATTGATAACAGTAACTTGAGTTTGACCTGCGTTTGAAGGTCCGGAAAACATGCTTTTATGTTGCGAAGAACTTCGGCATTGAGTTGTGAACATATTGACCCTCCAGTCCATGAATCGTTTGATATTCCTAGCTTATTGTGAAGCCACAACGAAGTGTCACTATCCCTCACATTCGCCATATTGGCGTTTGACGACCTAGATAGTCCACCGCCTTCTCCTCGCTACGTTTTTCGAGTACTGCTACATCCAGCACGTGAAAAAGAAGAAAAGGCGAACTAAAAGTAAACAATCAGCAGCAGCAGAAGCTTTTGACTACTTTCTTATCTGTCTGATAAGCCGAAAATGCCGACAATGGTTTTATCTTTTAACCAGAGTTTTAATCGAACAAAATGAACCTCTGGCTGCTGGTTTACGTCGGTCCAGTGAACCGTTTAAATTGCGGCGTATCCCTTTAGTCCATATTGCCTTATCTGTCAAATTTAAGGATCATGCCCCATCAGGTTTGGTTAGTTTCTCTGTTATGCTCAATTTTATAGCAGCGAAGGCCTGACCAGCCATAAGACAGCTCTCAACTTTCTGTAGTCCCCCTTAAGCTCCTGTGCTAAATCCCGAGAAATTCCTTGGCTTGTTTAAAAGAGGGGGGGGGGGGGAGTGGCACTTCTGCCTTAGATAACACAGTCATAAATATTCTTCAACCTTAATTTTCATTGATATTTTTGAACTTTGTGTAGATTTTGAAAGAAAAGGTATATCAACTTACATTTATTTGTATCCTTCCAGTATGGTTTCAGACTTTTTCTATCCAAATGTTGGAGGTGTTGAAGAGCATATCTTCAATTTATCTCAATGTCTTCTCCGCAACGGGCACAAAGTGATAGTTGTGACACACTCTTACAATGACCGAGTGGGCATACGTTACATGACGAATGGATTAAAGGTTTGTTTATCCTTTAACATTGATCCATTACCCTTAGTTGTATTATGTGAAACACATAACCATCACCGAGACTGACACAATTTTTTTCAAAGGTGTACTACCTTCCAATAAGGGTATTTTATAATCAATGTGTACTCCCTACCATGATATGTTCTTTGCCCCTCATTCGTTATATATTCATCCGAGAACAAATCACAATTGTTCATGGCCACTCAGCATTTTCTGCCCTTGCACATGAAGCTATGTTAATTGGGCATTTAATGAATCTTAGGGTATGTGTTCTTAAATGTCATCTTGTAATTAATCTACTTATTTTATGAATCTTGTGTGTGAACATGCTTTTCCCTATGTCTTTTCTAGTGTGTCTTCACTGACCATTCCCTATTTGGATTTGCTGATACATCAGCAGTTATCACCAACAGGTTTCTACAAATATCTTTGTTCAGTTGTAACCATTGCATATGTGTGTCTCACACAGGGTCTGTTATGAAGTCTATTTAAATTTCTTATGATCTATACCACCTTTATTACCATGTAATTGTATAATTTGTTGCATTTTGAACAGGAAGGAAAACACTGTATTGCGAGCAAGAGTTGAAAGCAACCGTGTTTCTGTTATTCCTAACGCTGTCGATACAAAGGCATTTTCTCCTGATCCAAGAAACAGAGACAACAACTTTGGTAGTGCAGTACCTATTTCAGATATATATGAGAGCATTTTCATAAGTGTAAACAGATGCAAGAATCGTTTTACTAATGGTATATTCTTTGTTTGTTTTTTCACACACCCCAAAGTTACAATAGTTATTGTTGGAAGACTTGTGTACCGCAAGGGAGTGGACCTTATGGCGCAAATTATTAAGGAATTTGGTCCAAAGTATCCAAAGGTAAGACAGTCTGTCACATTCAAGTTTTTGTGTTTCTTTATTAGCTACATTATTTTTATGGTGTTCTAATAGGTAAAATTTATTGTTTGTGGAGATGGGCCCAAAAGATGGCTGCTGGATGAAGTAAGAGAGCGCTGTGGTCTTCAAGACAGGGTCGAACTATTAGGTGCCCTCGAGCATTCACAAGTTCGAAACGTTCTTACTCGTGGTCACATTTTTCTTAATACCTCATTAACAGAGGCGTATTGCATGGCTATTGTAGAAGCAGCATCTTGTGGGTTAGTTCGTCTCATATGTATTAAAAAAATTTCATTTTCAAAATTTTCATCATAAAATGTTCTTACCAGATTTTAAAAATTTTGCTAGACTGCAGGTTGTGAGCACACGTGTTGGAGGCATTCCTGAAGTGTTACCCCCACAACTTATTTACCTAACGGAACCTGATGTTCCATGTAAGTATCCTGCAAATATTTTTTGTGGATGCACTCATTACCACTTATTAATTTTGAGTATATTTAGCTCTTATAGAGGGTTTAGAGAGGGCTATGGATGACTTGGCTCGGGGATGTGCAGTTGAACCATTTGAATGCCATAGGCAAGTCTCATCACTTTATAATTGGAATGATGTAACACAGCGCACTGAAGTTGTTTATGACATTGTTGCTAAAGACAAGTCAAAACCACTTGGTGTACAACTCCGATGGTTAGTGAGAAGACCTTCTTCTTTTCATTCTGTTACTAAAACTAATTTTAAATGAAAACTTTGAAATGTCTTTTATTACAGTTATATAAATGGAGGTGTCTTACCTTTCATGCTAGTGGTTGCTCTGTGTCATTTAATTTTAAGAGCCCTAGATTGGCTTGTACCAACCAAGGTAGGTTTCATTGTGTCTTTTACCTCTGTATAGTATACAATTTGTTGAACCCATAAATTTAACTGTTGTTGCAGACTATTGATACTGCCAAGAATTTTAATCAGAAAACATTTAAATTGCATCAGATTCTGAAGAAATAAACCAAAAGCTGCAAGAATCAATAATTTGAATGGTCAGGTCAAATAATTGCTCCAAGTTACCAGAGTACTAGTGCCAACTTAGTTTTTACAAACACATTTTTAATAAAGAAGGCTGTGATAGAGAGGTAAACCAACATAATCATCAGCAAGTGGAACTCAATATGTTGTGAATTGCATTTAATCCTCATAAAGTATTTGACATAGGCTAAAGGCAAAAGAATCACATATTAATTAACAAGCAGTCTAATCTGTGGTATTTTACACAGATGCCGGATTCAGGTGATACTTCTCCTTCATGGTGAACAACATAATTTTCTTTCATTTTTTTCATAACGTTCAGTACAGTGCAGCTTGAGGAGAAAAGTGCATAAAAGAGGAACAAATTTGTGTATTTTTGAAACTTTATAAATTTAGTTGATACAGTAAAATGAAATTATAATTTTTGAAAGACAATCTTAATTTACTGATATGTTGTATTATGATATGTATAAGCATTAAGTCTAAACAAGGTCAAAGGTATAAACATTCTTGTTTCCTTGAAAAAGAAAAAATTAAAAAAAATTAAAAAATAATCAGAACTTTACAATATCAGACTGCTGAAGATATGTCTTTTTAATTAATATATTTGATTTAACTTGATATATTGCAATACTGTAAAGGATGTACTGAACCCTTTTACTTTTATTTTTTTTATTTTTACAAATAATCAATGGTGTCAATTTCAAAAGCATATGAGGGATTAAAGTAATCCCTTTAATCCAAATGGTTCTTGTAACAATTGCTCTTTAAAAAGTGGGATTTTTTCATCTAAAGCAGAATAGAAGAACAATGAATTAAGCGTCATCCTGCAAATATGGTTTTCTGCTGCAAAAGTAGCTAAGGCTGAGACCACTAAATAAAATTAAGTCTTGACTGAAAGGTGTGTGCTTTTTTTTTGTTTGTTTGTTTGTTTTGTTTTTTTGTTTCTGTTTTGTTTTTTGACAACATTGACTACTCAGCTCCTTCATCCCAACTGCCAGAAACCAATAGAAAAGACATACACTATTTGTTCTCAAAAAGTTGAAAGCTTCCTTTCCACTTTCGGTTTGGCACATAAGCAGTTTGTGGAATAATGGTGGCAACAATTTAAAGAACAATACATATTTACACTAGACTTACACCAGCAGACAAGAAAATCATCCATAGCATATTACCAAATTATTCACTTTGATGGCAAAGCTGAAAGGATTTCATACAAAATCTCATTCTTTGCACATTGTTGCATCAACATATAATATTACAGGAACCAGTTACAATGCACTTTACTTCAAAACTTGGGTCTTATGATATGTGGAGTTGATTAGAAATGGGAATGAAATAATTTCTAATAAAAAGAAAACAAGGGACAAAATGTCAATAAATAATTTCACACCAGACCAAAAGATCAATCACATTAAAAATCCCCTGATAAAGACACTGACCTTAAATGCATACATGTAGTGCACATTTGATGAGGAAAAAAGAGTACTTTAAAATAGCTGTTAAAGCAAAATATCGGCACTAATGTATCAAAATAGATGGAGATTTAAAACAATGGAAAACATTCACAAAAATATAGATACAAGAAGACATCATTAAAAATGTACAGATATGTAATGACAGTACAATAAACAGCACTGATAAATCACAATGTCAGAGGAAATTGCACCAAAGCCAAAAATCTTAGGTAGCTAGATTTTTTAAATTTAATATTTCTATATGCAAAAAGAAAAGAAAAAAACAAAAGAGCAGCAAGCCATTGAATACTAGTGCTATCTTCAAACTTAAAGTTTGCCAACAAAGTCTGTAGTTTGACTTTTGAAAAAGGTGTACAGACAATTAGCACCATTGTAAATATAAGAGAAATAAAACATGTGCTTCAATTACATTAATTGTGCGTTCGAGGATAAAACCGGAGAATATTGGATGTGCACACACAGTTTACTGATCATGTCCCCAAGCAGAAAAGACAATGTAAGGACTATAACATATCACTAAAAGCCAAAAAGCAGAAGTATGCCCCTATCGTGAGGTTGGAGAACAATACTGTTGGAACTCTACAAAATTAAATACAATTTGGAAACTACAAGATCACACTCAACCATCAAAAGACAATTCACATCTACTTAAATTTGATAGCAGCCAATGTATGTTACAAGAAATCAAAAATAGTTCATGCCCTACAACTTCCATTCTATCAGAGGTAAAATATATGAGAACTGCAGAAAAAACAGATAATTGCTTAACATCAAAAAGACACACACCAAAAAAAAAAATAAAAAAAAATCTCCACATTTTTTTTAGACTAGATTTATGGTTATTTAGAAAGGACACATTAGATGGAATGTTCTGTACAAAAACCAGATTATTTTTTTTAAAGCTGGGATATCTACAGATTTCTTGGCACAAATTAGCTTTAAACTTGGTGAAGTTGTGTGCCCTGATAAAAAAAAGGGACAGTTACAATATTTTCATGCTACAATTGAGAGGACCTTTTGAACCTGCGCTACTGCACCTAGATTTATCTAGATTCAATAAAATTTAAGCTGAACTGTTTTCTTTTCCACACAGGATGTAGAAAGTACTGTCAAAATATCTAGCTCCTCACCTCACAATTTATTTATTCCTGAGCATTGAAAACTAATGGTTTGCCCTTAGGATCATCAAAGCGGTCCATAGTGTGGATGCTCATCATCATGTCAATCCCCCAAGCAACAATAAAAAGAAGTAGGAAGGTTACAAACAAACCAGACCAAATTGGAATGGTAAAGAATGGAACACAATCCTGTGCTGGTGAAAATTTACCATCTTGAACACCTGGTTGAACCTAGAAAACAGTTTTAAATGATGTATTTAATTATGAGAACACTCAAGAATTTCCAAAATCCAGTTACTTCAAACTGGTTACCTTAATATTTTTCAGCTTCAGTGTCACTGTACCCTCAGCATTTTGAAATAATGCTGTAGTACCACAATTATAAGAATAATTGAGTGGAGCACGGATATTTGACTTGGACTCAAGGATATGTTTTTGACCTGTTGAATCCTCATACTCTGCCTGTAAACAGAAGACAGTATGAAGAAGTGGAACAGTAAATGAAACAGACCGGTAATCTCCTTTACATCTGAATTCTATTCCTTAGGGCAGCATACCTGAGTTAATTGCCAATACCCATCGTCACTGAAATTAAAGCGGAAACGCACAGTAATTTTGTCCGGGGAGTTCTCAAGCTTGTACCTCACAATCATTCTATGGCTTCCCTTTTGATTGTCGGTCTTCAGCTGCATAACATAAAAATTTAAGAAATGTGTAAGAACATTGATCATAAATTTCTTTCTCTTTTGCAATTGTTCTAGAATTTAAAAAAATAAATAATCTGATAGAGAATGTAGAAAAACTTACAGCATCCCCAGAGGTAAGATTATAGTTAGAGCTGTTGATTGAAATGATGGGGCATTCTGACGTGTAGAGCATGATTTGAGAAGTTCCTGAAGAGGTCAAAGCTACATTGCAGCTGGTACCTGCAGCATTTGTAGGCTCAGCATCACGCCTCACACGGCTCAAGTCCTGCTTAGGTGCAGTCCATGAGGAGCGTCTTCCAGTGAAGATAGCCAGAATGTTTGGGTAAACGGCAACCATACGCTCATACAGAGCAGTCATGTATCTGTCATGTTGCAGCAGCATAGAAGATCTATCCTCATCTGTTTTCAAGTCACTTAAGTTCACTATAAGAATTTTCTTCTTTGCTTCAGGCAACACTTCCCCAGATATTTGCTCCCACTTGTAACCAAGCTTCGAGAGCCTGTTGAGTGCCTTGACTGGTGTTTCGACAGAAGGAATAAACTCTAGGTTCACATTTCCTTTGATGGTTTGCAAAGCAGGAAAGAGGGACCCACTTCCAGAGCTCTGTCGACTAAAATCTTCTACACTCAGGGTATCTTCAACAAAAAGGACAACCACAGGACTATGATCAGCCTCCACCCGCCGCATCAAAACATCTGCGAATTCTTCAACATTCATTCTGGATAAAGCTGACGGATTGACCTCACTCTCGCCATTGTTTGGCGATTCCCATAATAACACGGGCACATGAGAATGTGCATTAGTTGAAAAAATTGTTCCTAAAATTAAAGCTACAACAGCAGTTAAGTACATCTTGAAAGAAGCCATCTTCATTGTATCATATGACAGGAGAACCCCGTGACCCGGATTGTCTGCTAGGGGTCCTTTCCTGAAGCGAGTGGCTTTCCCCTTCTACTGACACCACAATTGTGGCCGATTGCGACCAGCGTATTTGTTTTTTGCATGGTATTCGCCAGGTTTTCGCGTTTACGTCATGTATCATAGCAAAAATAGAAACCTAAAATTTCAGTTTCTCACCCACATACAATTTTTTAAATGAACTTCTTGTTGTTGTCGATCACCCACCAAATATGTTTTAACGTGTTGAAATTGGTTGAAACGTTGGAAGGTTGGTGTGCTTATCTTTACTAGTTTTATTCTTCTTCTTTTTACTGCGCCTTTGCGAGTGAGGAAGAAGAAGATCTTTTAGACTCGTCTGCTTCTTCAACCTCGTCGTCCTCCCTCTGCTGCCCTTTATATCGGTGGCAAATTGTTACAGAAATGGCGTTTCAGCTCGTGCGTCTAAGTTCGGGCACTTTGAGGAGGTTGTCCAAAAATGCAAATCAGGTAATGTGAAAGTGACGTTTTATCATATCGAGTGTGTCATCCACTCGATGTCTTTTCCCTCTCAGGTAGTAGGCAAAGGTGTCAGCTGTAGAGGACAAAATCGCTTTCAAAAATTTCATTTAAAGGGTCTGAAAATTGGTTTCATTTTACGTCTGATGAACCCCTAAGCTGCGTATTATTTTTATGAACGTATGACGTTTTAAGAGGGAGGGTCACCAGCGACTGTGTTATGGTTCTTCTTGTATCCATGTTATAACCTTACTGCATAATCTTGTAGATTGCTTCATTCGATGGGGGTTCTGTCAGAAAATGGTGCTTACTTCTTTCTTTCTTGATCTATATTGAAGATTTTTTAAAATTGGTTTCTGAATTACTTCTGTACAAATGGTGTCCTTGGCAGGCTCCCCTGAGATGGCGCTCAACTGCTGCCAATCCTCTTATCCGAGATGTCAATGTTCCTCCGACCTGCATCACTTCCTTGAACTCTGGTTTGAGGGTTGCCACAGAAGACACTGGTGCACCCACTGCTACAGTTGGTCTTTGGATTGATGCAGGATCTAGGTATGAAACAGAACAAACCAACGGCGTTGCCCATTTCTTGGAGCACATGGCTTTTAAGGTATATATGCTGATACTGCAATGATCAATTTCATATTTAAATTTTGAATTGATTGTTAATAGAACAACATTTCTAATATATTGGATTCTACACTCTACAGGGTACTAGCAAGCGTTCCCAAACAGACCTGGAGTTGGAAGTTGAAAATATGGGTGCGCATCTTAATGCGTACACATCTCGGGAACAGACTGTGTTTTATGCCAAATGTCTGAAGCAAGACGTACCTAAAGCAGTTGAAATTCTGTCAGACATCATCACAAATTCGACATTGGGTGAAGATTTATTTCTATCCTTAAATTTTGGATGTGCTAGTCCGTTGCTTCCGCTCAATAAATATATTCTCTTTCAGGTTCTAATGAAATCGAACGAGAGCGCAGCGTTATTTTGCGTGAAATGCAAGAGGTTGAAACTAATTTACAGGAAGTCACATTTGACTATCTTCATGCCACTGCATACCAAGAAACCCCTCTGGGACGCACAATCCTTGGCCCCACTGAAAACATCAAGTATGTATCAATTGACTTTTTGCATATCATATGGGAAAATTTGTAGTTTGGGTCTGCAATATCAAATTTATTTTCAGGAGTATTTCTCGGGAAGACCTTCAAGATTATATTAAGACCCATTACAAGGCACCGAGAGTAGTTTTAGCTGGAGCTGGAGGTGTTGATCATAATGAACTTGTCAAGCTGGCTGAGACACACCTCAAGAAACTGGATACCATTGATGGTCCAGTACCTGAAATAAAACCATGCAGATTCACCGGTAACTTGATGGTATTTTAGTATCAAAACTTAACTTGGAGACATTTGTCAAATACAATATTTTTATCTATAGGCTCTGAGGTTCGCCTGCGAGATGACTCCATTCCTTTGGCACACATTGCCATGGCTGTTGAGGGTTGTGGTTGGACTGACCCTGACAACATCCCTCTCATGGTGGCAAATACCCTCTTAGGAGCGTGGGATCGCTCACAGGGTGGTGGTGCTAATAATGCTTCCAGCCTGGCTGCCATTGTTGCTGAAGACAATTGTGCTCATTCTTTCCAATCATTCAACACCTGCTACAAAGACACTGGCTTGTGGGGAATCTACTTCGTCTCAGAGGGAATGACAATTGAGGCAAGTCATCTTCCTAACATGTCTCTATCAATTTTTATTTTTTTATTTTAATAGGTTAATTTTGTTCTTTTTTCTTCAGAATATGGTCTGGAACATTCAAGAGGCATGGAAGAAAATGTGCACTTCCCTGACAGAGCGAGATGTTATTAGGGCACGTAACCTCCTTAAGACTAATATGCTTCTCCAGCTTGATGGCACAACACCAATTTGCGAAGATATTGGCCGCCAAATGCTTTGCTACAACAGGCGAATTCCTATTAATGAACTAGAACAGCGTATTGATGTGAGTAAAGACTGTCCCTGTCCTGGACTGGGAAAAATAGTTATGTGATTGGGCTCAGTCAGAAGACTTATGTTTCTGCAACAGAGAGGTAATTATTTCAAATTTTCCTTTGCAGAGTGTTACTGCCAAAGACATCATGAATGTGTGTATGAAGTACATTTATGATAAATGCCCTGCTGTTGCTGCTGTTGGGCCAGTGGAGCAGTTGCCTGACTACAATCTCATTCGTTCTGGCATGTATTGGCTAAGATTGTGAATTGGCCTCTGTACAATATCAGGAGGCCGCTCCGTTTTGTTTCATCAGCAAGTCCATCTCAAATGTTAGAACTCTGCATCAATGTATTGCTGAATCTTTTTCATCAAAAATTATGTAGGACCTGTTTTATCTCACTCTGTTGCTGTTCATTATTTGATGGGTAGCTATGACCTTATGTTTTGCAAGCTAATGGATCATCTTAACTGAAATTGTAAATAAAATTATTTGAAGAAAACGCAAGTGCGATTTTTCTTGTCCCTTCGGTAACTGCAGTCTGTGAATTTTAAGGAAGGCTATTTACATAAATCTTGTTTTCTCTCGAAAGGAAGTGACATGGTTTCCATAAGAGAACTGAGCTTGTATTGAGTTCTAAATCTGGTCTATTGCTAGTGACATATATAAAACATCTAAAATATCTAACAAAGCCATTGTTACAAGCTGTCAAACAGTTGGAAGCAGGACCCCAGACCTGCTTCATTCAAAATAGCTTCAGATCCCTAGCATAGTTTGTCACTCAAATAGGGCAGCATGTGCAAGAACGAATTTCCAGACAAAATTGCATTCAAAAAATCTGTTGTTTTTAAATGAAGTGATAAAGGTGCTACAAACATTCCAGAACTGACAAATATGAAAGAAACTGCATGAAATGAGCACATTCATGTTGCTTTTTACAGAAAACCTATGCAATCATCTTTTGAGGGTATGGTATAGAAGGATTAAAGTACCGAGACTTTGCACATTGCCCTATGATATACACTAACACATGGTAACAAAAATCACTGAGCTATAGATTTAATTAGAAGCTAATAAAAACTACAATAAAAAATCACATGAAAAAACTAAACAAAGTTACTAAAGTCTGGCATAGGTTGTTTTTTGTATTATTTGTTTTCTTTGGAACGAAGTAATGTGTAAATTCACAAAATAGATTTTCATAGGTATACAGCGGTATCTTCATTTACGAGCAGGACAAAAATTCCAAACTGCTCATAAATATTGAATGGAGTGTGCATAGCAGAAGACAAACACAAATTCTTTGCAAATAGGTAAGGTAAATAATTATGGTCTCAATAAAATACACATTATAATTGAAAAGAATTCTATTGCCTAATTGTTGTTTGTTAACTTAAATGGATATGAGTGAAATAAGTATTACGATTCAAAAAAAAAACAGTAATGAAATACAATGCTTATTTTTATCAAAACTATCCACTAGTTCTGCAGATGATTTTAAGTATGTTTAAGAAACCAATGAGAGTTCTAAGAGAAATTTTTAACTCTTAATTATAATGTCACATTATTAAAATCCTTTCTTCAGGTACCAAAAAAATTCTTCTGTGTTAAAATGAAAATGTGAACAGCACACTTACGTCTGCAGAGGCTGCTGAATTTATTTATGAAAAAGCAAAACAAGGCTACATATGACTACATATGTAAGACTACCAGTTCTTAAGATCAATACTTTGCAACTCCAGAAATTTTTAACACAATAAAACATTACAGCTTATTTAATAAAATCCCAGCAAATAATGCTACTTTGTAACCGCAGGATTTTTTATAACAACCAAAAACTTTGCCAACGGATAAAATCCCAGAAAAATATAACATAATTTACATATGACATCTCAAAATGCATAGTATAAAACAACATTTAAAGTACAATAGAGCCTTTTACATTGTACACACACAAAAAAAAAGAAAAGAAACAGAAAATAAGGTAAACAAGAATTACAAGAAACTACCGAGATCAAATTTACTAAATCTTATTTATCACGTATACATATGTAAAATTGTACATAACTGAGTAAAATTGTTTCTGAGGTATACCTTTAACTAGAGCTTCAGAGGCAAGACTTACAATTCTTTCAAAAAAATAAAAAAAAAAGAGAAAAAAAACATTAGCCAGGTACCAAGCCTGCCGGCAGAAAAATCGGACACTTTGATATCCACTGGGTACCACAGGCTCCAAAATTACCTTTAAATATTTTTATTACAGAGGTACTAAGCTACTGGTAATTATGCCTATGCCACAGCCAAATATGAGGAGCACAAACAATATGGCTGCTTATGAAACACAACATTACAATGAAGTTAATTTACTCTGGAACAAAACATTCACCTAAATTTTGAAGTCCCTCCATTGAAAGATTCATTGAAGTGAGGAGTTTTTGTAAAGTACCAAGAATAAAAATTATTGCTTCAGTTTATGAGTTTTCAAAAACTTGACTTAGCTTGTAAGGTAAGAATATGACCTCACTTACATGCATATTGAATACAGGAGAAACAAACAGAAGATAATAAAGGGCCAAAGTTACAATCAACAAAGAACCCTTAGGAAAAATTAAAATCAACACTAAAAAAAAAAAACTGGTGCGATAAAAGGATACCAAGAAGAACTCTGCAATACAGAATACTTGTAACCCCAATTTAGGTAAGATGTAAATACATAGAGAGTACATACAATTTTATGCAAGACCAGTACTAAGTATTTATGAAGCAAAGAAACTGTTTGTAAGACTTTAGAGCTACAGAAAAACACAAAACAAAAGTACACATATAAATTTCAGTCTCATGGTTTAGGTGGTATTCTCTTTGAAACAAAATGGCATCCAATTCTAGAAACAGTGCGTAATATGTTTCAGCAATTACTGCAACACTACAAATCACAACATAAGAGTATTAAAAGTACAGTGCTCTGACTCAATCTCTAAAAAGAATAATTATAACTATGCATATAAAGCTTGTTAAAATTTCAACAAAACATCAAAATTAAAAATGTAATATCCATACCTCAGAGGGCAAAAACAAAACAGATAAACTAAAATCAGAAACTCATGTTTGTAGTAGAAAGAGAATCACTTCATGAACTTAGTGTTCCTAAATGTAAAACTTTCCAGATAAATTTTAAATTGATGTGCAGAAGGGGTTAAAAATAATGGCAGGCTTGATAAGGCGAGCCCTACTGGCTGTCCAAACAGCAGGGCAGCCAGATAACTACACCTGGCTAACTTGAGGTACAGGGACAGTAACACCTTGAAGCTGATGCTCTTGAAGATGGGGTTGTGGGGTAGTTGGCGGCGGTATTTGAGGTGTGGGTGGCTGTTGAAGTTGTGGTGTTGGAGGTTGCGGTAGACCTGGTGTTGATGGCTGTTGAAGTTGTGGTGTTGAGGGCTGCTGGGGGCCTGGTGTTGTGGGCTGCTGAGGATGAGGTGTTCCAGACAATTGAGACATTTGTTGATGGTGCTCTACCATTGCTGCCTGCATTTGATGAACATTAGGTTTCTGTTCCAATTGTTCAGGATGATATCGCTTCACATGTTCATTGAGGTTTGCTCTTTGAGTGAATGATTTTTGACACACTTTACAGGAGAACGGCTTCTCTCCTGTATGGCGTCTAATATGACAGGTCAAAGTCCCTTGCTGAGCAAATGTCTTAAAACAGTAACTACATTCATAGGGTTTTTCTCCAGTATGAATTCGAACATGAGCTTCCAGAACACCTAATGTAGTGAATGGCTTATTGCAGTATGGACAAAGGTAAGGCTTTTCTCCAGTGTGTTGCAAGGAGTGCAGCTTGAGACCTAATTCAGTTTTCAATGTCTTTCGGCAAGTTTGACAAGTGTACCATTGCTTTTCTCCATGAGTTTTTTCATGATATTTGAGATTTGCTAGTTGATAGAACTGTTTGTTGCAAACTGTGCATGTATGGGGTTTTGTGCCTGTGTGAATGAGTTTGTGATTCCAGAGCGCTCCAGCACTTGAATACATCTTTGAACATAGATCACAGTAATATACACTCTTGATACCACTTTGAGCTCTTTTGGTGGGCACAAAAACTGGCCCTGCGAAAGAATCTGCCTGTTTCATGAGACCAGAGGGTTTTAAATTGTTGAGAACTGAGGGTCCATGATGAGGAGAACTAGGTGGTTGTGTTTGATCTTCCTGACTGGCTGAAAATTGAGGTTGTCGCTCTCCATTCTGCACTGGCTGAGCAAATTGATGCAAGTTTGATATAAATTCCTGAACAGTTGGTGGTTTCCTTTCGTCAAAGTCCCACTTCGGAGTAGGGCTATTTTCATGAGAAAAAGGGACGCTTTTGAGAGTGTGCAGTCCAACGTTATGTCCTGCAGGGTCTTTGAGACTTTCATCTTGCCAACTAGGGTGGTGATGAATCTTATCTGAGTCTTGATGTGATGGAACATTGTGAGGAAGACTGTCTTGAGATGAAACGTGCCTGACTCCAAATGTTGCATAGTTGGAAGGTTGATCTTCTTTTGGAAGATCACTTTGGTTCATATCCTAAACACAAGTTTAAAAACTTAAGAACCATGAACAAAACTAATATTGAGAGAATTCAGTAAAAATAACATGCAGACAAGTTACTTACATCAATATCACCTTTTGAGTTAGCGTATTGACCTGCAGGAGTAGTGGTGCCTTGTGACAGATTGACATCACTTCCTGTCGCATTCTGCAGGGTCTACAAAAAATTTGCAATGTAATTAACATACACGAGCTTGAAAGTGCAGGTTCCAAAAAAATAAATAGTGTAAAAAAAAAAAAGGATAATTTACCTGAGTACTGACGGACTGATGCATTTGACGCCCAATGAATTGGCGTAGTGTTGCATCTGAGCGTTCACACAGTGTTTTAAATTCATAAGATCTATGAACTTGACTAAGACAACTGTGACATATTTTGTTAGGTAATCCATCACAAGACGATAACTAAAGGACAAAAGAAAAAAATTCGATTTGATAACAAAACTTTCATACACAAGTTACTATGAATTCATCAATTAGGAATAAAATATAGCATAATCCCTCAAAGGACAATAGTAATAAAAACAATATTTTCACATATATGCTAAAGTAATCAATAGTAGTAAAGATAAAACCTTCACAAGTTTGAAGAACTGATAAAAACAAAAAAATTGGAAAATAAGTCTGTGATTTGAAAAAAAAATCCTTATTTAGAAAGAGATAGATTTCATGATCTGAAAATAAATGGGAGGTGGGGTCTCCATTGTTTGGCTGATTAATCAAATGTATATTATAGTTATATAGACATGTAGGCTGGTCAGGCCGCGCTCATCAATGAAATCCAGCACACCAAGCCACAGGAAGTCAGCTGATGTAAACAACCAGCGAGTGTGCGCATTGAGGTGGAGCAGCCCCACCATTAATGAGCGGCTGAAGATTATTTCAAGCACTATTTATCATGAGCTGTTTGCATTACGATTGAGAACTTACCTTGAGGGAAGCAATGGACATCATTTGTTGTGAGAGAGGCACCGTCTGCCTGCTCAGCTTACCCTCGTCAAAAATAGGAACGAGGGAGTACTCTTCAATTAAACATAACCGGCATATTCTGTTGAAATCAGGCGTCATTGCGCTCGAAACCATTTACAACGCAAATTACCAAAATACATGAAATTGTAAGCCTATACGCTAAGCTAGCTATCGTGGTCCCACCGGAAGAATAGCCTATCTCTTTCACTCGCACTCACGGGCTAGCCTATCCTTCCTAGTCATTTGGTGTGCTAAACTCACGGTGGTCGGACAATAAGCCTATGTTTGAGCTTTCTTCTTGTTCTTCACTTCTCGTTTGGTTACCGGTGACCACATTTTTTTTTCTTTTTCGTTGGGCGCATGTCCGTAAAGTAATCTCGACTGCGTCTGGATAACTGTTCTAGGCAGATCTACGGCAACAAGTATGATGTCAATAAATGCAGTAACTTATTTTGAAGGCGCTGAGCACCTTCTTTTTTCTGATGTATGCTATCAAGGTTGAAATATTACAAGAAATGGACGTCGAGGCTATGTCCATCTTTTTTTTTTTCAATCGTGCGATGTGAAAGGGGTTTCTTTTCCTCACGATCGAGGTTGACCCACCTTATCTCTTGACCATGTTTATTTTACACTGCTCTACGAGTTAGTGCCTGCTTTAAAACAGGTCTCCAAATGTTATAATCAAGGTCTCTGTCGAGAAATTCCAATGCAAGTCTGTAAGAAAAAACTTTTTTCAGAATTTACCCCCTCCACTTCCTTGTTCTTTGAGAGGAAAAAATATATCGATACTTGTGTTTGTCCTCTGTAAATGTAATTCTTATCTTGCTCTTGGACTTAGTTTTCTTTTATTAATTCATCAAATAACTTTTCTCTCTGAAAATTTAAATAAACGTAACATTCTCCTCTGTAAAGTATTTGTTCAAAAATTTCACGGGCGCGTCGAGCGCGTCAGCCAATAACAAAAACAACAACATCAGAAAAAAAAGAAGCAATGTGGGGGTAAGGGCAAAGGCAGGTTTTTTTTTAAATATTATTTACTTTTTCTAGTGGGAGACTCCAACAAGCTTGGCGTTCTTTTTCGGAACGTTTCACTCTTAGGTATTAAAAACTTCAGAATATGCTGCAGGATTTTTTTTTATTCTGATGTTAAGTTATTACTTTAATAGTCGTTTCGAAAAACGGGAAGGGGAAAAAAAAGCTTCTTACAAAAAATGGTACATTATAATTTCCTTGAGTCCAGCATCTTTCTCTCCACTCTTAATGGTGAAAATTACTGCAATCTTTGAGTGTGAGTTTCCAAATTACTTAACGGCTTTTGAGCTAAATTCAGTCTTCAGTCCAATTTGATCAGCTGTATTTTACATAATTTTGGTGGGCAGCACTTCAGTAATGTGAAGAGAGATAGAGTTCGTTTATTGTTGTCGATGTTGTGTCACATTACGTTAATGGGATATGATGATGTGATTAGTGATAGAGTAAATTTAATGTGAAATGTTCGCTGAATATCTGATTTTACAGATTTTAAAAATATTGCTCAAAGTATTCACCTTTTATTAAAAATGATTTTACTTTTATTGGATTATGGTTTAATTTGGCAATTTTCTGAATTTTCTAGTGCGGGCAGTTTTGAGATGTGTAATGGCTGAAGACCACATGGTAGGTATTTTCATTAAGACATGATGTAAAAATTTTGATTTTAATAGGGAAAAAATCTCATTTGGATGCCGTCCTCTATGTTGCTTTGTTGTTTTACCTGTTTGATTTTACACACTCTTCTATTTGTGTGTGTAGAGTGGTGAGCAGTGATGTCAGGAGACACACATTACCCTGGTTGGTGCTGCCGGCAAGTTGCTGCACAACTGAGTCAGGCTCTCTTCACAATGGCTGACTTACATGCTCAAGTTTCAGACCTTAGAGAAGAAAATAGACAGTTGAAAATCAAGATTGAAAGCATAAATTCCAGAAGATTGAATGAGGTAATTCCTCAATTTCAAATTCATGACTTTTCTTATTTTGGTTTTTAACAGTAAACCTGAAGTGTAATCTAAACTTCTACACTATGGTTAAATTTTTTTTAACCACATACCTCCGCTTTTGTATTTGAGTGATACACTTCATTAATTTAGATATGTTTTTCCGTAAGTCTATCAAATATATATTTTCACTCTATATGTTATATGTTCCAATGACTGATGTGTGTGCAGTGTCTTCTAAAATCATGTAATATTGTTTTTATTACGTTACAATTATAACGATTTTGTTTGAAATCATTGAACACAAAATGTTTTACAGAATGTATTTGCTCATTAGTGATTTTCTTTTTCAGGATGTTTCTTTGGTTACTCATGCTGAGGATCAGGTAGCATCAAACTCCTTTACACCTACCTCTTGTAATCCAAAACCATTTGGAGGAGACAGTAGAGGCACAATCAGTCCTCATCAGCAGGAGGCAAAATTAAAAAATACTGAAGATCTAAGCCAAGATCCTGTGCCAGGTTTGTGTTCTGCTGGTGCACCACCCATTGTTTCTGAAGCAAAACCACAAAAAATTACATTCAATTTGCCACTGAAACAAAATTCAGACACAGTTAATTTGGAGTTACAAACAAGTGGAGATCACAAATGTGAGAAATGTGAAAGTTGTTTTCCCAACTCTGATCTTCTAACCATTCATCAAGCTGTTCACATTGGAAGAAGCTTCCATGTCTGCAAAGTTTGCAATGCTATGTTTCTACTTAAAGCTGATCTCTCTCGGCATTGGGCCACTCATCCAAATATGAAACAGCACATCTGTCAGTTATGTGGAAAAGCTTATACTTCTAAAAATAATTATAAGCTCCATATAAAAACACATACAGGTGTAGGCTTGTTTCCTTGTGAGGTTTGTGGAAAAGCATTTCATTCAGAAAATCACCTGAATGTGCATCGCAGAATCCACACAGGAGAAAGACCTTTTGAGTGTCAGTTTTGTGATAAATCTTTTACTCAAAAATCTGGTCTTATCAATCATACACGGCTTCACACTGGTGAAAAACCTTTCTTGTGTCCATCATGTCCAAAGGCTTTCACTCAAAAGTCAAACCTTAATTTTCACCTCTCAAAGCATCACCCTCCAACTGGAGAGATTCCATCATTGTGATTTTTGTATTCCTCTATTAATTACATATGATAATTCTATAAACATAATTGCATTCTTGTTGAATAGAACTTCTTTGTTTATGTGTTGGTGAATTGGCTGAAGCATGCTTGGAAATTGTAAAGACTTTATTATGCATTTTTCTTTTCTTTTTCCTTGATCTGTTTGTAAATTTTGTCATGAAGTGCTTAAGATAAATGTGCCATAATTAGTTCTAAGTTAGTTTTCTTTCACATCTATAAGACATAATTGGTTTGTTTACATCCTTTGCACTTTCTATGCCCAAAAGTAATTGGCTTGTCAGTCAAACTTGTGACTTGATAAAATGTTTTACTCTTAAATTTATACCATAAGAAATAGTTGGTAGTATCTGCAAACCTTAGGATTTACGTGGAAAATCCTTAAACCCCTCAATTTTGCAAATATTGTCTGTATTTCCAAAACAAAGGAATATATTGATAGTGTCTGAAAATTTATTTAGATTTTTCCTAGGTCTTACTTTGGAATTTGGAAGTATTGTTCTTACTATCATGTTTTGTTTTCTTTTGCCTTGAGCTCAGTGAAACTGAGTGGAAAATTTTTATCTGTGTGTTAAAAGTTGCTGTGACTTCTTCTTTCTCATGAGAAAAGAAACTGGAAAGAGTTTTTTAAGTGATATATTCTATTTCAAGAAGTTGTTGATACATAAAATCCATTACAAATAAAACAAAATTCAAACAATAATTTGATGAATCAAAACTACTTAGGTATGAGAACCATATATGACTTGATGAATGGAAAGGTACAAAAGAGCAATAAGTAGTTCACATTACAGAAAGTATTTCACTACAATGCATGGCATTTCTCTGATCAGTTTTAGAAATGCTTAATACCTTCAGTTATAATTTGGGTTTTGTCAACATAGTTTCCTGAAAGTTTGAACCCAAACTAGTCCCTGCAAGTCAATAAAAATGCAATGCAGTTCGGAACATTAAATTTGATTCTTTGGTGATGTGTTCTAGTAGTATCACACACACATAAATAAAAGCAAACAGATTCATAAAATAATTAATTAATTACAAAAATAGAGGTATTTGAAATTATTAATATTATCATTCAAAAGTTTGATAGCAAATATCTCAAGACAAGAGTCATTAAGAAAGACCACACAGGAAAATCATGTCCATAACAAGAACTTAAATTGTCATGGGCAGAAAATGTAAGGAGTTGGCACTTAGGACCTGGCAGAAGATGCCATTTCATTTTGTGGAACAAGTTACTTGAAAGCGTGCTTGAAAGTTATAGTACCAATCAATCAATCAATGATGACTTGCAAGGCATACAATTTCCACACATAGTAAAAGTACATGAGTGCTCCGGAGCATGAAATCCCTTACTCTCTACACAAGCATTAACGTAGATACAGAGGCGGCTGGGCTGCCTTTAAGTAGGAGTACTGTGTAATTACAAATATGAGGCAGGAATTTTGTTAGTCTTTACTTCAACCTAGTCTAGTATACATGTGACAGGAAACATCAGCAGATGTTATGAGATTCAGGTTCATGTTTACATAACTGTAGACTTACAAAAGCTAATACTCATTGGTGGAAATAAATAGGAACTGATAAATATTAGCTGATTGAAGCTGAAATGTGTTATTGAGCAAGTTAAGTTTCATGTCACATAAATAAAAAACCTCCTAACTATATATAACATGTTTTCAAAAAATTCATAAAACAAAAATAAATGTTAAGAGTAAAATTGTAACAAAAAGTGAGGTCTTTGACACTCATTTAGAGATTCTAAAAATTGAAACAAAACAATTCCCAAAGAAAAAAAAAGTTCAAAACAATGCTTTACAATTAAAATAGCCATCTGAAACAAAATTCTTGAATGACATAGAAAATTATTTATTTGCATTGACTAGTCATTGTTCAGCTACAGAGAGGTATGTCAATCACAGAGTAAAGCTAAACACACAAATGTTGTGGAAATGACAGGTTTATGAAATACATATGTTGTTCATTTCATTAATTAATTATTGCTGTCATGCTAAGCAAAGTTTTTGGAGAAGAAGCTACAGAGGAAGAGTTAAGGATTGATGTAATTCTTAATTACTGAGAGTAGGGTACAAAGCAGTAATTTAGTCAGCCAATTTTTTTCCTTTCTGTATTACAATCCTAAACTTACACAACTCTCTCTAGAAAATAGTCTTGTGCAAAGCTATTACTGGAGAACTTTTTTTTTTCTAAAGAAAGAAAGAAAAGCGCCAATATTAACCTTAGAAATATCAAGTATCACCTGAAAAGATGACGTGCTGGAGAGTCCAATTTGCGAAAATATAATATCATGTTACAGACACGTCATTTTTCTGAAATCTTACTTCCACTCAGATGTCCAAGCAAAAGTAATATATTGAACAAAATAACCCCTGACTTAAACTTAGATATACAAAGCATAAAAAAATAGTTTGTTTTCCTCTGTTGAATTTAAGAAACCCATCATTTGTACTTATTTCTTCTCATCAATTCAGTTTAATTCAATTGGAGTATTTGTTCCAGAACTGTTCGTTGTACTACAATGAGAACCACTAGAAGCTATACACAATGAGCGATACATAGTGAGCAATTCTGAGTATCTTTGCATTCTAATTCCTTGTATGGAGAGAAAAAGACTATCAGCATTTAAATCTTCTGGAAGTTTTGTTAGAAACTGTGCCCCAACCAGAAAGTCAAACCCTAACAATAAATCGTGATAAAGATGAAGAACACCTGAAACATTAATTTGAATTTACTGATTAGGTGTAATTATACACATTGGCCATATGATGATAGTAGACATTATTACCTAAAGCAGTGCGGAACAAAAATTCTTCACCATCTCTTAAGAAAACGTCCCAAACTCGACAAGCCACATCTAGGGGCATGGCTTTAGCAAAGACGGTGTAAATCCAATCAAGAAGATACAGGTCAGGAGACAGATGTGATTTAACAAAGTGGCTGTGAATTTTTGGGAGATTGTCTGCCATTAGTTGTTCAAACACAGAATAATAAGCTTGCATCTGGAAACAAGTTACAAATGTTCTGAAGTGACCTGTTGAAACACTCTGGGTAGTATCACTTTTCAAGATTAAAGTAGAAAGTTTACCATGGACTGATCCAATCTGAAAAATGCCATATGGCATGGACGGTTCAATAAATTGGCAAAGCACACAAATGCATCAGTCTCCTCCATATTGAGAATCAATATAGCAGCCAGAAAAGACATTCCTTGAACATACCCAATATCAGGTCTGTAACACGCATAAGCACCTAGGAGACTATGCAATATATCATAATATGGACCACCCTGCAATGCAAAACATTTAATGGTACCATTTTTATGGCATACGTAGAAAAAGTTCTTACAAAATCTAAAATAAATATTTACTGATATCGCATGGCAACTTACTTTTTGGAAAATACACAACTGAGGGAATGTCCTTGATATGTCTAGCTGAATCAGCTCAACACTGGCCTGTCTGTCAGGATTGTCAATTTCTGTGCCAGGGTCACTATTTGAGTTACTTACAATCTTTAGTAGCTCTTGAGCTCTGATAATTGAAACATTGAGTGGAAAAGATTACAATAAATCAGGTATTGTAAAAGGTCCTGTCTGAAAACTACAAACCTTGTCACGCAAATTTCATACAATTCTGGAGTTACATTGAGTTCATTACCAATGGCGAGTAGCCAGACTTTGCCTCTTACGCAGGGTGGAATACCCTGCCACCAAAGATTCCGTATTTTGCGAGAACTCATTCTGGAACAAAAAAACAGATATAATATTTGATACACAAAAATAATCAGCTTTCTAAAAGCACAAGTATTGATTGTCAATGTACACAGAATTCCACTTAGGAAGAATATCAGTCAACCAGACTTTAGTGGCATGAGCTAGTCTTTCCTCCGTCTTAATTTGTTGTTGCATCTGCTTCTTCTTGATCCTGGCTTCGTGTCGTTCTGAAATCGAAGAAATTTTTATGAAGATAAGATAAAATAAGGATAAGACAGCCCACTGGATAAATTTCCTGAAAATTATTGTCTTTACTTAAGCATGAACAACAGAAAACGGAATACCTTTTTTTTTTGCAGCTTCCACCATTTGCTCATATTCTTGTTTGTGTTTAGCTTCCTCATCAACAGATTTGGCAGGAAGATTTGCAGGTCTATCATGTAATATGAGAGCACTACTACTGGCAACAACATCCTCATATCGCTTACTGCTACTTGCAGAGGATCTCAAACTTGTTGGGGAACCCAGAGGACGAGTTGAAGTAGCACCTGTAATATCCTTAAACACAGAGAATCACTTTGAGAAAGCTGAAATGAGCTTTTGAGAGGTGTTCCAAGCCTTCATCTGCAAGGTATTGTTTACCTCATCATTTGGGGAAACACTGGAAAGTGAATGATCAAAAACAGATTTGCTAAAAAGTCTCCATCCAGGGCTACTGGAGGATGAGACGGTTTGGGATGCTGATGAATCCCTGTTTTTCCAGAGGAATACACTCCTGAGGAATGAAAAGTTGGATTACAAAGAATATTCAATTATCATAGTTTGCAGGTCTTTTTTTTTTTTTTCCTTTAAATTGTAATACCTGGAGAAGAAACTACTAATCCCTTTTTTTTTCCGTTTGTTGCCATCATCAACAAGACCTTCCTCAAGCTGGTGAGATGTTTCACTTGACAAAGAACTTCCATCGCCTTCACCAAGGCTGATTACCATTTCTTGTAAGGAGGCATTGCTCATGTCATCATCAAGCTGCTCTTCACTTTTCAAATAGTTGTTTGTCAAAGAAACGTTTGAGGATTTTTTGCTACTACCAGATGTCACACCCACATCTTCCACTGCCTCACTTGTTTCTTCATTAGGATATATTATATGAAGCTGCTTTGTTAATGGACTGTAGGCTAAAGGTATTTTTTCCAAAAGTTCATTCAAGGGCACAGATTTTGATCTGATTGATAGTGAATTCGAAAATGGGCTAATTGTGTGAGAACTTTCAGATGCAGCCTGAGAAGTTAGATTCTCATCATCTGTAGACCTTTCAGATGAGCATCTACTCTGGATCATCATAATAATCTACAGCAACAATATCATTTGCTTAAATATCAATGGTTTTCTTTAATGACCATTAAAAACTTGAGACGAAGGGAAAACCTGATTTTGCCCATCGAGCACAACATGAACAAGCTAACAATGAAAAACCCTGCAGATCGACAAGGAGGATAATTCTCTCCTCCATTTTTGAGAACGACCTGGAATACTACAACGTTCTGAGAAAAGTACCTAGACAAAACATTTGAACATATATCAATGTCTTCAGCAAAAAAAAAAAAACACACACACACACAGATAGACAGACAGACAAAAACAACAATAAAATGTGTTGTCAAGAGGTTAGGCTATGCTTTCGTATCCGTAACCGATTTTTATGTTCTCTGCTTATGATGTACGAGAACATTACGGCGAACTTAAATTTAAAAAATTGCACATGCTCAGAAGATAAGAGTGAGTATTACTTCAGCAAATTTCAACAAAATAAACAAAAAAAGAGGAATCGTGCACTCTTGCAGAAAGTGGCCTTGGCCTGTTGGCTGTCAAAACAGCAAAATAGTCTGCAACTGCAATCGGCATCTGCATGGCGGCATGGCCTTCTTGACTTTCACAGCACAGAAAGAAAAGACATGCTCTCACACGCAGACTTAAACTTCACGAATAAACAAGGAAAACATCAAAAAACTTTTGCCGTTTTAAATTTTATCATTTATTTCAGATATTTAGAGATCCCAGAAAAATTTTGAAATAAGTCTTAATGCATCAATTTATCGATTCGACAGTTGGTAGTTTCTAACAGAATGTCGACGCCATCTCAGTGTTGCCAGATCGTGGGATTTATCCCACGCCGCGGGATTTTTAGGCATATCGTGGGATTGAGGGATTTTTTGGCATTTCGTGGGATTTTTGAGCGTTTTGACCGAAAATGGCAAAAAATGACAAAAATGGACATGAAACGGCAACAATAAGCCGAATACTCGCTGTGCACATCAAGCGTGGAAACATTTTTCTACTGATTTAGATGTTTGAAATGCGGTTTATAAGTCATATTTACCTAAAGTTTTCTCCCTTCATGATAATAAGGGGGTTGGCCGAAGGTTTTTTAAAATAAAATTGACGTGTTTTCTGCACGAAACTGTGAAAATAGGAGATATGGGATATTTCGTTCGATTGTGGGATTTTTGGCCAGCCTGCGTGGGATAAACGCTCTCTCCCGTCTGGTAACACTGCGCCATCTTGAAATCCGTTAAAGACAAGGCAGGAGATCAGCCGGCCACCGGTAGATTTCGCAAAGTTGAGTATTGACCTGAAAACCGAAGTCCTTTATTCGCATTTAATTTGGAAAACTGATTTCATATCCGTGCTGTTTTATTGTCACCCTTAAAGTAAGTTTGCTATAATATAAGAGATAGAAACTTAAAAGATTTAATTTTCACATCCGTAATGAAAACGCAGATACGTTTTGCTGCAACGGCATTTCCGTGTTTAAAACAAAAGTCTAACATTACGGACTTTTTTTTTTACGCATACGTAACGTTTATTCTTGAAATCTTAATACTGTCGAAATCGTTTAGACATGGGTTCCGCTCTAAGCCGGCACCTGCGAGATCTTGGTGACGTTGGAGGCTTTGAGACCCTATATGGATCTGTCTCTGAACCTGCCAAACCACTCCAGACGGAGTTCAAATCATCATCGGATACTGACTCCTGTCCTGCTACGCCCACATCAATCCAACCAATCCAAGTGGTAGATTTTGACCCTCGATCACCAACTGCAGAAATAGTTCGCACTCCAATTGAGGTAGGCATGTGACATTCAGTATTTCCCTCTTTTGTAAGTTGTTATAGTAACCTATCTGAATATTTGTAATAGGTTGGTCCCAAGTTTTCTCCTCACGCTACTCAGGACTCCCCACTTGTTTTGAATGGTAAGATACGTACGAGTTATTTAGAGACAGACTTGGATACTTTGTCAACAAGTGAATTGGCTAAGAGGCCCAGTGAATTCTCCAATGAGGAAGAATCATCTTTACCTCCTGGTCTATCTTGCGCTCACTTGATGAAACTCAGATTTTTGGGAATTGACCCTCGATCTCCATCCAACAATGTTGTGCGGACTCCAATTCAGGTTTGATAATTTACTCTTTCCATTTGCCTTTTAGCAATGTTACCCTAAGTAATTCTTCTCCTCTTTCCTACAGATTGGGAAAACTCCTTTGAGATCTCGCTCTCCGCTTCATTTTGATGATACTGTGAGTGTTGGTTCTCTCTCCAGTCAGGATCTTTTCAACAACTCCATTTGTTCCTCTGAGTTTACTCGAGATTGTAGTGACCCATCAGCACTTATCAGTGAATTGGAAGATGGCAGTGAAAAAGAGGATGAAGACTATGTTTCTACAACTGAGGAGGTATTTACATAGACAATTAAATCTAAGTGAATTGATCACATGCAAAATCACAAATTTTTTTGATTGAATTACTAAAACTGTTATCATAGGAGCCTGCATCCAAAAACGATGAGTTAAAAGATGGTCCACCACTCACATTTGTGAGTGATCAAATTCCTGAGAGCCGTGATGGAGTATTTAAGGCAGGAAATAAACTCCAAGTTTTTCAAGAAAAGAGTGTAATCAAGTGTGACAACAGTGAAAAATTAAATCTTTCAACTCCAGAAGGAACGAAGAAGGTACTTTTATACGTCAATGTTAAATCTACAATTTCTCGCAAGAATTTCCCTATCTCTTATTCATGCCTTTTTGTTCACAGGTTGCAACCAATCGTTCAAGAACTCCGCTCACTCCAATTTGCAATAAGAACAGAACACCGAACAGTATCTTAAGAGCTAAACAATCTCAAACCATTGAAAAGGAAATTCTGACCAAAGTTAAAATATTTTCTTCTGATGATAAAATTTTCACACCCTGTAAGATTCGCCCCTTTGGTAGCAGTAAGAAGGAAAACTTAAACCTTCATGGTAGATCTAATCGAAAAGGCCTTGCCACTAACAACGAAAATTTAGAAAACTCAAGTGCCATGAAACAGGTTCCTGCTCAGTGGGACCATGACACATCAGTTGTCATCTAGGCTGCATCTTTTACTTAATTTTAGTTCTTATCTAATTGCTTTTCAGTACCCATCAATAAGCCTAAGAGGTCACTGTGTTAAGCATTGGAACACTTACAGTGCCTTTAATTAACAATGATGACTTCTTTGTTTTTAGTGACTTTGGATTACAAGTGTAATCCACAAGTACCTATTTTGTAAGGTTTCATTTTCTGCACTATGAGTAGGATTCTATTTTTGCGATGCTGTCCTAAGTTAATTATGCACTATTTTTATGGACCCACTATTAACTCTGTGTCTGCATTGGTGGGATTAGTGAAGGGATATGTAAATAAAGCACGACAGTTTTTACATTTGTAAATGGTTTTGTTCATTTCAGTTAGGTCTAAAATACTTCATAATTTTTATCAAGCATTATTTTTATACTGGGCACAGTGACCTGTAAACCAATATTTTAATTAAGCTAAATATTTGGTATTGCTGATATCCTCAACTTATTAGTGTCTTCCCATGTACAGAACAGCTCAAGTTGGGATAATTATACTTACAGCTCTTATTTTTTCCCGCACAGACATTATGGTAGAATCCAGAGACTTATCACCAGAAGGAACCACTGAATCAATTCTAAAATGATGAAAGAAAAGGGAACCTGAATTGTAAAAATTTAACTACCACAAATGTATTGACCTAGTAATTGAGATCCTTACTTGGGCTTTGGGTGAAAGATTATTTTCTTTTGGGCTGACTTTATCTGAGATGGTACCAACTTCAAAATTGGGGGTATTGTGGTAGCTTGGCGTGCTGGTGGAGTTTTGGGCTTATTGATGGTTCTAGGAACTGTTACTGATGATTGTAGGGACAACTTTTTTGGATGTTGTTTTGATGATGAGCTCTTCTGTGTAAGTGGAGTCAAAGTAACTTCTCTAACACCAAACTCACTCCAATCAACAGCACTAGGTCGGGGTCCATAGATAGAAGATGATGCCTACATTAACATTTTTTCAAAAGTGGTAAGGCAGTTCTGGATCACAATTTTAACCATGTCAACTCTAGTTACCCTTTCTAATTCCTTTGCTGGCGTCAAAAGTCGGGGATCCGAACACATCTCTTTCTCATTCCATATGCACCTATTCTGTGAAGAACCCCCTTCTGTTTTGTAACCACAACCTCTTTGACTTAGACAAGTGTGGCTGATGCTTCTAAATGAAATCAAAAACGCAATCAATCAAGTAGGAGCATGCATTTTCACTCAATAAAGACAAAATTCTTGACAAAATTATTACCCAGCATCAGACATTACTGAACTTCTACTCTCATTGATCAAAGAACGTCTAGTAACTTCATGTCTTCTCAGAATCAATTTAGTCCTAGTTTCAGATATAGACTCCATTTCAGGAGCATAACAAACATGAAGAGAACCTCCAAAAAAGGCTCTCCCATCTATGTGCCGTTTTGCATGCCTAATAATAGAAATTTGATTGTTCATTCAGTACGGTAGAGAGCAAAATATTGCCAAGCAATACAAACTTACCGAGCACTTTGAATTCTTGAAAAGTGAACATGATAAGCTTCAACAAAGTTTTCTGAGCTATAATTTGGAATGTAAACAAGAGACTTGACATCACCAAACCGAAAGCAAAGTCTTCGTAATTCATCTTGCAGTCCTAATGACGGAACTCCAGAAATAATAAGATGTTGTGACTCATCATTCACAGTGTAAACCTGTTATAGAAAGTATTGCAGACTGATAGTACAACTAAGGAACAATTATACTGTTTGAAAGATGTCATGAAAAAACAACCAATTACTTATTTCAGAAAACTTATAAAGTTGCACAGGTAGGATACATTTCATACAAATACCTTCACAGCAGTTAATTGTCTTCCTTGTCTGTATGATGCTCTTGTCGTACATAAATTATCTTGCTCATGGTGTGGTAGTCGCTTAACTTCACGTCTTCTAGCTTCCATTTCGTTTTCCGAGACGAGGGAAAGGGATGTTACTTTGAATGTGTCATGAAACGGCGGTACTGTACTACTGTACTGTGACACGCATAACTTATGGAAGTATGGAAGCATACGCTAGCCCATGAGTGCAAGAGAGAGGACTATCATTAAAAATGCCTTGCCTTCCAGAAATTTTTGTTTGGGTTTCATCATTTTGATGTGTTGTGTTGATGTTTATTTTTTCCCCCCTTGTTCTTTTATTCTTCTCTTCGTAAACAAAGAACAGGTTTGGTTCACAAGGAGGCATGTGGTGCTGAGATTAAATCTTAACAGCATGTAAATCTCATTTTTGTGATTTGTCGTCTCTTATCACTCACGCATTATGTAAATGAGTATTCGATTTGCAAATTAAAACCGGGTCTTTTTCTTTGACATTCTTAATCACATTGGTTGAGACCTCAAACGACACCCTGTCGAAGTTAGGTTAGAATTATTCATACCATTTAAACCCATCGGCTACTGTGACGACCCACTACAGTTTGTATGAATCTCACGGTTTGTCGATGAAATCCTTTGTCTTCGTTTAAGCACTCAAACCATTATCGGAAATTAATTTTTGTTTTCTTTCGTGTTTCAACAGCGAAATGATCACCCCACGTTTCAAGGTAGAACAAACTGATGCTGATTTAATTTTTACTATACATGCTCCGTACGCAAGTATTGCTGAGGCAGAGATATATGCAGATCTCGATATCTTTTGCTTCTATGCCTCACCGTACTATTTAAGGTAAAATCTATTTTTAATTAATTCGACAATTGCCAGGTCCAGGTTGTTGTTTGTTTTTTAAATATAATTTAAAAACCTGTGGTCAGGCTACATCTTTCAGGCTTCATTGAAGAAACTGATGCTTCAAAGGGTAGTTATGACGCTGATTCTGGAACATTCATTATATCTGTTCAGAAAGTAACCAAGGGAGAATTCTTTGAGAATTTAGATTTTATTACATCCTTGCTGACTCCAAGTAATCGTAAAAATCATGATATTGCCAAACCTGTGGTAGAGGTTATTGGAACTAATGCTGAAAATGATGTAAAAAACAGTGAATGTAGCAGCGATGAGGATGGTAGTGAATGGTACATTGATCAGTCACCTTTTGTTGAACCATCGGAAGACTTTCTTTTCTTTGCTCCACATTATGGATTTGCCAACAAAATCTCCGGAGCATTTCAAAATTTTAAGGTAGTAACAATTATTGTTAATTGAGTTTTTATTTTTATTATTTTACTTCTTTACAAAACATGTCTCGACTGATTCTATTTTCTCTCTCTTTTTAGACAGAGTTTTTGGAAGTAATTGATTTACCACACCCTGACTCAACACCACTTTCTAAAAGATCCAAGCTACGTTTGGAAAGAGAAGAGAGTGATTTCAGTGATGATCACTACCTGGCTGACTGGGCTCAGCCAGATTATTTAGAATCATTGCTTGCCTTTAAATGTTGGTGGGAAAAGAGCAGTGAGGGTAAGCTTTTAGCATTTTAATTTTGAGATATTTTACTTTGATTTGATGAATTTATAGTATTTTTTTTATTTTGGGGAAATGTTTAGTTGACTTCCAGGATGAAGAAATTGACATTTTAAAAGACCTTCCAAAGAAGGAATTCTTGTTGCACAAGAGAGAAGAGCGTTTGCTTCTATTTTCACTCATTGATATATTGTTTGGGTATGCATACAACAATCGTAGCACTATGGGAGATGATAATGTTGAATCTGCGTGGACAGTGAATAAACTTAGTGGTACTTTAAGCTGGTTTGAGGTACTTAATCAGAACACTTTTGTTATTAAATGCTTTTTATAAAAAATATTTATGGAGAAACATTTAGCTTTTATCCTGTATGTCTTCTTTAGAGCTTCTTAACCTTGAAGGCAGCAGCTGTTGTTCCTGTTCGACGTAGTTTGTGTTACCCTCTATATCGGAACTGGGAACTTGCAACAAAAGTACTTGGTGATGTTAAGTGTATAGTTAAACTAGGTAAGGCACCTAAACATCCACACATTGTGATAGTGTAAAGGTTATACTATATTGAAATTATTGTAACAAGCTGTTTGTTTTTTTGTTTTTCACTTTGGTTTTCATCAAAAGGAAAGAAACATATTCTCAAATGCTTGCTGGAAATTTATGTCCTATTCAACAATAGCGAACCACGTTACATCCTAAATCAACTATATATTAGAGACTATATCATTTGGATGCAAAGAGTGGGTGAATCCCAGATCAAATCTCTGTCAGTTGCCTTTGACAAGGTAGGAATACATGAATTTTGAACTCAGCCCCCATGCCCCCTCCCCTTTTTCCATTCTCTCCTTTTCCTCCATAAAACTTGGCCCATTGACCTATCTCATTCAATATTTGTCAGGTTGTTTTATGTAAAGCTGATGTGGCCCTAGACTTGGAAGAATTAGAAAATGCAGCAGATATTGTCCAAAAAGAAGAAGCAGCAGCAGCAGCAGTAGCCGCAGCTTTTAAAGAAAAGTCAAAACTTGCTTCACACAAAGCAAAGGAACAAGCTAGTCTTTGCAAGAATGTTGCAGCCCTTTCACTCTCTGATGAAAAGTATTAATCTATCAGGATAATGGATCCAACATCTGTTTTGGAACAATATCTTATTGCCAACTATTGTTGCAGATCAAATGAGACGAAATTGTCCTCAGATAGTGAAGATGATTCATCCTCATCAGATGATTCTGACACTTCATCATCATCATCGACATCTGACTTAGACTCGGATGATCTATCTGATAAGGAAGAGGGACACAATTTAAAAAATACCTGAAATATTCTCATTAGGCAAGGTAATTTAATTTTCCAACATTAAAGAACAGCTTACAACCAATTAATGTCTACTTTAAATATCATTTGTTGCCTTTTAAAGAAGTACCCTTATTTTATGTCAGCATATGTAATAAACTAGTATTACATCCTCATTGTAGACTCTCATCTTAAATATGTGTTTCTGGGGTTAACTTGAAATTAAGCCAGGGCAGTAGTCTACTATAATGCTCAATAATTTTCTCTTTTAGAATGTTTGATTTTTCATATTCCTCCTCGCTTGATGTGCCATTTTCTATTTGATGCTGGTACCAGTCAAATAGTTGCTGAGTTTGGTTAACCAAAGCCTCCATAGAATCATGGACAACTTTGTGAGAGTCCAGGATTATTTCATGTGTCAAAGAATTACTATGACATTTCTGATGCTTTTTACAGTCAGCAATATGGTTTTCAAGTGGTTCTTGAACTAAATGATAATCTGACCTGTATTCTTTCCTCTTGCTCTTCTTTTTCTTTGTTTTTCCTATCTTCAAGGGCCTAACCCGCCCGACCACCTCCACAGATTCAGTTTCGTTACTTTCCCCAGAAGACTGCATTCTTTCTACAGATTTTTGTCGCTCAAACCAGTTCCAGTTTCTTGTAAGTTCTTGTTCCTCTGGAATTGTGGAAACAATTATTGGTCGTGATGGACGTTGATCATACCTTTTCGGTAGTGTGGAGCTCGTCATATTAAATGTATATTGCAAATCTTCTGCATTTCTGAAAACTGTTTGTTGAGCTGCTGACTTTGAGTTATTCTTTGACTCAGGCAGTAGTGTAGCACCTAAGTCTTGAAATAATTGGTTTAATTGATTTTTGGTAGTGGATAGATAATTTCTTTGAGGCTGTATCGAAACTGAACGATGGCTTTGGTTCTCTTCTCCATGAACTTTTCCTGGGATGGTTGCTTGAGGATTCGTCTCAGAATTGGTAGCAAGGCTAGTATGGGTGTTACAAAACATACAACCATCATGAACTGGCTCATCAGAGGCATAGCTCGTTTTTATGTTATGTTCCTCAATCCCCATATCTACCTACAAATTGAAAATATTCTTTAGGTCCAGGCTTGAAAAGGAAATTTATTTACAGAGCTTAATTGCTGGATCTAATGTTACAGATACACTTACTCTTGAGCTGATACAGAAGCCACAGGGATTGTCCTTGTAGGTTGATAGAATGGCGGCCTTTACATAAGGATAGATAAGTTTACTGAAGGGAGTAATTACTTGATATGCCAAACGCCCACACCTTTAAAAGAAGTTGAGCATTATTTTTTTACTCTAGGGAACAAATTTAAACTCAGAAAGAATTTCTAACAGTTATATTTTCAAAAGCATTTTTGATTTCTAGAATATGGATTGGAAATTATTTTTGTTTCCTCACCTATCAAGGACAAGGATATGATCATTTTCTGCTCCTAAAATATCTCTAACTGGGGCTTCTGGGTGTTCCTGATACACTGGAATGTCAACTGCCTCATTTTGTAGGAGGTTGGTGTTGTCTGTGGCCAGTATGGAGTTGATGACAAAAAAATTAATGTCTGGAAAACCAGCTTGGTAGAGCCTACTTCGAAGAGAACTCAACCTATTAGAAAAAAGAAAAGAAACAAATGACAACTGTTCAGTTCACTTTTTCCGAGTTCTTTTCTTTTAATTTAAACTTTTTTTCAGTCTAAATTGATTGCTTACCTTGCAGCTTGCTTTCGTCCAAAAAGCCTACTGGAGTTAAGCAGTGCGACCACCGTAATATTTTTTCCCACTAAATTAACTGCTCTTTCTCCACCAATTGTCCACGTGGGAACAGGAGTACATTGATCAAGGAATGGCTCTTGTGGGGCAAAATGATCAACTTTTGTTCTTGGTTCTACTGTGGATGTAGTGGATGTGCAGCTCACAAATCCGAGAAGGAGCAACCAAAAGGCTGTACTCACCATCCTAGATTCCAAGGTATTAATACTTTTATCTTATCACATGAAATATTGATTTTGATTTGTGGCATGATTTTTTCAAAAAGATTGCAACTAATTTTCTTGTATTTCACTAAAGTAAGACAGTTGAAACATTTTAATGACACTTCAGAAATTATCTGATAAAATGGCGAACATTGAACTATGCTAGCTCAGCAGCTTTTGAGAAGAGGTCAGAGGTTCAAAAAGCAAAGGGGCAGAGTTGTAGAACATATTTGCTCGCTCTTATGATGTACTATGAATATATCTATGAATATCTTTTTCTGGCTGTGCAGTGACACAGTATTTGAGATGTTACCCCCTCAAGATATTTTAGGAGACATCTTGAGACTATATCAATAACTGACGTATCTTTTTTTCATAGTGAGGTTTGGATTAATATTTTTAAAATTATTGTGTAAAACTAGTGAACCTCATGGGTTTGAGCCTCTTTTATTTCCTAAATCACATGGTAAATTTGTAGAAACTTGATATGTCTAGCTTTCAGAACTAAAATATGTAATTGCTTTAAACATTGATAATTAATGTTTGTAATATTCTGCACTATTTCCTTGGAGAAATTCTGAGCACAAATAGCTATTTCTTTTTTTGAAAGTATTACAAACCTGCAGATGAGAAGGCATCCTCGTGATGCAGTCTTGGCTCTGTTTGCACAGCACTGAAACGACCCCCACTATGCAAGATTTAGTTTGATTATTGGAATGGTTTCAGTTGAATGCACATCCTTATCACCACCACAGCCATCTACAAAAGGCAAAACTGGTTTTCTCAAATCAATAAAAACTTAATGTAGAAAATAAAAAGGTGTGTAAAAACAATTTTTATTAAATAATAATACATTATCTAAAAATAATTGATAAAAAAAGAGAACTAATATCACAAATTGAATTTGTTACTAAATACTTTTTTATCTACTAATCATAATTCATCTTTGTTGTTCCCAGCATCCTGATAATTCTTTTTTATAAATTTCAAGAGTGTTTTCAATGATTTAGCTATGGTAGTGTAATACATTTCGCTGTCATCAGGTGCACCCTCAAATTCTTCTTCTCTATGACAGTTCTCATCAGAATCCCCACATTCAGGTTTTGGGTGCTTTTGCAACAATTCTTCTCTATTGCTGAGAACTTCATACCATGCCAGAAAATTTTCAAGAGCTTCTTCTAGTTTCACATTACTTTGAAACTCATTGGAGCATAAACTCTCCATTACAAGCAATGTGTCCAAAACCTGCAACAAATCCACATTTATATCAGAACAATTTTACAACACACTTATTAAGCTTGAAAAGCAATGGCTCTGTGTTTACTTTTTCTATTGCATCATGTTCGGGTCTGTAGGGCAAATCTTTTGACATCACCGAGCCGAGATCATCCCTTCTCTGTGCCCGCCCAGAATTCCATTCACTTTCATGCAGCTTCTCTAAAAAACTTGATAACCTCTGACACCATCCTTCCTCTACAATGTGCCTCTCTAAATTCATTGAGTCATACTGTCTAAGTTTTTCTCTTAGTTCTCTTTGCTTGTGTTGTTGCAATTGTTTTACAGGTTCACTTTCCTGTGGTGAGTCAAAATGTTCTATATCCTCCACAGCTCTCTTTACATCTTTGTGCTCCAGAAGCAAATCGTATATTAATGTAATGACTCTCATCTGATAAAGGAAAGGTGTAAAATTATGTGAGAGAATGAAACAGAAGCATTGAAAAAAAACAATGAAGAAGAAAAGAAAAACTAACTTTAGTTTTTAAATCAAATGTGCGTTCACTGTCAATAATACTGCCAAATGACGCAAGACCTCCTTCCTCAATGAATTTTGCCTGTGCAGCAGGAAATTGCCTTGTAAGACAGGAAAGGGCATAAATAGACCGTGCTTGCACAGTTCCATCAGGATCTAAAGCTGCTGCCTTGACAAGTTTGGACATGATACCAGCATGCAAGACAGCAATTTGTACCTGTTGAATAGGATAACAATGATTGGCAACAAATAGGTGAAGTTGTATTAACACTAATTCGAAAAAAGTTCAACCAACCTTTGGATTGCTCTGTGAAGCTGATCCTAAAAGCCATAAAGATTCTGCTCGAACTATAGGAGACGATGAATTCAAAGCTGGTTCAATGATACTTGTCAAACTGGGAAGATAATAGTCAATTAAAAATATGCAATGGGACATATCTAAAATAATTGATTATTATTTTACATGACACTTGCCCACCAAGTCTTATGAATTCTCTTGCATTGTCAATTTGATGAACAAGGTACTCCAGATCTTTCAAAATGGTGACCATCTCCTCCTCATCTTTACCAACCCTCAAATTATCTTTTCCTTTCGAAACAAGGTCATTTAAAATCTCCATATCAGTCTTAACAGTGAGGTTCAGTGAACCAAATTCCTTTTTCAATTCCTCATAAGAGCGAAATTTTTCTTTATTGGTTTTCTGCTTGTCTGAGTCAATGGATTCCTCAATTTCATCATTAGCGGTAATGTCTGCTAAAACCTTCTTTATCTCATCTTTACTCATATAAAGCGAATTGGAGTATTTCTCGTCATTTTCATTTGATGGGAAAGCCAATAATTCGGTTTTAGAATTTTCAGTCTTGGAAGACTCGGAGGAATCAAGAAGCTTTACTTCAGTGTCTCCAGTGTAGATATTCAGCCTATAGTGAAGCCCGGCTGGCAGGGGCTGACCTTGATGGTACGGTAAAAATAAAAATTAACCAAGATCTTTTCTTTTTAACAACACAGGAAAGTAAAGCAGGCTAGATTTACTCACCTTTCTCCACTTTCTGCCACTCAGATGTCGGTTCAAATTTTGCTGGTTTACCATTTGAAGTAGTCGAGTCCGTACTCGATTGTCCACACAGCACTATCGCAATAGCAAGGCTGGTGAGGAAGATAACTCTCCAGCTCATAGCGAATGGAATATTTTAATTCTTGATATCAACGAGAAAAACAAGAAAAGACCGGACTGGATCGTCTGCATTGGGGGTTATGTTTCTGTATACTTGCTACTGTCTGCGTCTGCTAGGTAGATGGCCAGCCGCAGCCGTAGCCGTGACGTATCGCATGTTGTCATGGATTCAGCTGATCTGGACCAATAACGTGGAAGGGTGCAAGGACGTCTGACGTGGTCACGGCGTAAGCCGCCATTCAAAAAGCGGGAAAGTTTTAAAAAGTCTCGAGCACGACTTTTGTCCTGCTGGCATGGACGAGGTGTTGTTATAAGTTATAAGCTTCCCGCTCGTGTTGTTATGGTGTGCAGAGATAATATGGCTACTTAGCTTTCCTATGTTTTCATAAAATCTTATTGCGGGCAAGGTTTAAGCAATAATACAAAAATTACCGTGCTCTGCTTGGAGCGAGCTGGGCGCGGCGCGGCGTGGACTTCCCTGGTACCATTGGTTTCTGCGGTTTTTGAGCCACTTTCATGGAACCTCTCATGTAAGACGAGGAGGAACGAAACCGATTTTCGGATATGAGTCGGCTGCAACATAGATCTTGAAGACCCCCGCCTACCTGAATTACATGTAGGCATGCATCCGCTGGATATTCTGCCGTGGACACTGAGATTAAAATGATTCCGTTTTCCTTAAAATTAAAGTACTATTTCTTGTTTCTTTTATTATTCCTAGCACTTTTTAATCTTTAGTTTAAACCATGTGAGAGCCATATTTTTTATTAGCTTAGACTGAGTTTTTCGCTTTTCAGGGTTGGCAAGACCAGGCAAGACCAAGACATCGATTTTTCATTTTTCTCCAGATTGTTGTTGTTGTCATTTCTGACCTGCAGTTTTTGGTAGTGTACCTGTATTCCTAGATGTTGATTGGATTTTAATGGTCGCTAGAGGATGTTAGAGTAACAGAACAGTTTGGACTCAGTTAATTGAGTTTTAGCGGTGGTTTCATAGCTTTCAAATCCAGTCCTTTGAAGTTTATTGGAATTTGTACCTGAGGTTAGTATAGAAACATTCATGAGTTGAGGTTATCTCCTAAAACAAGTACTATTGCATCTTTTATTGTTTATTCCATCATACCACTTTCTCCCAGGAACATTGTTTTCCTTCCTGGTTGTAAAGTAAAATCCCCTCTCTTCATTACCTGTACTTGTCCATATCACACTTATCTCCACTCTCCTTTCCCTTAATATCTAGCTGTCACTTTGTAATAGTTTGAGCGTAAGAGAATAAATATTATATCATGTTTATTATCTCCTTTTCCTCTTGTTTGATTTTTTCATTTATAGTCAAAGTGTCATAGCAAAGCATTCTATCAGATGATTTTACCCTTAATGTTTATATTTGTCTGAAACATTAATTAGGTACTGACTTTGTTCACATTACAGCCTCATCCGATTACCTGAGCAATGGATTTTTTATTAACCATCTCAGAACGTCAATCTTATCAGGCCAAAACCCAAATTCTTTCTGAGGGTAAATTCAACTGCTCTGTATAGTGAGAACCAATGAAATGCCTGCTGAAAATGACAATGTGAATGAGTTAAATGAAACCAAGGTATGATTTTATTTTAATTACTATTTGCTTTTCCATGATTGAATAAAGTTTAATAATTACTACCTCTCATCAATTTAGGTTTGTCGGGACTTCCTGCGGAATGTATGCCGGAGAGGAAAGAAGCGATGTCGCTATCTTCATCCAGATGACCTTGATTCAAATGGAATGGGTGTGACTAGCAATGGAGGACGAACAACATTTCTCTTTTGTCATGACTTCCAAAATGGTCAGGGGTGTAAGCGTGAAGACTGCAAGTTTGTGCACTGCACTGCTGAAGAAGAGCAATATTTTAAATCTAGAGGGAAACTTCCAGAACATGTTATTGATATGGCTTTAAGGTAGATTTGTCTCTAAATGATTTTTTTCCTCTTTTAAGTCTACCCTCATTTAACCTGCACATACATTATTTCAGAAATTTTTAATTTTGTCTAATTTTATTGTGAATCTTACAGCAGGGGAGCCCTTGAACCTGCTGCAAGGCAAGGGGAGCCACCAGCCTGTAAAGATTTTCTAAAAGGAGAATGTCGACGAGGCGCTCAATGCAAATTCCGCCATTTAACCAAGCGGGAATTTGAAAGAGAGTTAGGATATTGTCAATCTCCTCCTCATCAGTCACTTGGTGACCTTCATACTCAGATCCAACCTCAACTTCAACCCCAAATGCAACCTCCAGTTCAACAACAACCACCTCCTCAACAGCCACCACCTCAACCCCAACCCCCTCCACCATTACAACACCAACAGCCACCCCCCATGACAATGGTCAGCTTATTAAAATTAAATTGCTGTTTATCTTTACCAAACTTTGTCTAATGTAATCAAATTTTTTCACTTAGGTTCAGTTTAGCCATGCCAGCCAAATGCCTGATGGGGGTCCTGAGCAGAAGAGATTCCACTATGCTCCAACTATGCCCAGCCAACAAGCACCTGCCACCAATTTACCTCCTCCGAACCATCGACACCACCCGTACTCTCGTCCCCCTAATGCTCATCCTCCATCTGCGCCTGAACTACAGCCTCAGCCGCAAGTTCCCCCTGGCATGGTGGTCCTTCACACACACACACATGCTGTAGCGCAGTCTGCTCCACAGCCACCACAGCCATCTCCACCATATGGCTTGCACCCTGCTGTGCCTGCTGCACCTCAGCATCGACTTCTTACTCCACATGAAGCAAGATCTCTCATGCTGGAGGAAGAAAATGTTGTCTTGAGGAAAAGATTAGAAGAATTAAAAAAACAGGTTAGTCACTTTTTTTTTTCTCTTCTTTTCTTTGTTAACATGTGTTCCAGAGTTTTTAGAGCAAATATTGCATTAACAAATTACTTTTATCTTCACTCAGGTATCAGACTTGACAGTCACTAATGAGTTTCTTCTTGATCAAAATGCCCAACTACGCCTTGGCTCCAAAAGAACCACTACAAGCCTTGCTGCCCTCACTGTACCTGCTGTGACTATAACAAATGCTGGACAACCACTCCCTGCTCAAATCACCTCAGCACAAACACCAGCGCCTCAGCAAATGATGGTTGCAGCTGGAACTCTTCGAACCGTAGCTGCAAGTGTGGCCACAGTACCTGTTTCAATTGCAGCAGTTGCTGGCACTCCAGTCTCCATTGCAACTGTGTCCATGGCGCCTGTTACAATGCAACCCCCTGTTGTAACCATGGCCCAACAAACAATTGGCGTTTCAGGCCCACAGACAATTGGTGTGTCAGGACCCCCTCCTCAAACACTTACAGCTACTGCTCCTCCTCCCCAAGGAGCACAGCCTCAAAGTGCCACTGCAGCTTGTCCGCAGAGCCTGCCTTTGGCCATAACTGCAGGAACGACCCCATTAGTGACGTATCCCATACCGGTCTTGCAGACAAGTCTCTCCCACTGACATTTATAAATACTCAGATTGTCAGATGATATATCATATTTTTGTATCTTAGGTATGTTTGAGGTTTTGGACAGGAAAATTTAGTTTTGTTTTAAATTTAATTTTAGTGTTATATTTTGAGAAGAAAAATATATGCCAACATAGACGTAAGCAAAAGTGAGGTTTTTGCACCAAAAAATTTGCCATCTTTGGCTGTTTTTTTTTAAAAAACACCAAAAGACAAAAATATGTGATTGACATAACTTCTACCAGTTTATAGTTAAATGGGTATTATTCCTACCATCCAACAACCCTTCCCCTCGAGGAATACTCTGACTTTTTTCCTTTGTTTTGATCTCTTGTAAATAGAATATGTATAGTGAAAGCTATTATTATTGTAGAGTAAAGCTTTTGGAACTTAATGAATTTTAGGCAAGAATCCCTATTATTATAAAGAATTCCTATTATTATACAATGTCTCTTATTTTGGGGCTGAAGCAGTTGGCTTCACCACTGCAGCTTTTGTTTTCAGAAAATGATAAAGTTGACTATCTTGATGATCTATCAAGTTATCAGTCACCAGGCAGCTATATAAAATAGGTGCCCTTAAATTTTAATTCATTGTGTGATGTCTGAGGGTAAACACAAAGCTGTTGGCCCATGCACAAGGAATCCAATGTTACAAATGGGATTTTTTCCGAAAATTTGTTCCCTGAAATATCCCTCTTATAAGCCATGAACAGCAGCAAAGCGCTGCAAACCGCTGACACTGGATCTAGCCTTTACTGTACTTAATTCTTACTTTCTGCTGGATACTTTTACATTATGACCACAAAACTCCTTTTGTTTTCTCTCTTAAATTTCTCTTTTAAACTTGATTTACTTATTAACAGGGAAAAAAAAGTTTAATTTCTTGAAGACAGTGAAAGTTACTCGTCTTTAGTTAGCCAGTGAAAATCATTGTCCACCAATGACTAAGAAGAGAAATTGCTCTCTACTGGTATATTCTTTGCAAAAATTTTAAAAATACAATTGTATAAAATACTGGAAAATTTTACTTTAATTATAATACATTATATACGAACAGTGTCATTATAGTTGATCAGATCACTTCTGTCGAAGGTATTGAATGTTGCTGGAATGACAAAACATAATAAATGCATAAATTTTACAAAACAATGAAATTTCTGTCTGAACACTTCCAGGTCTATAAATGCCTTTCCCACTACCTGGCTGTTACAAATATAAAATCTTTTCCTTTTGCTTACAAATTCTATTTGGAAGTTGACATATATTGCCAGTACATGAAAGGTGAAAAAACAACAATAGCTAAAACAGCAATATATAGACGAATTCTCCAATGTTCCCATGAGTCATTAAGAATACCAACAATAACTTGTGCTTGCTTACGGGTGCTCTCCAAGTCATTGGTATTGTCAATTACATAGTTAGCTTTCTCACATTTCTCTTCGAGAGGCATTTGGGCAGCAATACGCTGTTGAGCAAGGGTCTTTGACATGCTGTTTCGATTCATTAGCCTTTCCAACTGCTGCTCTTGAGTGCTGTGAGTGAGGATTATTTTTGAAAGTCAGCCATAGCGATGAATAAAAAAAGTAATGTTGATCAAGAACTCAAAATAAAATGTTACCAAAAGACTTTAAAATTCTACCTACCATGTAACACAAATAACTTTGTGGATGTATTGAAGCATAACACCACTCTCAAAGAGTAAAGGGAGATCAAGGACAATGTAATTGTTGCCTGATAATGTAAAAATTTTAAGCAGTGCATTGACTTGAACTAGTGTTTGGTTTAAAGTATTTAAGTAATAATAAACAATATAATTACCAGACAAGAAATGTTTCAAGGCCTCAAACATAATAGTGCGATGAATTTCAGGGTGGGTCCATTCATTGAGCAATTTGCGTTTATTAATGTCAGAAAATATTATTTCTCCAAGCTTCTCCCTATTCAGATATCCTGTAGGAAGCAAAACCTCATCCCCAAATACTTCTTTGATTTTCTTCCACGCTTTTGTGCCTGGTTCGACAACTGAAGCAAAACTCAAATTACAATGTCATTCTTAACACAAGCTTACCTCATTCGTAACAATCGGGCAAAACTACAAGAAAAGATCAGGCAATAAATACATAATAAGAACCTTCGCACCTTCTCGGGCAATTGCATCTGCATCTACAACCGGAATTCCATTCTCTCGGAAGACTGCAGCCACAGTTGACTTTCCACTGGCAATGCCACCAGTCAAACCAACAATGAACATTTTGACATTTATCTCCCCTCCAATAAACCAAACAAGAATTAACCGTGATAATAAATTTATAGTGAAAAGAAAGACAACAACAAATAACAAATGGGCAAGGTGGATCTATGGGAAGGTGGCGGCACTACGCTCCGCGCCGCCCGCCCGATCTTGTCCCCAGCTACGGCGGCGCGGCGCGTACGCGCGCTGCCTACCTCTCAGGGTAACAGGCCGGCCGCGCGCCGGCCGCCTATGGGGCGCGCAAGGTTTTTCGCCTCTAGCGCCGTTGTTTTTGATTTTAGATGGGTGGAGTAAGCGAGGCGATTGTAGTACTCGTCAAGACCTATCCATCCATATTAATAACATTTCGATCCGACCCATACAAACGAGTACAGAGCCAAAATAGGAAGCGCCGGTGACGGCCCGATGCGACGCCGTTCCCTATTTTTCGCTCTAGCGCCGTTGTTTTTGATTTTAGATGGGGGAAGTAAGCGAGGCGAATGTAGTACACATCAAGACCTATCCATCGATGCCATTAACATGCCGATCTGACCCATACACACGAGTACAGAGCCGAAATAGGTAGCGCCGGCGACGGTCCGATGCGACGTCCTTCCCTATTTTTCGCTCTAGCGTCGTTGTTTTTGATCTTGGATGGGGGGTGTAAGCGAGGCGGATCAAGTTCTTGACGAGGCAAATTCAAGCATACCAGAATCGAGTACCTTGGACCCCAAATACTCGAGTACGAGCCCCAGCAAGCGGCTACCGATTCGTTCTAGGTGATCCCTGCCTCAAATGTTTCGCTGCAGATCCTTCGGAGAGGGTTGTCCACCAAGTAGGACTGGTACCAGAATAAAAAGCATATCGAAAGGTATCCAAAGACGTCAAGTACCATCCGATCCTACCATCGCATATTGAATAAAGAGCTGGAAAGTGGTCGGTGTAACCTCCTCACTTAAGACGGACGTTCGTCTGCTAGGATCTGTTTCTGCTGCCTCAAGGTGGAAACTGTGAATTAGTCGATGGTTTAATGTTTTGCATTGTAATTTCAATCCATTCTTTATAAAATTCGTCGTTGTATCAGGCTCTTTCGGTACTGAAGGGAAAATAAATTGTTGTGTTATATGCACATTACTTTTATCACTTATTGGACAGACCCCATGTTGACACACCCCATGTAGACACTTACGTTTTTAACACCCTCTAGAAGATCCTGTTCATCTTATTGCAAGGGCTGTGATGATTTTGGCGCCCTTACATCCTTTCCCATAGTGTCACTTTAAGTTTTGCAGGTTATAAGTTTCCTCGTTTCCTTCAAGAGTTTTTCAAGATGCCTGACAGGTGTTGTGTTTATGGCTGCATAGGAGGATATGACAGAGACAGGAATTTCAGAAAAGAAAACAATATGCCTCAACTGTCAATCTTTAGTGCACCCAAAGTAAGAATCAGAGAAAACAACAGGGAGTTGTTCGATAAGTCAGCGAGTGCCTCATAAGATAAAGTTGAATAGCAGTCCTCAGAAAAAAATAATGTACTGTGATAAGTTAATTTTATAATTATGCCCAAGAGTTATTTAGTACACCAGGATACCAAGCAGAAATCAAATTTGCCTTCAGAGAATGTTTCACAGTGGCAGTAACTTTGCTGATGACTCTATTCACAAGCAAATAGGAGACACCCTGATGGGCCAGCGGACATTGGGCGGACGTCCGTGAAGTGTCCAAGTAAGACCAAAAGTGACCAGAGGCGTCCAAACAATGTCCGCGGACTGTCCGTATCCGTTCATCGTCCAAGGATGTCCACTTTAAATGTCCGCCAGTGACCAGTAGAGCCCAAAGGTGTCCGACGCATGTCGGTCATCCGCGGACGAGAACGCCAAAGTGTCCGGAGGCTGTCCATTGGTGACCTACGTCCGCGGACGCCCATGCTAACGTGTCCAAGGGCTGTCCGTCGGCGTCCGTTGTCCGCGGAGGTCCATTCCCAGTGTCCGGAGGCTGTCCGGTCCTGTCCGTCGTCCGCGGACGCCCACGACAAAGTATCCAAATTATGTCCGACCCTGTCCATCGTCCACGGACGTCCACGCCCCGTGTCCGGAGGCTGTCCGGTCCTGTCCGTCGTCCGCGGACGCCCACGACAAAGTATCCAAATTATGTCCGACCCTGTCCATCGTCCACGGACGTCCACGCCCCGTGTCCGGAGGCTGTCCGGTCCTGTCCGTCGTCCGCGGACGCCCACGACAAAGAATCCAAATGATGTCCGACCCTGTCCATCGTCCACGGACGTCCACGCCCCGTGTCCGGAGACTGTCCGGTCCTGTCGGTCGTCCGCGGACGCCCACGACAAAGAATCCAAATGATGTCCGACCCTGTCCATCGTCCACGGACGTCCACGCCCCGTGTCCGGAGGCTGTCCGGTCCTGTCCGTCGTCCGCGGACGCCCACGACAAAGAATCCAAATGATGTCCGACTCTGTCCATCGTCCACGGACGTCCACGCCCCGTGTCCGGAGGCTGTCCGGTCCTGTCCGTCGTCCGCGGACGCCCACGACAAAGAATCCAAATGATGTCCGACCCTGTCCATCGTCCACGGACGTCCACGCCCCGTGTCCGGAGGCTGTCCGGTCCTGTCCGTCGTCCGCGGACGCCCACGACAAAGAATCCAAATGATGTCCGACCCTGTCCATCGTCCACGGACGTCCACGCCCCGTGTCCGGGGAGTCCGGGGCCTGTCCAGTCCTGTCCGTTGTCCACGGACGTCTACTCCCCAAATCTGAAGGCTGCTGCCCACGGTGGTGACGATCCCGAATGTCCCAGGAACAATATTCTCCACACACAGAGGCACAATCTGATAAGAAAGTGGCTCAACTTCACTTTTGTCCATTTAAGGTGCTCCTGCAATGGCCATGGCTTCAAGGTTGTCTTACATTTGAAAAAGCTGAGCCATTACAAATAATGTCAATGATGCAGAGTTTGGTCAGATGTACTGGAAAAACAAAGGTAGGACGAGAAAGGTTTTAATGCCTTTACCAAGGCATTAAAAATTAGCACCCCTGCAAAGGCATTAAAACTGCCCAAAGGTGTTAAATTTTAATGCCTTTGGACGATTTCGTGCCTTTGCAAAGGCATTAAAATTTCACGCCCCTAGAAAGGCATTAAGTCCTACCTTTATTTTTCCAGTGTGGTGGGAGCTCCATTAATGAGACATTACTCCAAGTATTGGTTATTTAATTAAACCATGTCACATACTCATTAAAAAAAAAGAAGAAAAAAACTGTATTTACTTTGGATGTTGTTTCATACTTATCACAGTTATTGCAGCAAAACTACACATAGCAATTAAAAACAGTCAGAAATATAAGATGAGAGATATATGCACATAACTTTTTTTTTCTTATACTACATCCTACTTGTATTCAGTTATAATTATATTACAATATATTTGAAGCTTACTGCAAATACTCAGTACAAATTGAGAAATTGGCATACTGCCCATACATTACATTTGTGTGACTCTATGTCATAGCGATAAAATGTGGTCCTCCACTGGTTTGGTAAAATATAAAAATTTTTGCTATCATTGTCATCAAATACATGGCAGGAAAACTACACATAGCATGTAAAGACAGTCAAAAACTTAACATTAGAAATATAAAAACATATATACACAATACATTTTTGTATTAGTCTACATCCCATTAGTATTACATTATAATTATATTGCAAAATGTTTGAAGCCAACCACTACTGTTACACAAATATTGAGAGAATTGCACATTGCACATAAAACATTAAATTGAAATGGAACAAGAATTAATCAATTTCACACTGATTGTGCATAGGTGAAATGTACCAGAGGTCTCTAATCTTCCCCTTAATGGCTACATTCTTCACATTGTTGATTACTTCAAATGCCTTTTCGTCAGAGTTAACAATAGGAACTAGATGGTCTACACCTAAGACTGCATCACCAACTTCAAACACTGTGAGAAATACTCCACCTATTTGGTTGACTCCATCACTTAAAATTACAATTGAATCAACAACTGCAAAATAATCGTCCTTTGTGTAAATGAAACAATTGTGCGATTCTATGTCTTGGCGATATCTTGAGGACCTACATTCCAAGCCCCTCACTTTGACCTGGGTAAACTCAATCAAATTATTGTAATTACCATATCCAGATTCTTCTAGCAAGGCTACTTCCACTGCAGTTGCATCCCTGTGTACAGCTTGTCCAAAAAAATAGGCATTGTCCACAACAACAGTGTCTTTCATGCTTGATCCAATAATTTGCAGCTCTATAATTTCTTTAACATTGTCGGATATTTGTTCATTGCCAGGAATGGATGAAATGAGAGAATGCATAAGGTATCTCATCACAATCTGATCAATTGCTCCTTTCGGTGATGACATTTTCTTGGCCAGGCGACCATTCCATGATTCAAAGGGAAATGTGCTATGGGCCCAAAGTGGTCCCCAATTGCGAACACATTGTACTAAATGAGTCAATATGTGAACATTGAATCTCATATTTTCAGGACCATATATCTCTTGAAATAAATTCACATACTCATTCAGAGTCCTGTCTGCAATCTGCAGGGTTTCCTCAGTTATGACGTCTCTCGTAAGAAGGAAAATAGCTTTTGACAACAGCCCAAAGTGTCTTAAATACCGATTTGGTACAATATCTATCATGCAAGGAACTCCATAAAAAAGCAACCAATTCCGCCACTCAGAGCCTTTCCACATGTGGCGTAGGTCAATCTCTCGAGGCTTTCTTGTGATGTGGGTAGGAGTCAATATTCTCCGCAGACGATGATTGATTACAGCTCTTTCATTTACACCAACAGAGTAAACGTCAGGGATACCTTCAAGAAGGAGCTCAGTGTGGAAATCTGTTACCCCTTTGTATATAGGGTGTAAGTCATCTGTTGAGCATCCAATTCCAAGATCAAAGTGAGAGAGCAGCATAACTTGTGCAGGACCAATAACACCTCTGATTCTTCTTCCCATTCTCATAAGTTCTCTTATACTTTGGTCAGTACGTAGCTCTGCTGGTTGAATCACCACTTCTTCAACATACTCTTGTCCTCGATGCCGACGAACCCTATTAACAACAGTACCTGGAGTAGGAAATTTCATACTGCCTTCTAATTTCACTCCTTGATGCTCACAGAAGGTACAGCCAAAATTCCCAGTATGTGTGGACATCCTCATAATGCCAGCTCTGCCCTTAGCATCAGCAACACAACAGGTGGGGAAGAAACGAGTGACTTTTTCTTCTCCATTAAGTTGCCAAGTCAGCCCTGTTGTGGACAACTTATTGGCCTGTCTCACAAAGGTCTTCATAAATAGGTTAAAATGAACATAATCTTTATCTACCCAAAGCCCACCTAAAATGACATGCTTCTGTCGTAGATTTGGGGGAAATTCATTAACTTTGATGAAGATAGGCCATGCCTCTGTCTTTGACGAATCACTGAGTTTAAAACCATCAAGGTTGAAAGTATACGTTAAATCTGCAGGGGATGGTCCATTTTCTGCAGCTCTCAGGTGCTGGTAGGCCTCACCATCAAGAATGTCTTCAATAGAATCTGGACTCTCTTTTTCTCTTTGTCGTGGATATTGTAGTTTCTCCCAAACACCAGGAAGAGTGAGGAGCCTCTCCAGTTGTGCACGGATGTTAAGGGTGATAAAATATTTCACTTTACCTTTCGGCTTTGACCAACCACAAGCGCAAACAACTGGATTAGGTAGCAGGCGAATAAATCCTAGCTCTGCGAAGCACCTTGAGCAATAAGCATGCTTCCTAATGCCTGCATCATGTTTGTTGAGAACACTCCACAGCTGCTTTTTAGTAACAGGCAGTGCTGAATTCCCTAAAATACTGTGTAAAATTATTAAGATTTTGATTATCATTTCATAATTTAAGTTGTTTTTGTCTGCCAGCGATAAGACCATTGCAACAGCCTCTCGAGTGGTGAGCTCAGCATCCATTTGCAACGGAGTATTCAACACATCATTTTCAAAAGTAAGAATCCGAGTCCCAGGGTTTAAATCCGCATCAGGATCAGAATCACTGGCGTTGTTATTGTTCTCTCTTTCATATTGATCAGAATTTTCTGAATCACCAGAGTCATCTGGGTCATCTGGATCATCTGATGAATCCCCACCCCTGTGATGTGGTACTTCTGCATTGGGGGGCTGTTGTACATTTTCTTCATCGTTGCTAACATCCGAGTCCACATCATCCACATCTTCACTGCCACTGTCAGGGCCCTGTTCTAAAAAGAACCTTTGAGTTGAGGATTCCTACAATTATGAAGACAGAAAAAAAAATAAAAAAGTTACACAATGTGGAATGAGAAAAAATCTTGGAAGATACTTGTGACACAGTAAACAAACCTTAGAACTGTTATCAGAGTCAAGAACACTACCAGCATAATTGCTTTCACTGCTGACAATGGAGTCCACATCTTTTTCACTGCCACTGTCAGGGCCCTGTTGTAAAGAGAACATTTCAGTTGAGGATTCCTACAATTATGAAGACAAACAAAAAAAAAAAAAAATTAAAAAGTTATACAATGTGGAAGAAAAAAAATTTTTGGAAGATACTTGTGACACAATAAACAAACCTTAGTGCTGTTATCAGAGTCAAGAACACTGCCAGCATAATTGTTTTCACTGCTGAAAATGGAGTCCACATCTTTCTCACTGCACCTGTCAGGCCCCTGTTCTAAAACGAACACTTCAGCTGAGGATTCCTGCAATTCAAAAATAATATTAATAATGATTTTTGAGTTCTGCTGCTCTGAGCCACACAAAATCTTTGAAATCCAGAGGATTCCTGCATTTCAAATTAAAATTTAGTTATTACGTTTCTGGGGAGCACAACAACTGCATTTGAGTTCAGAACCCTTAATGTGATAAAAGAACAAACCTTGTTCCAATGGTGACGTGAAGTATCACTATCATGAGATGAGTCCGCATTGGAAACCTTGCCTTCATCAGCAATAGAAGACTGCGTAGGTGAAGAAAATGGTACCTGATTAAATGAGAAAAAAATTGCTATGAAAAGGACACTAAGCAAAATGGAATATAACCAACTGCATGAATTACAAATTTGAGTTGACAACCTTCTAAGGACCTGTAGCACACACAGACACACATACAAAAACTATTTAGTAAATAGTTTTTCATCAAAAATGCTCACCAAGTGATCTGACGTGTCGATTGCAGCTTGCAAATGAATATCGCATTTACAGTCAGTATCCATGTTCTTTTCCATGACAGCTTGCAAGTGTATGTCGCACTCGCAGTCAACATAAATTTCATTTTCCATGGCTGCTTGCAAATGAATGTCACATTCACAACTGCTTGAGTTTTCATCTTCTTCATGTTGTGCAGCTACATGGTAAACACAAGAACATTGCTGTTGCTGTCTAAAATCCTCTAATTTCCTTTTTCTTAACCGCCAAAGCTTCATGCGATTGAGCTCCATCTAGAAAATAATTTATGATCACACATCTAAAGCGAGCATGGAGAAGCGTAACAGTACGTCTTTGGCTCGTGAGTCGCAGGACGACGCAGCCGATCTTACCGTGCTCAGACTCAGAAATACAGGAGAAGATGTCTATCTGAACATATTCCGTCACCGAACCGAGGCTGCTAGGCTCCGGGACCTAACCGACCTGACAGAGGGAAAAACGATACGAGACATCGAGCACTGATTCTACTTCTTTACAGATTTGTGTCCAAAATATTATTGTTCTCGTAGGTTAAGTTTACGGTGGAGACCAGGCCGGCTGTCTGCTACTGCTTGCTTGACTGCCTGCCTGCCCTGTCCGTCCCCGTCGCGCCGCGCGAACACAGTAGACCGTGACTCGCGGAGTACGGAATGTACTGTACTATTTGACGTAGTTTACCTCGTCTACCCTTACGAGAATATTTACCGTGGAGTTTTAAGGGTTTTAGCCGTTAAGACGGACGGACGGACGGACGCCGAGAAATATTTTAGGACAGTCAGGTCGGAACACGGAACACTCTCGATTGTTCTTATTGGATCTCGAATTCTCCGCGGTAGGCGGTCTGAGAAGGCTGTGTGAGCAGCGAGCCTGCAACGAGCTAACGACCATTTCGAATTCGAATTTCCGTGCAATTTAGCGGTTCTCGGTTGTGCTTGTGAAGATGTAGTAAGATAAGTTTGTTTTCAATATCTCTCTCGGAGTTCGTTAGCAGTTCCAAAGATGCCGGTAGCCTACTGCAAGATTCTATCCAAGAAGATTTGGCAAATCGTCAACTTATCGAAGATTCAGTTAGTGAAATCTGACGGCAAACTCTGTCCATTTGAAGAGTCTTCCTACAAGAAATCAAACAAATATGTCATCGAAGATACCGAATCTGGCAATTTGTTGGTCATCTGCGTAGTTGAGTTCGCTAGTGAGTTTTCCAACTGTGAATAGTGAGGTTTTAATATGTGAAGTAAGATCATAACCTAGCACAGGTTAGATTTCAGTGCCGAGGTGTAACAGTCACTGCTTTTTTTCTTTCTTTCCGTTTTTTTTTTTTTGTCAGGCTCAGAGACCGAACTGAAGGCCAAAATATGTGACGAAGATGGACAATTGAAACGATTTGCATGCTCGAAGCGCCTGTCAACCGGGCCGTTGGAAATCAAACCAAATAATTGTGAAGTGGATGTTGCCAAGGCAGGCAGGGTAAAGTCTATGCAACAAGTAATGGTGCTGTTGACAACTGTCGCACTTCAAATTGTAAGTTATTAAGACTTTATATATTCAGGCTGCAGACAAGGACAACAGAAAGGTGACTGAAGCTCTCGACTCGAAAGGAATTCTTGGCATTGAAGCGACTAAAAGAGGAACGTCAAAGAAGAAGGTGCTATAAATATATTGATCTGTATATATATTTCTTTGGCAGTAAACCTATATTAGTTGGTTGTATTTTAATTAAGGATTTTACTGCTCAGGGAAGGAAAAAGAAGAATTCTGATCTTAACCAGGCTGCTGCTGATGAAGCGGCTCGCAAGGAAGATGAAAAGATTCTGAAAAAATGTGATACCACTGTGAGTGTAAGTTGTGCGTTAACATACCATGACAGGTTTACTTTCAATGAAGCCTGTTTATGTGTAACAATGACTAATGCTGTTTTTCACTGCAGGAAAAATCAGATAAAACCCTTGATCATGAAGCTGTGAAGACCAGTAAAGAAGACCTTTCAACATCCCACATCAAGGATTCTGCTTCTGGAAAAGTTGTGAAGAAATCTCCTGGTAAAATAGGTCAAAGGGGCAGTCTCTTCCTATCCCCCTCGAAGGATTCTGCTACAGGAAAGACCGTGAAGAAATCCCCTGGTAAAAGAGAGGCAATGAACAATCCTGTATCATCCCCTGGCAAAGGTGCAAAAGGCAGTCCGGCTGAGTCCGTCAGACACTCTAAGATATCACCTTGGAAGAGGTCTGTTCCTAAGGAACGCGTTTCACCCGTCAAGAGGTCTATAGTGTTTGGTGACATGGATAGTTCTAAGCCCAAGAAGCAGAAAGTTGAAGGAAAAGAGACAGGATTAGGAGTGCAGAAGCAGAGTCAACTAAGGGAGGAAGAAAGGAAGAACACATTTCAAACAGAGATGGCAGATGATTATGAAGAAAACACAGGGCCAAATTTGGATGGAAAAGCTGCATCAGGAAAGGTTAATTGTGATGAGGTGTGTTATTATTTATGTAATTTATTTGCTTTTGTACAGTGAAATTGGTATGTTGTAAGACTTGAACCTGGCTTTTAATTGTTTAGGACGTACAATGTTGCGGCAACAAGATTTGTGAATCACAACTTAACTTAGCTCTGAGAACGCTACAACGATCAGATGAAAGACATGCTGCTCTGTTGGAAAGTTATAATGGACTAAGAAAAGATTTGAATGAAATCAAAAGTGAGTGTAACTAAAGCAAAGGCTCACACAATCAATTTAGGTACCTATTTATCTTTTTTTTTCTTTCTTGTTTGTGTGTTCCTCAGATCTAATCGCTTCAGGTCCTGCAAAACCAGTGAACCCGAAAACCAAATGTTCCTTGAAAGGTTTGACAGATGTGTACCCACAAATTGATAAGGAGTATACTGTCCCAGAAGGCAAGGTTTGTAAATGCAGACCCAATAAGTTTCAATCTCTTTGCACTGAAAGACATATTTTTAATCTCCCTAAAATTCTAAGGTCCATGTCGGGGGAGGCAGGATTATAGATCTGGTGCAAATTGCTAGGCTGGAACAAAGAGATGACCTGCGGGGACGGCTGTCTGGCCTCTGTCAGTTATATTGGCCAGGAGAAGAGATAAATAGGTGGTCGCTCAGTGGGAAAAAGGGGACGAAGACTGTTAACAAGATAACAACTGGATTTACTTCTGGCATGGCTCGTAAGTGTTGCAGTTAAAAAACACACAGCTGATAAATTTATTAGTGTTGGATGTCTTCTCTAATTGATTGTTTTGTCATTAGAAATTCTTAGAGCCATGAGGTGGAAGAAAAAGGTCAACCTTAGTGATGAAAGTGTTCACAGGACTCTTTGCAGAGTCCTGTCTGAGCTAAGCTCTACTAAGAACAAGAAAGAGAAGAAAAAGAAATGTGAGGAAAAGAAGGAAGATGAAAGCAGCTCAGAATCGGACTTGGAAACTTTAAAGCAGAAAGTAAAGGAGAAACGAAAGAAATGTAAGGACAAGAAGGAAGATGAAAGCAGTACAGAATCGGACTCGGACACTTCTGTGAAGCAGAAAGGAAAGGAGAAACAAAAGAAACGTCAGGAAAAGAAGGAAGATGAAAGCAGTGAAGAATCAGGCTCAGACACTTCTGTAAAGCAGAAAGAAAAGGAGGAATGGAAGGAAAAGGAAGAAGATCAAAGAAATGACGAATCAGACTCTGGCTGTTCTGGGAGTCAGAATGGAGAAGAGGATGATAAAGAAGATGAGGATGTAGTTCGCTCAGAAATCGACTCAGACTCTTCAGAAAGCCATGCTGATAAGTAAAGAAATGGATAATAATCGTTTTATGTTTAAATTCTAGGTTTTATTTTGTAACCATCTCTTGATGGAGATTATATTGTGACTGCAATTGTTGATCTACTCCTGTAAGAATACATTTTCTTAGGAATCTTTATTTTTTCCTTATTATGAGTATTGGTGTTTAATCAAAGTGCTCAATAGGGTAATAGAACCTATGTACCTGGTTTTTACATGTGATTTTATAGAAGTGTTCTCATCTGTGAGTTCTCAGTTGATAAGAATGAGTCAAAACCTGAAAGTCCAGTCCTGGATCTGACTCGAGTCATTTTATGTTTACCTAATTATGTGATTGTATATATGTGTTTACATGTATGAGAATATAGGGTATCATGTCTAAGTCTTAGGGTGACAAGTCTTAATGGCAATGTGCTGTTCTAGTCGTTCTAGTACAGATTAGTATCAAAGTCTTTATGACTATTAAGCGATTATCTGTTTTTCTTACAGTGTGATTTATTTTATGTAAGTTCTAATTTATATGGGTATACTGTTATCTATGTAAAGTCATTATTGTCAGTGGGCAGTTAAGAGGTGATTTTCTCATGTGTCCATTGTTCTGATATTCTCTTTTATTATTTTGATATGTTTCCAAGATAAAACAAATTGCCAAGTTTTTTTACCAATTTCGTATTTTTTAAATTGATATTCCACACATTTCTGCTAGATGGTAGAAACTGCAGCATAGTGTTTTGAGCACTATATTTGCCATCCAGGTCGCAACCAACGACCTGTCCCCTCGCCTGCTCCACCTAACCTACTGTTGCAGGACACCATTGGACGCACCTGGACAAAGCTAGGACCCCAAACAGGACGCAGCTGGACTACGTTCGGACACTTTATGGACACGGTTGGGACCATTTTTGGACATAGCTGGACAAAGTTAGGACCCTATATGGTCACAGTCGGACAAAGTTAGGACTCTTTTCGGACACAGCCGGACAACGTTCGGCTACACCCGGACATCCCTAGGACATTTCGATGGACAAGTCAGGGCAGTTTTGGGCATCAGGTGGACAGTTCTGATAATGTCCATTTTGTAACAGAAGCCGGACCGGACATACTGCGGTCGTCCACGGACTGTCCGCATTGTGTCCTGTCCGCCCCTGTCCTCCAGGTCCATCAGGGCATTGGCTGAAGTTTCAGTAATTAAAAAAGTACTTTAAAAAATGTTGCAGATCTCTCAATATTTGCTAGAGGCCAATGCAAGTCCAAATAAAAAATGTGTTTCTTTTCTGGTTCAGATATCACAACCAAATACATGCTAAGACCTTGTAGGCACAAAGAAAGAGTGATATCTCCTTATACTAAACACACTGTTCACCAGAAAAGCAACACACTAAAGAAACTCAAGGGAATAAAGTGCTGACTTCTCAGTTAATACTTTGTATTTCTGTGTGGCTCATCAAGGAAATAGCTCACACATTAAAACTATTTCAGAAAAAGGCATTGCATATTCTCTTGGATTTCTTCTTCAATTTTTAGTTGCACTTGCACTGACCTCTAAAAAGGCCTCCTCCATCACTTGGAGCTTCAACAAAACCTGATTGGTAAGCATTCTTTTCTCTCTCATTCTCATGTTCCACCTTGCTTGTATCAGGAACTGTCTAGAAAGGTAAGAAAATAAATATTAGAATGTAGTATAAGTTTTAACAGTTTGCACTGAGTGGTACCTGGGCTGACAATGCAGGTAAGTGTAATGATAAACTATGGGGTACCCCTCAATGACACAAATTAATTTTTTTAGGACAAAATACCTGATTGGGAGAAGAGAATATCTCGAGCTGGATGGAAAATGAAGAGTAGTGATAAGGTGTGTGAGCTCCATTTTGAGGAAAAATATATCCTTGTCTCACATGACATCTTAATTGATGGAAGAGATGTTGGGGGCCAGAGAGGAAGGAAGAAGTTGAGTCCAGATGCCGTGCCAACTATTTTTAGTGGATATCCTTCCTATATGAACCGTCCAGCACCAAAAAAAAGAGAAATTCCATCTCGAGCTGCTTCTGGGCCTGTAACAAAAAAAAGGAGACCAAATAAAACACAAAATACTCAAGAAGAAAGGTCAGTCAAACAATTGAAAAATATCAATTTTCTATGACATTGTGATCAGTCCTAATCCACAATTTATTATTACAGCTTTGTTGAACAAATACTCCCCACACAAGACCTCATTCCTGAACCAGACCACATTCCTGAAGCAGAGGAGGAAATTTTGATGAACAGGCCCCTGACCATAATAGAATTTATCATGGAAGAACCTGGAGCAGTACAACGCCCAGAAAATTGGCACATTCATAAAGGGCCTGATTTCCTTTCCTTTGTACATATTCATCCAACTGCCATTCAGATTGATAAGTATATAAAATTTTTTACTGCATACAGAGAAGCACTTGTGTACCTTAATGGTAAAAAAATATTATCAGAAGATGTGGAAAATGCTGAAGAAGTAAACAACTTATTAGAAAGAGTCAATCAGATGGTGCCATGTCCAGGGCCAGGTTATGAGCAGGATTCTAAAAAGAACCAGGGACCAGATAAGTGCTGTGGTTACTTAGTTCCAAGTGGAGTAAAGAAAAAAATACCACCTCGCTGTTTCCAATGTGCTATAAAAAGGAAAACCATTGCCAAAGGAATCAGTCGTGGAGTAGCCCAAAAGGTGCGTAAGGCACATACTGCTCAACAGAAGGCAAAAGAAAGAAAATCACTCAAAGAAAAACTAGACTGTAGGAACAAAAAGGTAAGAACTCATGAATAATTACATTACTTAAAAAAAAAAAAGAGAGAGAGAGAGAGAGAGAGAGAGAGAGAGAGAGAGAGACTGCAGCACTGCCTTTAACTTCATGTAATTTCTTAGGTAGCACAACTGAAAAAAGAAATTGAAAATTTGCAAGACAAATTTAAAACTTTAGAGAAAGGTAAATTTGATGATTACATCAGCAGCTTCCCCCCAAAATGGAGAGCTGCTATGAAGAGTTGCATGGCTGCCTCTTCAGTCAAAGACATACATGGAAGGAGATACACCTCACAGTGGGTCTATGAGTGCCAGCTGTTAAGAATTAAATCTCTTGGGCTGTACAAGAAAATGTTGCGTGACAACTTTTTACCTTTGCCATCACTACGAACACTTCAAAGGTATATGGTAAAGCTGAAACCAGCCTATGGGTTTTTAGAGAACACTTTTACCATGATGGCTGAAAAAGGCAAATATTTACCTGAACCTCAGAGGCATGGTGAGTTCTAGGACAGGAGAATATCTAACACAAAATAAATAGATTTATGTACTCATTAATTCTTCCCATATTTCTCACAGGTGCCCTCCTCATCGATGAGTCAAAGCTGTCTGAAGGAGTGCACTTTGATAAACATTCTCTGAAGGTCAAGGGCCTAGTATATTTGGGAGATCACACACCGGAACAGCTAAGGGATATTCCAGCAGACCATGCACTAGTTATGATATTTCAAAGTTTTCAGGGACAGTATTTTCAAACAATTTCTGCTCACCTAAGCAAAGGTGCTGTGAAAGGACTTGAGCTTTCTAAGCTTGTTCTTGAGGCCATAGCTCTCATTGAAAAGAGTGGATTTTGTGTGGATGCTGTTGTTTCCGACGCTGCCTCTTGGAACAGGAATATGTGGTCTCGATTTGGTCTGCAAAAAAAAGATTATGAAAAACAACATTCAAAACAAAAATATACCGTGGATGATGAGGAAGATGAGGAGGATGTTGATGAACCAGATCAGTACGAGACAGCTAATCCATACCGCACAAGAGTGATCAACACAAAACAAAACAAACAGAAAAAAAAGAAGAAAACTGCTCCAAAACAAAGAAAAGGAAAACATCACCAGCAGCAGCAAAAAGAACAGCCAGTATTCCAAGCCAGCTGCACACACCCAGTTGATACCAGACGAAGGCTGTGGTTTGTATCTGACTTCCCACATTTGGTGAAATCCATTAAACAAAGAATAGTAAATGCTGAAATACTTCAGGTAAGTTACTCCCCTAACAAAATAAATCACCATGCAAAATTAAAACCATCTTACTACTTTTATTGATCTTCATAGACACCAGATGGCATGGTGAAGCTAAGTCATTGGGCTATTTTGTGCAAAGAGGATGAGAGAAAAGGAATAAAAGTAGCACCCAAGTTAAGCAATCTTCACTTTGTAAGTGACGGCTATGCTGTCATGAGTGTGAAACTTGCTTTTTCTGTAAGTGCAAAGGTTTTCTCATAAGCGTTAAATATTTTGGAATTTTCTTAAATTAAATGCATTTCTCTTGTCTAGTTTTTTAGTGAAGAGGTTGCTACAGGAATGGAGCACTATCAGAAGCTTGGAGTGCCTGGAATGAAAGACTGTGCATCCACTGTGGCATTCATACGTCGCATTAATGTCCTGATAGATGCAATGAACTCAAACACAAGAAAAGAGGGTTTGAAAAAGGGATCTTGCGATGAGGAAAATGAGCTGCTGCCTCCTCCTGTGTGCCCAGAGTGTCAGGAAACCCATGCAGAAAACACTCCCCGGAGAAAAAGACCAGCTCGCGAGGTTTGACTACCTAAATCCTCAAATTAGTGAGAAAATTATAGGGTCCAGGAAATAATGTAATTAAACTTACCTGTCAGGTACTGGAAGATTTTCTGGGGTTTCTTGAAAATTGGGAGACATCTGGCGTCACAAGGGACAAAAGACTCACGGCAAGTGCTGCCTATGGTCTCAGAATTACTGTCACAGCTGCCCTGGAATTAAGTTCATATTTAATTAATGACTTAAAATATGAATATTTAATGACAAGAAGAATCAACCAGGATGCTCTCGAGGTGTGATTCATGATTCACTTATTACAAACAAATGCTGTTGTAAACTTTAATTATTCTAATTCAAAAATCATTTAATTCCAGCACTTCTTTGGCAATATAAGGCAGGGGTGTGGGGCTCATGGGCATCCAGACCCGATTCAATTTATTCAAGTGTATCGCCTACTTTCTTACAAATCCCTGGTAAAACCTCCTAGGGGAAGCAATGTGGAAGGTGGAGATATGCTGGAAGCCCTCCTGGCTTTACCTGACAAAATTGCTGAGGAACATAAAGAACGAAGGCTGCAACTAGAACAGCAGTTAGATAAAGCTTTAGATTCTGGGGAGGTCTTCCGCAGTCCTTTCTCTGACCACACATATTATGAAAATTTGACAATTGACCCCTCTGCACTCCGGAAATTTGGAGGGTATGTTGCTCGCAAGGCTAGAAGAACATCCACAGCAAAAGACTGCGAGGAATGTTTTGCGAGCCTGAAAGCACCACAACATCAAGCTCTGAGGGAGGATGACGATATCATCCACAGTCAATCTTATGGATATCTTATAATACCCTCTGATCAACTTATGGACATATTAGAAAAACTTGAAACAGCTGTTTTAGAAGTATTTCAAATTAGCCATCTCCATACAGATTTGATATTTGAAGGTATTAGCCTACTTCAATTAGATTAATTTCAATGAACTGACAATACACTAAAATTTAAAATGGACTAATTTACTTTTTTTTCTCCATTTCAGTGGGAAGCCAAGTGGAGGAAAAAGATATTAATGAAATTGGTTGTGAACAGCACAAAAGAAAGCTGACTAAAGATATCATGTCATTTTATCTGTGCACACGCCTGATCTTTGCTTGTGAAGAGTACAACAGGAGGACATCAGAAAACGCCAAGAAAAAAGCAAAGGCAAAACACATTCAAAAAATGTATAGACTCACCTGTTAATGTTTATCACCTTTGTTTGATAATTTATCTTTCACTTTTCTGACAAGCCAACAGACTCTTTATTCCTTTGGTGTTAAAAGTCATTATTATGTATAATCTCTTTGAAAGTGTGAGGTGCCCGAAGACCTCACGGATAGGTTACATTACTGCAAACAAGTTCAAAACTTATTTATTACAAGCACAGATCTCCTTACAATTATGGTAGAAAAGGAGCGCAACTTACGTTCTTTCTTCTCACCTTTTCCGTGATGGTTACTGTTATTCTTATGTCAATAAAATAATAAAACATCGCCTTCCACACTTCAGCTCACGCTGGAGGTGGAAGCTAAGACCGGCTGGAGCCGACCGAGCCAGCTGCCAGCTGTTGATTCCCACGGTTCCTTCGTTCCCACACCCAGCTGATCGCGCGCCACGCCCGGTCCAGCCCGGTCCAGCCCGGTCCGAACGGCTCCGTCGCGTCGTAGCCGCTTGCTGGGGCTCGTACTCGAGTATTTGGGGTCCAAGGTACTCGATTCTGGTATGCTTGAATTTGCCTCGTCAAGAACTTGATCCGCCTCGCTTACACCCCCCATCCAAGATCAAAAACAACGACGCTAGAGCGAAAAATAGGGAAGGACGTCGCATCGGACCGTCGCCGGCGCTACCTATTTCGGCTCTGTACTCGTGTGTATGGGTCAGATCGGCATGTTAATGGCATCGATGGATAGGTCTTGATGTGTACTACATTCGCCTCGCTTACTTCCCCCATCTAAAATCAAAAACAACGGCGCTAGAGCGAAAAATAGGGAACGGCGTCGCATCGGGCCGTCACCGGCGCTTCCTATTTTGGCTCTGTACTCGTTTGTATAGGTCGGATCGAAATGTTATTAATATGGATGGATAGGTCTTGACGAGTACTACAATCGCCTCGCTTACTCCACCCATCTAAAATCAAAAACAACGGCGCTAGAGGCGAAAAACCTTGCGCGCCCCATAGGCGGCCGGCGCGCGGCCGGCCTGTTACCCTGAGAGGTAGGCAGCGCGCGTACGCGCCGCGCCGCCGTAGCTGGGGACAAGATCGGGCGGGCGGACGGAGCGCGGAGCGGCCGGAGTGCCGCCACCTTCCCATAAATCCACCTTGCAAATGGGCATAGGTCTAGCAGAAGGCTCATATCGATTATCGAAGTTGTTTCGAGCGGATGGATAACTTACAAAACGCCAACATATGCAAGAAAAAAAATGGAGACTGTTGCCTACTTCTTTTCACGTGAACTTCCATTTTCGACTGACATAAGATATGAAATAAACCTATGAATTTTAGAATGAAAATTATTTTGGGTATGTTTTCAAGAACGAACAAGAGTGGTCCTTCGGGAAAATGGCAAGGTGGATATAGGGAAGGTGGCCGCACTCCGGCCGCTCCGCCCGCCGCGCGCGTCACGGATCCTGTCCCGGGCAAGCGCCGCGGCCTCTGCCTACCTCCCAGGGGGTCCGGCCGGCCGGCCGCCAGGCGCTTATGGGGCGGACCCATTCCAACGCTTGTTTCTCCGTTATTTTTGATCCGATTCGGATGCGGTTTTCGGGAGAGTCATCCGTAATGACAGGAGATCATGTAGGAATGACAAAATGAACCAGAAATCACAAGGAAAGTTGTCAAAACACCGTAAATACGGTCGTATACAATCCCGCTCGCCCGGCGGGCCGTACCGCGACTCGGTTCCTGGCTTATATCTCGACATCTGTTCGTTTTAGACGGTGGGTCCCCGCGTACCGATTGAAGAGCAAGGTCTAGGCTTTAATTTAAGACCAGAACCGTCCCGATCGGTTAACAATAGAGCGATTCCCAGCGACGAAAAGAAAAGTAAACACGGTCCCGAACAACCCGCCTCGACAGGTCGTCTGCTGAGACCAGGGTGGATGCAGGGCAGAGGGCAGGGTCGGGTGGGCGGATGGATTGAGATAAATTTTATGTTTTCGTTGTAAATCTTTGTTAAGGGAATGATATGCGTTAGAAGTTTGGAGACAATGAGGAGATAATGTAATGCGATCTCTTCCGAGTTTCTGTTGATCCCTGTGATGGTACTTCAAATAAAGAGTGTGTTTTCTGCTTGTGACTGTTCTCCCCCTAATGAATACCCACCCTAGCTAATGAAGGGTGCGAAAAAACTAAAAAGTCGGCAGGGCATATCGTCTTTTACGCGCCAATTACTGTATTTTCAGCAAAGTTTCCTAACCTTGAAAAAAAATGCCTGACAGATGTGTTGTTTTTGGCTGTACAAGTGGATATGACAAGGACTTGAAAGAACGGGAAGCCAATAATTTACCTCAGCTGTCTCAGTTCAGACCCAAAGTAAGCTATTTATTGGATGCTCAAAATTTGGCTTACAAGTTAGGTCGGAGAAGTTGAAGCTGTGGTACGTATTGATGAAGCTTTTCAACCAACTCACAGAATGCAAAGAGAAAATGGCAAGTTGTGTCTTAATAATGAATCTAATTATTAAGTAGCATGGAATTGATTGCTTTCCGTCAAACTGACAAGCATGATTAAAAGCACTCTTTTTCCATTTTGTGAGTTGGGTGGGAGTAAGACTGACATGAACTGGACCACAATGCAAAACAGAAAATACAAGAATACTGAAACAAAAACACAAAACACCCTATGCTAAGAAGAAGTCAATGCAAGCCCAATACATCAAATAAAAAACATAGGCATCCTTATTGCTAATCCTTGCACTTGAATGTGTTCTAAACACATTGTAAATTATGACACCTGCAAACTTTTAAGACCACATAAAAATTGGACTTGCATTTTGACATCTTCCATGCAATACTCAGGAAATGCTGCTGCTGCTGATTAAAAAGGTAAGTACAGTATTAGAACTTCATTGAGACCTGTGAAAAAGAGAGGTATAGTAATATCAAGCATCAAAAAACTTTTAAATCAAAATTACTGCTCTTTACGGAAAAAGATCTCTGCACCTCATGCTTGTTTAACAGAGAGAGCTTCTCCCTGAATGGGAGAAAAGAATTTCCAGAGGTGGTGGCTTTAAATTGACTCTGAAGCACACAGTTTGTGAGCTTCACTTTGAAAAACATTTCATTAAAACTTCGGAAGACCTAGTAATAGATGGAAAATTAGTTCAGATCCCTCTTGAAAAGAAGAGGCTTACACATGATGCTGTACCAACAATATTTGAAAAGTACCCAAGTTACAAAAATACAAAGCCTCCTCTGAAAAGAAAAAATCCATCAGAAAGAAAGAATTTTGAGCCCTCTTCTTGTAAAAGTAGAAAAATAGAACCTGATCCACTTTCAGAAAGGTATATTAAATTTTTTTTTAAGATTACTGTGCTTTTATCAAAATAATTACAATTGTTGAAATTTGCAGTGAGTTCCAAGACAATATTATAGGTGCAGAAATTGATAAAGAGACTGATTTTCCTTGTGATGAACCATTATCTCTAATGGATTCAATTTTGAAGGATCCAGATATCATTCAAAGGCCCAATGAAAATTGGCACATTCACAGGGGGCCAAATTTTTTATCATTCGTACGCATATCAGATAATATACAAATAGACAGATTTGTCAAAATAATTTATGGCTCAACAGAACCTCAAATATGTCTTTGGCAAAAAAGAATTTTTGAATCATACCTAGTCACCACACCTGAAAATTTTAATGAGTTACTTGTTAAGCTTGATGCTCTTACACCATGTCCTGGGACAAATCATGATAATTATCCGAGAAGTGACAAATGTTCACTGTACCTGGCCCCTAGTGGCAGGAAGCAGAAGCCACCCCCAAGATGTCTCCAGTGTTCATTGAAGAGAAGAACTCTAGCTAAAGGCATCAAAAGGCAGCTGAATGTCAGAGTGGCAAGGGTAAAGATTCAGAGGAAAAACCTGGCAAGGAGACAAGAAAAGGCTAAGTTGAGGAGGAAAGTGGTACGCAGGGATACAAAGGTAAGAAGATTAATTATACAAATTTAATTTCAGGAGTAATGGTTTACCTTAATAGTCCTTCCTTATCAGATTCAAATCCTGGAGAAGAAAATAAATTCTGTAATGGAGGAACTGTCTGCGATAAAAGAAGAGCAAATACATAAATATATACAAGACATGCCACAAAAGTGGCAACAAGTTATATTGTCTTGTGCCAAGGCAGCAAAGGCCAAGACTCCGAATGGGAGGCGGTATACTCTGCACTGGATTTATGAGTGCCAAATGTTGAGGATAAAATCCCTGGCACTATACAAAAAAATGCTTAGAGACAGATTTCTGCCGTTGCCATCACTAAGAACCCTGCAAAGGTACATGTCAAAACTAAAACCAGCGTATGGCTTCCAGGAAAATACCTTTCAAATGCTGAAGGAAAAAGCTCCACACATGACAGATGCTCAGAAGCAGTGTAAGTACCCTAAATGTAACTATGCAAATAACTGTTTAAAATAAAAATTCTATTTACATATTGTCTGCTTTTGACAGGCTCACTTCTAGTAGATGAAATGAAGTTGTCAGAGGACCTTTGGGTTGATAAATCTTCGTTAAAAGTTTTAGGATTTGTCTCTTTGGATAAATTCACTCCTGAGGGACAAAAAGATGTACCTGCAGATCATGCCTTAACTATGATGATCCAAGGATTCCGAGATCATTATGTTCAGACCATATCTGCTCACCTGACAAAAGGCGCTGTGAAGGGTGATGTCCTTTCTAAATTAATTTTAGAGGCAGTCAGGTTAACCGAAGAGGCAGGATTTTTTGTTAATGCTGTGGTCACTGATGCGGCTTCCTGGAACCGTAATATGTGGTCACAGTTTGGCCTCAAAAAACTAGAATATGAAAAACAAGGATCAAAAAAAAAATACACGATTGATGATGAAGATAATTACAATGACGACGATGATGATGAAAACTTTGAGTTTGAGCTTGCTTACCCGATCAGAAAAAACAACACACAGAAGAAGACAACAAAAAAATCTAAGTCCAGTTCTAGGTCCAGGAAAACCAAAAAAATATCACAAGAAGTGTCAAGTGATGAGAACTCAGAGGCAAGCTGTGTCCATCCTCTTGATGACAGGCGTAGGCTCTGGTTTGTTTCAGACTTTCCCCATCTGATCAAGTCTGTAAAACAACGCATTGTTAATGCAGAGGAAATAGAGGTAAATAATCACATAACATCATACAGATACAAAATAAATTATTTAGACTAAAATTAAATTTTTGGTTTTAGACTCCAGATGGGAAGGTTAAGTTAAACCATTGGGTGATTGTTGTTAGGGAGGATGATAAGAAGGGAATAAAGGTTGCCCCTAAGTTAAGTAATGCTCACTTCCAAAGCGAGTCATTTGCAGCTATGAGTGTAAAGTTGGCTTTTTCAGTAAGTCCACTTGCTAGAAAAATGGCTATATTTTTCTGCACTTGATCTTCTGATAAATAGTGCTGCCATTTTTTCCAGTTTTTTAGTGAGCAGGTAGCAACAGCAATGCTTCACTATAAAAGACATGGAGTGCTTGGTATGGAGGACAGTGAGGCTACAGTCAAATTTATCCGCAGAATTAATGTATTAATAGATGCAATGAACTCAAATACCTCCAAGTTCGGCCTGAAGGATGAGGGGCAGGAGGATGATGTGCTTGCTGACCCTCCAGTGTGCCTACAATGCCAAAAAACCCATGATGAGAACACGCCTCAAAGAAAAAAATCTTCTAGAGAGGTAATGGTCATTTTAAATTATGATATTGAGGGTGGGCAAGATGACAGTGAGGTAATGCTCCCTTGATCAGTTATGTCATGAAAAATAAAACTGAATGACTCTTACAGGTTATCACAGATTTTCTAGCTTACCTAAAGACCTGGGAAACTTCTAAAATTTCTAGAGACAAAAGGCTGACAGCCAGTGCAGCCCATGGTCTAAGGGTAACTTTAACCAGTGCTCTGGAAGTAAGTCTGTACATGATTAGAAATTTTGATTACCAATATTTTATGACCAGAAGATTAAATCAAGATCCCCTTGAGGTAGATATAAAATTTTAAAACCTAAATATTAAAAAAAGGGACAGTGAGTAAATGTACTGTTTAATCTTTCAGCATTTCTTTGGTGAAATTCGCCAGGGTTGTGGAGCTCATGGCCATCCAGACCCATGGCAATTTATTCAAGTATATCGGCTGATGTCATACAAAAATTTGGTGAAGCCGCCTAGAGGCAGCAATGTTACAGGTGAAGAGATGCTCAGTGCTCTCCTAACTATGCCTGACCTCAAATCCCAAGAAAACATGAGAAGGCAGATTGAGCTGGAAAAGAAAATTGATGAGGCACTAGATACTGGGGAGGTTCTCTCAAGTCCTTTTGGAGACCATACATATTTTGAAAACCTCACAATTGATCCTGGAGCAATCCGCTTCTTTGGTGGATATGTGGCCCGGAAATTAAGAAGAAGCACCTGTGCGAAGACATGCCAGGACTGCTTCAAGTGCCTTGTTGCGCCTCAAACACAGCCTCTCCATGAAGATGACGACATAATTCATGGAAGGTCTCAAGGTTTTTTGCTGACTCCATCCAATGAGTTAATGGCCATTATTGAGCAGCTGGAGACTGCAATCCTGGAAGTCTATCAAGTAAGCCACCTACATGAAGACCTTATTTTTGAAGGTAATGGATTACATATTTTTTTCAAAAATTAGAATTTGTTTACCTATTACAATGTACGTTTATACCACCTTGATTTCATTTGTTTCAGTTGCTGACTCAGTGAAAGACAAAAAGTTTGTTGAAATTGGTTGCAATCACCATAAGAGAGAGCTGACCAGAGCACTTCTTTCATTCTATATGACAACTCGTCTAATCTTTGCCTGTGAAGACTACAACAAGCGATTGTCAGAAAATGCAAAAAAAAAATCAAAGGCAAAACATCTTCAGAAAATGCACCGGCTTACTTGTTAGAATACAATTTCATTGATTGTTGCTGTGATCCTGTTTTAAGTCAAAAGATTAGGTTCATAACATATTACATTGAACCAGCTATGAATACATTGAAATCCATTCCATACTTACTTTTTTGAAACATTTGTTGATTTCACCACTGTGACACTTTCAGGTTAAACTGCAGCTATTCGGGAGAAAGTGTAATGTAAACTAGCAAGCTTGATTGATCTTCATGTTATTTAATGGTCCTTGTATTACATTTTGGGCACTTACATCATTTCAAAACGAAAGTCAGCTCTTGAAGGGAGGGAAATTAAAGTTTTCTCACGCTTAGAAAAGTTTTCCCACGGGCGATCGTGTTGTCAAATGGCAACCGGTTGGTTCTCACGCTGCATTGCTCCACGCAGCATCCGCAGCATCAGCTGGTCAGCTGATCACGGCCAATCACGGCCAGCGAGACGCGGAGGAAGGCGAAAACTTTTCTTGTCGTCGCTGGGAATCGCTCTATTGTTAACCGATCGGGACGGTTCTGGTCTTAAATTAAAGCTTAGACCTTGCTCTTCAATCGGTACGCGGGGACCCACCGTCTAAAACGAACAGATGTCGAGATATAAGCCAGGAACCGAGTCGCGGTACGGCCCGCCGGGCGAGGCGGGTTGTTCGGGACCGTGTTTACTTTTCTTTTCGTCGCTGGGAATCGCTCTATTGTTAACCGATCGGGACGGTTCTGGTCTTAAATTAAAGCCTAGACCTTGCTCTTCAATCGGTACGCGGGGACCCACCGTCTAAAACGAACAGATGTCGAGATATAAGCCAGGAACCGAGTCGCGGTACGGCCCGCCGGGCGAGCGGGATTGTATACGACCGTATTTACGGTGTTTTGACAACTTTCCTTGTGATTTCTGGTTCATTTTGTCATTCCTACATGATCTCCTGTCATTACGGATGACTCTCCCGAAAACCGTATCCGAATCGGATCAAAAATAACGGAGAAACAAGCGTTGGAATGGGTCCGCCCCATAAGCGCCTGGCGGCCGGCCGGCCGGACCCCCTGGGAGGTAGGCAGAGGCCGCGGCGCTTGCCCGGGACAGGATCCGTGACGCGCGGCGAGGCGGAGTGCGGCCACCTTCCTATATCCACCTTGGAAAATGGGAAGGGTGCTGTGAAGGAGTGGAGCAGGTGGAGGGGAGGAAATTCCCTCAGCCTTCTGGAAAGATATTTCGTGACTTTGCTCTGACGTACATATCTTATGTATGTTCTTAGCCGTAGCCTACAATTTTCTTTCTTCATTGAGTAACAAAAATATGTAGGTCCACGCATAAGAAATGTTAATGATCTGTGCCATTGATATTTGTTAAAACGGTTATGTATTACAATTGTATCCCTCTTGTTGTTGCAGTCCACTTTCAAAGCCAGATCAGCTGTTTGCGTGAGACGTGTATTGGTTAAAGATTGGAAGGTGCACCTTCTGCTGCCTCCTTTAACTATTTCTTCTGGCTCAAGAAGAACATTTGAGAATTGTGTCAATATGTAGCACCATGATGTGTTGAGTGGGTCCATTGCATTATGGTGGTGGTGAATGATGGCTGGGGGAAGAATTTGGCTGTACCCATGACAGAAACCTTTGCCTGTCTTGCTGCTAATAACAAGATGACAAGTCGAGGAGTTCTTACTTGCCGCTTTAACTCCCATCCCTTTCAGGAGCGAAGCTTGATTCTTGACCAACCTGTTAAGATTGGGCGCTCAGTGGCAAGGGCAAAACCTGCTGCAAACAATGCCATTTTTGATTGTAAAGTTTTGTCCCGAAACCACGCCCTACTGTGGTATGATACTGGTAAATTTTATCTTCAGGATACTAAAAGTAGCAATGGCACTTTTGTCAATAACCATAGACTTAGCAAAGGGGGAGAAGAATCAACCCCAAGGGAGGTCTGTTCTGGAGATATTGTCCAGTTTGGTGTTGATGTCATGGAAAATGCTGGCAAAGTAACACATGGCTGTATTATTGCGACTCTTCGGTTGTACTTGCCTGATGGAAAAGAAGCTAAAGCAAGTCCATCAACAGTGCATTCTCAAGAAACTGTAGGTCTTGAGGAACTTTATGCCCTGAACAGTTATCTTCAAGAAGCACTACAGAGGGAGAGCCAACTAGAGAAGAAACTTCACTCTTTGCAGCGGCTGCTCGATGATCTGAGAAAGAGTTGTGATCTTGGCTGGAAAGCTCTGATTGATGAAGATCGTTTGCTTTCTCGAGTTGAAATACTAGAGTGTCAATTGCAAACCTATGCTAAAAATGCCACAGAAGATATATTACGTGAGGAACTTCGAAAGCTTCAGGAGGATAAAATAAACTACCAGGGGACTGCTAAACAGGGACTTCAGAAGGTGCTGGAGGAAAAACTTGAGGCAGTTCAAAAATTGCAGGAACTGGAGAATTCTAAAGCAAGTGTGGAAATGCAATGTAATGGTTTGAAGCAACTTCTTGCTCGTAGTCAACAAGATCTTAAAGAGCTTGCCCAAAAGTACAGCCAACAATCTGTTAAGCTCAATAGTACAGAAGAACAGCATCAAGAAGTTCTTTTAGCTTTGGAGGAAGAAAAGAAACAGCTCCAGTCTCAGCTGGAAGAGCAAATCAAAGCAGAGCGAGCCCTTCAGACCAAACTAGAGCGGTTGCAGGCTGATGGGGACCTCACACAGCAGCAGTTAGAGGCTGTCCAAGCGCACCTAGCAGGATTGGAATCAGGAGTGACTATGGACTTGATTATTCAACGTATCAGTGATACCCTTAAGGTAGAGCTGAAAGAACGTCTGGACAATGCAGAACTCATCACTGAAGAGGAGCAAATGTCCAAAAAAGACATTGATAATGCAGATAACAACACCAACTCAATTCACAGACTCAAGGCTACGATTGCAATGCAAAATGAAATGTTGGCATCCTTGAGGGAAAATGTAAGAGAATATGAAAAGAAAAATGAGCAGTTAGATGCAGAGCTTCGTAAAGTGCAGGCAGTTATGGAACGGCTAAGAACAGACGATACTCTCCCTCAGGTTAGTTCATTGTTCCTTACTGTACCAACTATTTTATCTGCTTGTTGACTTGCATAGAACTCTCTTTGTCAAACACAGCCCTTCCCAATTTTAATGAAACGTGTCCTTTGCAGGTGAAAAATCGAGAATCTGATGACACAGAAGTGATGAAAAAATTGGAATGGGAAGCACAGCAAAATGAAAAGCAGCTTCGTAATGGTGTGGATTGTGTGGTTCAACTTGAAGCCCAATTGTCAAAGCTCCAGCAAGATGAAAGATATGTTAGAAATGGTTCGGAAAATGTTGCAAATTTAGAGGGACAATTGGCGAAGCTGCAGCAAGATCATAAACTCCATCAGCCTCTCCTGGAAGAACGTAATGAGCAGTGTAAAAGATTAACAAACAAAGTAGAAGAGCTAGAAGAAGAATTAGTTGTCCTCCGGGAACGCTTTTCACAGTGTAATATGGAACGCACTCGCATATTTCAGGATCTACGCACTTTGCAATCAGGTTCTGATCAAACAGCCTATACGAAGTTTATGATGCCAGGTCTAGTTCTTATGCTCGCTATTTTTCTATTTATGTGGCTTCCTATTTGATTCAATAGTTGCTTTGAAATTATTTTTCAGATCTTTTTTCTTTGTCATGCTCAATCCTTAGTTGCCATATTGAAAAGTAAGGAAATGTAAATAAATTTAAGTTATTCAATAAATGTGATTGTTTCATTAACCATACCTTTGCTTGTGTAGGGTAGATACATACCAAAAATTATATTCATAATTTTCTGTATATTGCATGAGTGGTGGTGTTTTGTTGCTTTAAGTGGTGTGGATTATCCTTTAACAAGGCATACAATGCAACGTATTTTGGCAGATCACTTGAAATGTTTTTGTATGCATCTGAGCTAAGTTAATAATTAATTAAAATATTTAAGTTTCTGCTCCTTTTAAAGACTTTTTATTTATCTACTGTAAGTATTTTTAATAGAATCAAGATTTCCCCTCTTTCTGTTTTTCCCCAGGCCCACTGTGATATTCGATTTTGAGTACAATCACATCCTGTAAATTTGAGGAGAGGCAAGGCTAAATTTTAATTGTCTGCAAAAGTCTTTATCAGCCGTGAAAAATGATTTTACACTAAAGCTTTTCTATTGTCAACCTTTATTTGTTGTTATTTATCATTATTAAATGTTGTCATTTCTATTGTTATCAATTTCTGTTGGTGTCTGTGTGTAGTGTTGAATAATCTGTCATCTGAGTCTAAGAAGAGACTTAGTAAACTCTAGGTTTTAGTTACCATGTGTATCCTCATCTAGTCTTTGTAAGATTTTCCTTTACGGAGTTGTAAGTTGAATCAAAAAAGACTTAGTGCAGAGTACACTTTCAGAGTGAGTCTGTACTCAATTTTGTAGATTGTCAAGCTCTTAATAAAACTTTGTGTTTCTTTACCATGTTTTTCTAAAGTTATGCCAGTCCGCAGCATCATGAAAACTGACATTAAATATGTTAATCGTTAAAGAAAATAACATTTGTACTTCGGTAAAATATCACATATAATTTGTTATCCTACAAAGTCAACTCAAAAGGGAAAACAATAATCTTTCACCCAAGAACATTTAATTTGCGCCAAGAGTTGTCTTTGCTATCGTTTCCAACGGTCCCAGGGGAAAATACTTTCTGCTGAGTGAACCTCAGAGACTCCTTGTTAAATTCTAGTGGCACCCTCCCAACTTCACCACAGAAACGATTCTTCAGTATCTAAAATGAAAATTAGAGCAAAAATGATGATTCAGTTTTTACAATGTGAAAGCTTAACATTGGCATTCAATTGTGAGCATGAAAGAAATTATTTAATCAATTACCTTCAAGAAAAGTCCACCTTTACTTTCTCTGTAGTCTTGTAGCATAAGAACATTGTCAGCTTCTTGAGTAGCCTTGGCACCACCAAAAACGGAATTGAGGCCAAGGTGTTCACCAGGGCGTTCTTTACGAGGATGAATGACAAGCGTAACATGACAGTTGTGAAGAGTAGCAAAACTACGAAAGGCAGCAATAATATTATCCTGCCTCCAAAACCGATCCACTCCACTGGAATCCTCACTCACACCCATCATAAATTGAACAGTGTCAATTATAACATGGGCAATGTCATAAACATATTGAGCATGTTCCAGCACCTAATAAAAGAGAAAGTTTTAACGTATTCTTGGTTAAAAATTGTACAAGTACTTTGTATATAATACAGTCTTAAGATGGTGCCTGGTCAAAACGTGCACAGGGCTCATACCGGTCAGGAAAGTCAGGGAGAAAAAAAAAAAGGGTCTGGAAGTCACAGAAAAGTCAGGGAAGTTTGGTTTTGGTCAGGGAAAAAAATTAAGGTGAGAGCAAATGCTGTCCATAGTTCTGTAGCCTCGGCAGATATTCTCCGGGTCACGCTGCAGCCACTGTTGTTTACCCAAATAAAGGTATATTGTATTTTATTAACAGTAATTATCTTATTTTAGCGCCCTGGTTTTGCTATACGTAATGTACAATAGGCTTCTCAAAACTTGAAAAAAGTCGCGGAAAACCGTGGCTTTTAGATCTGGAGGTCAAGGAAAAGTCAGGGAAAATGGGAATTGGGATCTGGTATGAACCCTGGTGCATTAAGAGGTCAAAACACAAACTGACTGACCAGGTCAGTCAAAGCTGATTTTAGGGATTTTATTATTATTATTAGTTTTGTGGCTTTTAACTGGACAGTGTTGGGCAGCTCTATGCAGATCAGTGTGCCAATGTTGCGAGGAAGTGGGACCAGCCCGGCCAATCACTTTCTTATTGGACCGGTTCATACCGTTTTGACTGGGCACCACCGACTGTATGAAAATAAAATGGAACACAAACAATCAATTTACCTGCATAACCTTATCCAGAGAATGCTGCCCGTGAAATTTCATGAAATACATAGGTAATGTCTCTAGCTTGTCAGCATATTCATCAAATCGGTCCATGTGCTCATGCAAGGGTATTCCAGCCAATTGCGTAAGTAGAGTGCGGGCTAATCGATGATTTGGAATTTCAAAGCTACCCCACAAGGTGTTCACCTGCAATGAAATGAAACTGATCAGTTTGTGCATCTAGCAATGAGTTCTATATCTCTGGTACCATAATTATTAATCTTTGTTGATTAAATTTCCACCTACCCCTTGCTCGGCCAAATCAAGAGAGTACTGGCTCATTAGTGTAGTCTTTCCACTTCCAGTAGATCCGGAAAGGACGGTCAGTTCCCCTCTCCTGAAACCTTTCAATAAGTTATTCAGCTGGGGGAAGCATCTCCATTTGATTCCTTCAACCTGAAAAATCATACTTGGTATTATTGTTAACCAAAACACAACAGAATCCCATATGCTGTCCATACAGGAAATATTCCCCACACCTTCTCTATGCACAAAATAATAAAAATAATAATGACAAAAATAATAACAATAAAACAAGAGGATATAAAAAACAGGACTTTCATTTTTTTAAATGTTGAAAATGACAACTATTCTTCACAGTTATATTTTCTATGCTTTAAATATTTTTACAGAAAAGAGAGGTAGACAAAAGTCTTCCACTCTGTACACAAGAATATCAGGGATATTACTGTACTTAATTTTGTATCAGAATAAAATCCAACCTACCTTTCCAATATTAGAAAGTTCTGACATTACTTCCGCTCGCAAACTTTTAAATGAAGTAACATCTTCAACATGCAATGGCCTTGCATCAGCTATTATTGTAACTAAATTCTCAGAATTTTCAAAGGCAGCCATTGCACTGGGGATACTTGCATTGGGCCTAAGGTTGAAATTTAGCAGAAATACGTTAGTATACTCAAAGAAACCACCAAGTGTTCTCCAGTTGCAGACTACACTTATGTACTCCCATCCTCATTCTCATTGTAAAAGAGAAAAGAAAACTGATGCAGATACTTACTTTACAGCGTAACATCGTTTGGGGTTAAGCTTTGCTGAAAAACAGCGAATGGCATCCCAAATACCAATGCAATTTCGAAACCAGAAAGTAATTTTGGAATAATTCTCCAGCAAAGGCAGTATTTCAATGGGCAACATACTAATGCCTGAAAATAATTACATTAGAATTTCAAATGGTCTTCATTCTGGCAAATGTTTTTCTTGAGGAGAGTGTTTTAAACTCACCATGAGGAAGACAAATAATATGACTTTTAATTCCAGACTTTGCCAGTGCTACAGCATCTACAATAGATATTACTAATACTGCAGACCTAACAGCTTTGGTGTGTTTATTTGATTGTTTACTTGAACTCAGTCTTTCTGGGTAAAATGTGATGAGACCGGAATGCCCTGCACCCAGCAAAGTTGTTTCCTTTCCAGAATCTTTGGCAAGTACCCGGTAACCTGGCAATGAATAACAGAAGCCTCGTGAATATAATTCAATGCCTTGATGTTATTACAAACCAACATTGATGGCTGAAAACTCACCAGCGATTACCTTATCGATGGACCAAAATGGAAAGTACAATGAAGTTGATGTAGAGTCAACATGAGCTCCAATCTGCTTTAAGACAGTAGAACTTGCATTCTGAATAGAAAATGAAAGGCAGTCAGAGAATTTTAGGAGTTGAAGCTTTCAATGGGTGTGGGAAATGTTGAGTAGTAAGTAATGCAAACACTTTAAACTTACAGGCAAATGAAATTGTTGCAGAAGCTTGTTGATCTCATCATCTGATTTAAGATCAAGGGCATATAATGTTTCTCTAAGCGACAGCTCTTTGGGGTACGGATTAATTCCATTCAGAGGTGATTTCAGATCAAATAAATCATTTTTCTTAAATTCCCTTTTTTTTGCTGTGAAGTAAAGCTTCTGCAATGAAGTCCACTCACCATAATTCTTACATTTAACACAGGTAAAGAAACCTGAAATAATTGTGTTAAAGAAACTTGTCAAAGCGAAACGGCCCAGGGAAAAATAAGAGCATCAAAAGGATCCAACGTTCAGACCGACCTGTTGTTTTGTTTATATAGAGATTACCCGGCGATTTCACAGAGCAAAGTTTACATTCTGATTGAATGCAAGTGAAACCGTCCACATATGACATGTCCATATCCAACAGCACTTTTTTAAAATCGTTGGTGCAGACATTTTCAGGCGCTGTGCTAACAACTTTGCTGAAATTACGAACTCCATTTTTACCACGAGCTACAGCGCGCAAAAACCGTCGCGGCACTTCCATTGTTCACTGTATGACTTCACCACACTGTCTTCTTTTCTTTCAAATGCAAAGCTTCATTGATCAGATAGGTAAAAACAAGACAATGAAAACTTCCTACATCTACGTACTGAAACAAAGTTCTTCTCTACTCATTATATATTTAAAATTTATCTGAAAGAACTTCATCATTGCAGACAATATTTTCAAAGTGTTTCGAGCATGGGGGGTGTTAGCATAGCACGCGTCCTGCATACAAACTTCTCATACCCCAGATTAAGTCAGATAACTTTCTCATACCCATCCTGGCTCCTGGCTGCTCCATTTCATCCATTGCATCCATTTTTTTTCATGGCAGGAGGAGCTTCTGCTATTTTATTGTAACTGTACGGAGAAAGAGGAGGAAGTGTTAAAGCATCACACGATTTATCAAGGTATAGGATAAGAATATGTCCTCATGTTCCCGATCTGATTTGCTGTTAGCTGCTCACTGCAATCTACAGTGCAATTTTTATTGTGAACGTGTACTGCTAGACAACTGATTTTCGTTGTGCAACTGTATTTCACCTACTTCATAAGATTTCCTCTATTTCTCTTGGAGTCAACTACAGTTTGTTATGCTCTTTACGCTGCTGTTTTTCAAACTTTAGCTGTAAGAGTTGTTTTGACTCTTTTCTTGCTCTGGTTCTCATTATTTGTGAAGCACAGTTCATAACTGAAGGTTATGTTGTAAAGCTAATGCCCTTCCTCAAAACTTAAATTTAGTTGTTATCTTGAGTTATATTATTTGGTAGTCTTTCGGATGTAAGCTATTACAATTGCAGGAGTGTCCATGTCTGGCATCCCCTTTGGCTGGGCTATTCAGCGGTACTGGATATCAGTTCTTTTACCAACTGTCACTGCCTGGTCTATATACGCCGACTGGTCTCACACCAGGGAGTGGAAGAAATCTCTCAAGCAGAAAGGTATGCTCTCTGATACATTTTTATTAAAGAATTTAATTCTCTTCAAGATTTTTACATAATCGTTTATTTGTAGATGACGTGGGGAGCGTACCTCAGTAGCCTACTGACGTTAAATAATATAGTTAGGGTGCTGATCATCCCTGTTCCAGTATATATTGCTAAAATGTATGAGGACTCCGAAGTTGCTCGTCTGGACAGGTTTCGGGACCGGTCTGCTATGTTTGGTAGACCACCGCCACCACCTGGTGTGAAAGAAATTCCATCATGGTAACTGTTCAATGCAGCTAGTTTGAATAAACTTCATTAATGCTCTGTTTGTGATTAGACTTTTATCGTCAAATGTGCAGCAGTTCTGTAATTTAAAAGAAAAGGCATATTTACCAATCCAATAACATTTTATTTTGATCAATCCAAACCAATAATGTACAAGTATAGTATGCAGTACAATGAAATTATTTCTCGAGAATATCATTATCAATAACTTACTTCCATTTGTACTGCTTTATTTCAAAGTATAAAATGTTGCATGCATACCATGAATTCATAGGACAAGAACCTTGTTTCTAAGTGGCTACAAAAGACGTACCAAAATGAGAAATCCCAGCAATGTCAATTTTCACCATACTTCCATCCTTGTCAAATCAAGCTGAAAAGCTATGACTAAAGAAACCACTGCTATTTATCTACTATCACGTTTTAGTTGTCAAAATGTACATGACTGAGAGCAAACACAAGAACATATAGTAGTCTGCACAAGTTGTTCTCGAGTTGTAAAAAATTGTGTGTTCAAGGGTGTTTAAGGTGTAGCTGAAAATATACAGCTGTCTTTAAAAGTTGAAATTAATCAAGAAATAAAAATCACATGTTACTATTAAGCTACAGGCAACAGAATATAGGCTTAAATGTACACAGTAAAACATACAGACCAACAGGTTTTACTGCAGTTTTGGTCCAGGGCAGAACACAGAAAGAAAGGAGAAGCCTTGGAGAATTAATCTAATTAATGAGGCAGTCACATACCAACCTCAAAGTCTCCATAACTTCCTGTGTTCTAAACTAAAATAAAAGATGAATGTGTAGGTGTTGAATTGACCCACTACATTAATTGATTTACCTCTTCATAACTTACAATACAAATATGCACAATTAATGTACAGGTGAGTGATTTAAAGGGAGATGATTCTGTGTGTGTCAGAATAAAGGTCAAGGCAACCTTGACCTTGATGCTGACAAGCACCACACGCGCACATTCACACACATGCATACATATACAACACTAACGTTGAGCAGAGTTTCCTTTCTTAATACTCAAGCTAGGCACAAGATGGAATATCAGCTGAAGTCAGTGTCGTTGGTGAATGACACGAAAGAGCTTCTGCTTCAGTACATAAGGTTTTATTGGTATTTTGCTCACAATGATTTAACTCAATTAATGACTTAAACAAGGCTGTAGTAAGACTCATCGGTCCACATTTCATATTTCAAAAGAGCAAATAAAACAGTCCCAACTACAAAGTAACATTAAAGCATAAAAACTTCTCTTCTCAAGAGCAAGTGTTTATGACTTGCATGGCAGTCAGGTCTCAATTGCTCAATAATACGAAGTCATTGACAGTCTAAATGCCACATTCAACAATTCATGTGTAAAACAAGTGAAGGTCACTTCTCACATGCATTACCAAGTTAAACCAAACTTTCAATGAAATTAACTTAGTAATCGTGAGGTATCAAATGTAACTTGCATGAAAACAAGTACCAAGTTTCACTAAAACAAAAAATATATAGTTTGGTTTACTTTATTTAATAATTTGGATGCTCAAAGGCAAGCATGATCAAGATCCAAAATGTATATGTGAGTTAAGTGAGAGGAGAGGCGCAACCAAAATATGACAATGACAAGGGAACCAAATTTCCATTCATTATTCTACACCAACACCAGGCAACCGTGGTACACGGGCAATGGTGAATCCCTTCGTGCCATCTGGCCCTTTAGGCTGTCGTAAGACTGTCAGCTTAGGACCAGTATCATCAACAGAGGTTGTTCGCAAGCGACTAATCAAACGCTCTGGTCTTTGAGTATTTTCACTGCAGAGAAAGCACCAAACAACAATGATACAGTTCATTAGTAATTAATACTGACTGAAAATAAAAAAGCCTCTAGAGGTTGGTATAAGTCTCAAAAACTCACCACACTTTCGTCACATTACAAGCTGATGATTTGCCTGTGCGATGATTAGTGACAAGAACAAAGTCAACTGTGTCTCCCGCCTGCAAGGTTGCATTCTCTTTTACCTCTGACATATGGAAGAAGAGTTTTTTCCCTTCTTCAACCTCATATGCCAAGAAACCAAACAGACCTGGGAAGAAAATTATTGAAATAGATTCAGCACAAGCCCACAAAAGCACAATTAAGGTGAGCAAGGGGTTCTTGTAAATGAAATAGAAGCACTTGACAAACCTTTCACAGAATCTACAGTAGCTCGCCTCTTCTTCCTGATTGCAGCAACATTAGCAGCACGACCCTGGCTATCCACTTGGAAATGTACAGGATCACCAATTTGCAGCAATTCTCTTTTATTAGTAAGGCTCGTAATACCAAATTCATACTCGGCACCCTTTTCTCCCTCTAAAAGGCAAAATGAGAAGTCATAAGGAAATGGAGTTAAATTAACTGTACACTGAAAGCTTGACATAGCATCAGCCGCAAATGGTATAATCCTGCTTAAAGCTACACTAAATTGGAGCAAGTCATCTAAACGCATATAACATTATCCCCCATTTAGAATAGGATTTTTTGAACACTAGCCAACATAATTACATCAAGCTTCTACTGATATTTTAACATGTCTAATGTTTCAAACATTACCTGCTTCTGTACTTGCTTCAATCAGACCTGCATATTGTTCCTGCTCTGGATTCACGGACCGCAAGGGTCTAACTACTTTTCCATCCAAAACATCAGGGAGAACTGTAGGGGCTTTAAGTGTGCCTTTTGGCAAAACTTTAACATTCTCAGCAGACATGCATGTGCCCGATGTGCCTCTTATATTCAATGTAAACTCAACTTCAAAACCAAGTTCAAGTTTATTGGCATCACCATCCAGATTGCTGAAAAATGAGCACTATATCAAACACATTCCTTTACCATTAATAAGATACAGAATGCTAAAGGGGGTGATGATAACCTGAAATGGAAGAACACCTCCATGTCATGAGCCAAATTCTCAATGAAGCCATAACCATCTTTCAATGCTGCAATGTAGCCTTGGTGAAGTGCACCATCACCTCGATCACCACCTGCTGCTCTTTGACTGACACGGACATTAATAGCAACCAATTCTTTGTTTCGCTTAACTTGCGCGATATCAAATTCAACCTGAAAATAACAAGAGATGAAAATGTTGTTGTTGTGGCATGTGATAGTTAGAAAAAGAAGACCTGAAAGAATACCTGGTCTCCCACTTTAGGTAGACATTTATGATCACAGTCTTTCAAAGAGTATGTGATTGTCTTTTTGCCTTCATTTATGGTGTATGTTATAGTTCCAGGATCAGTCTTATCATTTGACTAGGAAAGATTTTGAAAATTTTAACATTTAATTAACAAATGATTGTATCGTAATACAGCAAATTATTTCAGCACTGTGTAAAAACCTGATTTTTAGATGGACTGCGTTGATTCCAGTATCCTGGTAAAACATCCTTGGTGACAGTTCCACTGACATTTTGCTCCATGACATTTTCAAACTTGACAGTGTGAGGAGGCAAGTGTTTGATGCGTATTGCTCTCTGACGCATGTGAGAAAATGAAGAGGCCTGGTCCTGTCGTGCATTCAACAATGAAATATTACACTACTGTTTTTTGATAGAGGTATGACCTTAAATTATATGTTCATACCTGAATCATGGTAAATTCCACCTCATCACCTACAGACACATCTTTGTCTACATTGAGCACCTCGCTAAAGTGGAAAAATAGTTTTGGTTCTCTTTCAACACACCTCAGAAAGCCGTAGCCATCTTTCACTGCAGTGACAACTCCTTGCTCACGACGTTCACCCGACACATTAAAAGATTCATCAAGGAGAGATATATCGGTAGCTCTTTTCAATCCATCACGCCTATCAATTGCAAGTCGAAAACTAACCCAATCACCATGTCGAAGTGTGAAATCACCTTTCTGATCTTTGTCACCAAAGGCTACTTCCGACTCTGAATGGTCAGCAGCACGATACTTGATTCTGCCCGGCAAAGGGTCATTCTGGTGCCTGACATTCTGACCTCTTTCCAAAGGTTTCAAAACCTGGCCTTTCATTATTTCATCATTAACATCCTCAAATATAATAGATCCACGAGGGAGGACAGTTATATTGCAAGCTACTTCTTTGCCCTTGAGAGAAATAAATAACTAGATCAGCATCAGAAAACATATGGAAAACCACTTTCAGAGGGCACAAGAATTTGTAATTAATTTCAAATACCAGCTTACATTTCTAGTTTGGATAGTAAACTCAACATCATCACCAAGTCTAATTTCTTCTTTATTCTTGGATTCTGAGAAGTGAAAAAATATTTCTTTCACAACATCAGCTCTTTCAATAAAACCAAAGCTCTCTTTCATAGAACAAACAACACCCTGATATCTGACAGGATGAGCAGGATTTTCAAGACGAACATGTGAAGCTCCAAGATTGCCTCTGATGAGAAGAAAATTCAGTATATTTAGTATACATTATTGGATTAATGAAATGCGGAGAGAAAGTATAATAGCATGTAATATATACCTTGGGTTTGCTGCAATCTGAAAGCTGACTTTATCACCAGAGCGTAAAGTTACATTTCCTTCCACATCATCTTTGTTATAAGGTAGGAAAAAGCACTCCCCTCTGTTTTCGTAACTTATTCGACCCTGAGTCTCTCCACCCTGTCCATCTGACCGGATTTCTGTAGTAACATTACCAGTTACACGCTCTTCACTCAACACCTAAAACAGATTCATGCATGCTGAAATTTCTCTGTGTAGAGATAAATCAGGATGACAAATTGGGTTGAATACAAACCACTTCTGGTGCAATTTTGGTAATGAAGCTAGCAATAGGTTTGCCAGTGCGTCGATCATAAGTCATTTCAAATTCCACAGGATCACCAATTTTCAAATGTTCAATGTTTCCACTAAACTGACTAAAGTGGAAGAAAAGGCGAGCTTGTCTTTCACAGCACTGAATAAAGCCATATGAATGCTGTAATAGAGTAAAGTAAATCATGAAGATTGCAAAGAATGTATAGGCTTGATAAAGTAAGGCTACATCCATAACAGAACTAACCAAAAGTTTCTCAATGATTCCAGTTTCTCTTGTGGCACTGTGATACGCCCCGTCGGAATTGTTTTGCTGTTGCTGAGATTGCTGAGGCTCTCGTTGGTCGCGTTCCCGTGGTTGTGATTGATTAAAACTGTTGGAGTTGCTGCTGCTATTTGTGTTGCTGTCACCATTAAAGGAACCATCGTTTCCTTCCCTTCCTGTGAAAGTGCCAATGGGAAAGCTACTACCTCCACTTGAACCATAATTTTGTGGATAATGGTTATAGTGGCCATGATTACTGCTTCCATTTGCACCATTATTATAAGGTGATCCATTAGGGGATGATATTGACAGGGTCTTAAAGTCCAGAATTGCCGTGTCAGAGTCCATGGTTGACGGCTGGAAAGACTTCCACTGAGGATCGCTGGACATTGCGTGTTACAATAACTTGGGCTTAAAAGTAGCTTTATCACAGAACAGTTCTTTGTATACAAGACGTGACTGCTCAAAGTGCCGCACTTTGTGCGGAAAATTACAACATACACATTAACAACAAATCAGCACTGAAGTGCTGTATCAGTCCAACACAAGTCTACTTAATTTGACATAGTTTCTTTTACGACGCAAAAATAATAACGCTACTGGCTTCCAGATTCATTTGTATTGTAAAAGAAAAGATGGAAAAAATCCTCAGATGTCCTCAATGCGTGCTGGGTGCGGATTGTGTTTGGCCTTTTAATACTTGATCGTTGCTTCAAGTTTCCTAGTCTAACAGTTACACAAGCTGCAACAAAACAAAAAATTATATCACCACAAGACTCTAGACTGAATTTACGATACAACAGGCTAGGGGAGTAATGAAAAACATGTGTTGAACGCCACCTTATCAATTTTTTACCAATATATATACATGTATGTAAAAGCATTAAAAAGCTTGAAAGGACTTAAGAAAGTGTTTTAAGAGAGGCTTAAAGTAATTTCACACTGTTCCATCAATATTTACAGGTGAAGAGTTTGTCAACAGTTCAGTAATGTAGAGAAGCCACAGTTTGGTAAGATAACTTAATTAAAGTATTAAATTATGACTCTAATTGTGGAAAATAATAACAACACTGAGCACACTTAGACTAAAGTTAACACAATAAAAGGAATTAGGGAGATGAATGCTTCCTATAATAATATCATGTTTGATTGTTGTGTCAAAATTAACCTCACCACAGGAATCGGTCGGCGGAGAAGCTCAAACGGTACTCCCTTTCCTTTCTATGTTTTTCTTTTTTATGTTGATACAAAACATGTTCTGGCCAAGATTAAATAGTGCACAAAGGAACCCTTTTCATATCAGAAAAAGATTTCCGGTGAAATTCTACGTTGAAAGATAAAGAAAGAGAGAGAGAGAAATTCAGTTACCAGACCGAACTACCGGACTTGTCTCTCAATCTCATTCACCGCAGGGCGTCAAGTTATTACTAACACCACACAATTTTTGTGCAGATAAAAGTCAGACGCAAACAAAATTCAAGCCTGGCCAAAACATTATTTTTTTAATTCCAGACTAATGGAAAACAGATAGCCCCCGGAGCCGGAAAATAAGGAATGTGTAGACTTTGGGAGTTAAGGAACTAGTGAAACAAAGGAGGCCACGCAAAAAAAAAAAAAGACATTTCACTACGATCTTGTTAACTTTGCTAGGCTTTCCCTTCGGCTACTTCGCAATTCACTGTCGATGCGGAGATCGGCACAACACAGCGATAAGTGGTCATCGGTGACTGAACCGCAATTCAGTTCGAGAAAAAAAGAGTGGCGCCTTAGCCTAGACTGGACCAGGTATCACTTAGGCCTATGCACCCACAGTAAGATTCGAATGAGTATCAGTCCACCGCGCGGAGCGGGACCTCTTAATGAATGTAATCAACACTTGAAGGACGTCAAATGTCCGATACAGAGCGCATCACTTCAAAATGACCTGAATTTGTATGGAATTGAAATGTCTGACTCACCACGACACAGCACAGCACTGACGACATGCCGCCATTTTGAATGTCAACACACATCAGCGGCGGTACGATCAACGGCGGCGGTAAGCGACTCCTGCAAGGCGCAAAGTAGGCAAACAGCAGCACATCAGCACAGCCAACCTTAGTTCCGGCCACTTTTGTTCCGCCCCTCCGTTCTGTTTCATGCCAACTCTGTGACTTAAAGGCCGTGACTGGACGTCAACATCAACATAACCAAAACCGTCTTCCAGAAGTCTGTACAGATCCCTGTCATGGATCTCATTTTTCACGAAAAGGTTTGTACTTTTTTCATGTGCAAACAATTTTCTCTATTCCTCAGAAAAAAGGTCAAGGAGTTGTGATGATCCAATGTCATGCAAACTAATAATGTCTTGTACTTTTATGTCTTATGTACATTATTGTGATCTAATCGACCAGTTTTTCCCTTCTTGATTTGAAATACTCCCTTTATTAGGATTTTTCAATTATCAAATTCTTCTTCTAGCATACCAGTTTGAATGAGTATACTCATAAATTGCTTTCTGTGTGCCATCATTTGACACTACTAGAAAACTGTTGTTGTTTTTTTTTCTCTCCTTGTTTGTCAGCAAGAGGGCTGTCTTTGTGCTCAGCACTGCCTAAATGCTTTACTCCAAGGCTCATATTTTACCGCTGTTGACCTTGCAACTCTTGGTCAGCAAATGGATGAGCAAGAGAGAGAGCGTATGGCGGAAAATGGAGTTGATAGTGAAGAGTACCGAAACTTCCTTCAGGTTTGTATACTTGATTTACTGTCTTAATTTTGTAGATTTTTTGTTGAGGTACAATATTTTAATATTAATCACTACAGCAACCATCTGGAAATATGGATGACAGTGGCTATTTTTCAGTTCAAGTTATTGCCTCAGCTCTTAATGTATGGAATTTAGAATTAGTTCCATACAATAGCACTGAACCACGTGCACTAACTGCTCAAAATGCTCCTCAGTAAGTATTGTTTTTTCATTCTCTTGCGATTCATTCAGATGTTTGTTATATTGTATTGTAATTTTGTTTATAACTTTTTATTTAAGCGAAATGCAGGCCTACATTTGTAATTATCATGACCATTGGTTCACAATTCGACGATTGGGTCGTCAGTGGTTTAATCTCAATTCAATGCTAACTGGCCCGCAGTTGATATCTGATACGTACTTGTCTATTTATTTAGCTCAGCTACAACATGAAGGTAGCTAATAGGTTTTCTGTTTTTCTTTTTGAATTTTTGGTGAAGTGATGATGAATAATAAATTGTTTAGTCTGAAAGATGTAAACATGCTCTTTGTTTTATCACAGGATACTCAATTTTTGTGGTTTTTGGGAACTTCCCTGATTGCCAGGCACATGAAATGTTACTGTTACAACCTGCAGTGCAAGTATCTCAACCACAAATGGTCAAAATCAATAAGCAGCAGGGTTACCGCCTTGGAAGTGGATCTGATGACCCTGATTTAGAAAGAGCTCTCCGCCTCAGTATGGGTCAAGTAAGCGGCATCTGTGATACCTGTATTGTTGTCTACAGATAGTCAGAATCAGAACATGTTATCTACATGTACAGGGTTCTCACAATGAATCAAATCAAAGTGGCTCTAAAAGTGATGAAGAGGAGGATAGTGATCTTCAGAGAGCTCTTCAAGAAAGTGTTATGGAATCTTCAGGAATGATACCTACACTTAGTTCCCAAAAAGTTATTCAAGATCAGCTCTCCAGAGGGAATGAAGATGAGGATTTGCAACAAGCCCTTCAATTAAGTCTCCAACAAGAAAATATTTCCACAGAAAGCGATCTTAAGAAAGCTATAGAAATGAGTATGGAATGTATGCAGGTTTTCCTCATCTTGTTCTATGACGTGACTTTATGATTATTAATATCTTGTTCTTTTCTGATAATGTCCTTCTTTTGTAGGCATAGACTCAGACACTATTGCTGGTACCAGTAATTCCAATCTTGAAGAAATTAGACGAAGACGGCTGAAATATTTGGAAAAATCTCAGCCTAAAAATGCAAGCTGAAACTATGTGTGAGGCTGATTATTATTATTATTATTTTTTTTTTGTGCAGTGCAGCTTGATAAATTCTTATTTAGTTAGTCTCTTTAATGTTGTTTTGCAATGTGATATATAGTATCAAAATTATTATTATCCTGTACCTAATAACAATAGTAATACAGTGCATACTAATAAAATTGCTATCACCAGAAGTTTATTTTATTTTTTATTTTTTGTAAATAATATGATAAATTGCATGAAAATGCAACAGTTTATTTTAAATAGGTCCAGCAGATATCTTTATTGTACCTGAGCTTCTGCCTGGAAATGTGTTGAGCTGAACTTGAGCATTCATGATCTCTGTCATAAGATTCACTTGTAAAACTTTTTTTCTTTTGTTATATTTTTTTCCATCTACTTGATTTACTACAGTTGGAAGTATTTTTTAATTTAAAAGAGCAAGTAACTCTCAGGTCTCAGAACAAAAAAATAAAAAAAAATAATCAAAATTTTAATGCTTTGACATTTTAAATCATGATGTGGTTGACAAGTCAAAGTACAGGAAAACCGACATATTTCATATGTTTCGCGACCAGAAGTTGATGTGAGCAAGAATTCTGTATGTATGTGCTGGATATGAATAGTTTTTACTGTTCATTCTATCGAATGTTAAAAGCGTTTATTGTTATTATTACAATTATTATTATTTGCAAAATCAGATGTTGGGTAATTCTATTCTTTTGGTTTTTCTGTGAAATTAGTTGCTCGATTCTTTAACACAAATTGTGTCCTGCATCACTATTGTTTCCAATATTTCTCTCAAATTACTGTACAGTAAATATTGTGGTTCAGTCCATAATAGATAAGTTATCTTATTTGCATTATGCATTTGTTGGCTTCAGTCAATCTACTTAGTAGATATATTTTAATTTTCAGCAGACACTCTCTTGTTGTGCTTCTGGGGGCTTATAAAAACATGTCTTCCTTCTTTAAAAAAATCAAAACATTTTACAGAATATAATTTCCTTACAAGACAATTTCCCTTTCTTCTGTGACCAGATTGCCACCTATGAAGTTCACGCCACTGTCCCATTGAGAATACAATTAGTTCTCCCTACAAATACTGTACTGCGCTTTCTGACAACTTTGATTAAAATTGTTCACTCAAAACATGAGGCAATACTTGTTTCGTTGAAGCTTTGATTCAATTGGGTCTTAACCCGAAAATGTTGGCTTTAGCACATTAAGTCCTAAGACATGTTTTTAGAAAGGTAGCCTGTCTACAGAACATTCATATGGGACTCAACATAAAAATGTGACAGACGCTCTCCAAAGTGAATGTGAAGCGGTTACAAGACTTATCCTCTCAATCATTCAAAATTTGTCACAGTCCTGACAAGTTTATGACCTTGAAATTAAATTATAGTGATCTTTGCATTTGTTATAATTCTAGCGTCACCGGGTCCAGCGGGTCCTGCCTGCAGTATGCCTCTTCCTTACAGGTCTCCAACACAGAAGCTCCGCATGATGTGGAATATTCATCTCAGATAAGGATGCATGGTAGTGGAATCGGCCGCGTCCCTGGCCCTGCAGCTGCCCCCGGGCTTGGACACTCTAAACAAAAAATATATACATATATTTTTTTTAATGTACGATTGATTTGGCGACCTCAGACTCGAGGAAACTCGCTAACTCTCCTCCTGCACCATAGGCGTGACATTTCTGAAAATCTTACGGTGTTGGCATCGAGGACCGTAGAACCCTGTCCCCTCGCAGCGACACTTGTATCCGGGGTCCATGGTCGTCTGACTGCACGCCCCGCCGTTAAAACAGGTCGACTCCCCGCACTGGTTGCGTCGGCCTGGTGGCATTACATCAAAGGGCGTAATGGACACTGGCCAGGCCAGGCCATGGCGCCCGGCCTGGTCCTGCCGTCTCATTCCGAAGATCGTTCTCGCGCCGCCATCCTTGTTGCACTCATGGGGCCCCGCCTTCCCCAACATGGGGCACCGCCATAGATTCATAGGTGCCACAAGGACGGAGGTGCGAGAACGAACTTCGGAATCAGCCTGCTGGTGATCACAAAGCCCGCGCCGCGCACGCGTACCCTTGATGGCGCTGGTGCACTCCTCCTTGTCGGCGTACTGGTACTCGCTGCGACAGCCGATGCCGCAGACGCAGAGGCCCGCGTGGATGCGGCACCCGGAGCGCTGCTGTCCGAGCTCACAGGCGGGCCGCGCGGCCGCGCACACCTCCGGACCGCACCCTGCACAGGACAGGGAAGGACCAGTATCTTCAGCGGAGGGCGACGCATGACCGTACCCGTGCTGCCACTGCAGTCCAGATACAGATGCCCGCGGGGGGATCACTCGCAAACAAAATGGGTGCGATAATTTTTAGCAGATGATACATCTTAGCAAAAATAAAATAAAAAGAAACTAAAGAGAATTGATGTTTCATCGGCTTGTACTCTCGCAATAGTATAGAGCGGGCCGGGTTGTCACAGTGCGGCGCGCGCGGCGTGCGGTGCGGCGGCGCGTGTGCAGGCCTGGAGAGGGGGAAGCCAGGCGGGCCAGGCGAGGGGGTCGGGAGGGGGAGGCCGGGCCAGCGGGGCCGAGGCAGGGACGGGACTAGGCGAGGCTCCAACCCATGGTATTGTTGCCTTGCGGCGCCCGGCGGCGCCACGCTCGCGGCTCTTCCGCACTGTAAAAATTTAGAGGCAAATGACAGTCTATGTACGGTGTCGCCGTTCATGCCAATCTTGGACATCCCTCCTCGTGTACGGAGAGCGAACTACGGCGTCACCGTACCACCGAGAAGACCAGGTTTTCCACGTTACAGTCAAAGAATACGGGTCCACCGTACCCTGTTTTGCTCACTGTTTCCTCTACGGTGGTCCCGTTCATTGCGATCTGTCATAGATATGTGACATTGGTGACGTTAAAGGTACGGCATTGCCGTCTTTTCTTATGACGGGCGCTGCCGGAAAATAATTAGCGGTTGATACCGTCACTTCGACCGTCATTATTTTTTGCAGTGCGAGTGTAACACATTTATAGCAGTATGTGCCAGACCCTGGGTGGGTCGACCCGCCAAACACATGTGTAACGGTGGCTGACTACCCGAACCCCGTTAGTGCAGAAGGCGCTGAAATAAAATTATTCGTACGCACATTTTCGTATCGTTGCCTTAATACACAAAAGTGCAAGACATAATAAGGTGTCAGCTAGCTTTTACTCCGAAGTTCAAAAACCAAGCGCGTACCCTGGGTATATTGTACCTAGGGGGGACTGATGAATGGCTCAATGGCTCGCAGTCCGCGAGGCGCAACACAGCAAAAAAAAAATCCTAAAATAAAAATTAGATTTTAGTATCATCTGCTTTCATTTACAATCTTGATTGAAATTTTTTTTTTTTTACTATCGATTTTTTTGTACATGTTTTTGGCAGATGATACGTAGTATCAGCAGCTTGTACTGAAGTAAAGTTAGCGTGGTTAGCGTAAAACGTTGTAAAGTTAGCGTGATCAGCGTCAAAAGTAAAACGTTAAAGTTGTCAAAGTGAAAGTTGTCCAGTGAAAAGCGTTGAAAAGTTAAAGTTGTTTCCTAAAGGTATATATAGGAGCGCGGCTACAGCGGGCTTTCGCGTCCGGCGTCCGTGGTCCGCGCCCCGTTCCGACTAGCGTTGTCCATATTCAGGTTTTCGGCAACTCGTAGATTTAAAGCACGGACGCTACAGTACTCGGCTGCCGGCTCCAGCCGCACCATGCGCAGCCCTATAGCCCTTTGCTCCAATGGCTGGTTTACGACTCATAAAGCTAGGGCCCCCTCGCGCGCGTCGCCACGCCCGAGCCGCACAATAGGGCCACTATGCTCCGTGTAATGCGCCTCAACGGCTCTGACTGAAAGAACCAATGCTTTCTTAACTGGTTCAAATATTGGTCCGAGGTGCAAAATACGCACAAGTCGAGGTCTATCGCACTCTTGCGGTGCCCTTTCAAAAAAAAGATGAAATTCGCAGGACAATTTTGACTATTGGCGGTCAAAAGCGTCAAAAGTTCTTTTGTTAGTTCGAGCTTTAATCCAAGCCTGGCCTGTGCTAGCTCAATAGTTCAAAAATTTGAGGCGAGAAAGGTTGTGCCAAAGTTGTGAGCGTCAGCCTGGCGTGCCTATGTTATCGTCTGTCTCTATCCCACTCATTAGTCTTTGTAAAAGCTTTAACAGTAAAAGTTTATTTAGCATATGATGAATCAGAAACAGCAGCGCTTAACTGTCGTAAAGTTAAAAGTTAACATTGATACGTCGTCAGTTAAAGTTGTAAAAGTAAAAGTTGTCCAGTGTTTGATCGTTCAAAAGTTAAAGTTGAAAACAGAGTTCTGAATGTCAAAGCAATAAGTGTAAGTCATCTGCTCTCACGTTAGCGTTAACGTTATTTTTTTTAAGGCATCGTTGATTTTTTTCATAAATTTTAACCTTGTACCCCAATTTTTTTTTTCAATTTTATTTCAGTTTTTTGTTGGTTTTTTTTCCCTCATTTTTTTCTGATTTTTCTGTTTTTTCTTCTTGATTTCATTTCAATTGTTTTAGAATACTTTAAAAAAAAATTTCAAATGAGATTTTTGGGGACGTACAATGATTTTTCGAAGTGACTTTCCTCCCGCATATGCCTTTAGCACGCTCCGTCCACTGTTAAAAAGAACTACGGTTAATTCGTACGGTACGCGTCGTCAATTTGTTGCCAGGTTCCAGACCGTAATTTTTGACTACGGTCTGAATCTTACAGTACACCCCGTGGCCTGGAAATATGTAGGGGAAGTTCAATGAAGCACATTCCATCCTCAGTGAAGTACAGTCCGTACTGTAAGAATACGTTACGGTCTGACCGTACACGAAAACTACGGTACGGACCGTAGGCATACCACAGTCTTTTTAACAGTGTCCTACCACGCAGCGCGCACGCACCTGCGCCTGATAGAGGTGCAAGTGCAGTCCGCCTAATCCCACCGTGTGTCAGACTACCCGGTAGGTACCCTGTGTTTTTAGCTGATCATACCTTTACTTCTTTTCTGGCAACGGGACCACGCGGAGCGAGCGAAGGGGGCGGGGTGGGCAGTATTTTGAATACAATGCAAGGCTTTCTGCCCCGAGAGGGCCCGGGCCGCCGGGCCGGGCCGGCCTATCCGAGCTCGCTATCTTCATGCGTTGGTCCATGATACCCCGCGTCGCGTCGGCCCGGGTGGCCCGTGGGAGGCCGTCGCGTTGCCCCTTCCCGCCCGCACTTCTCGCCTATCACTCGCACTCCCCCTCCGCGCATCTCTCGCTTTAGAAGTCCGCTCAGGCGATGAAAAATGAAAGACTTAAGCAGCCGTCACTGTACTGATAGTTTTGGGTGCTCAGTAATTGTACGCCAAGGCGTACAATGATCATACGCCCCTAGCGTACGCATGCAAGTGCGATGACAGCAGACAGCAAACCCTTGGTTTTCCCCCTGTCCAAGAGTCCCACTGTCTGTGTATACGCCAAAGGAGTGCTGTGCTGTCATCGCACGCGCAACGCGCAGGAGTACAGTTTCGCGCGGTGTACCGGGTGTTTCTTTGAATGCGTAACAGCGTTGCGGGTTTGCCCACCCCATTCGCCCGTCATGGCGCCCCCCCCCCCCCCCACAATGTCCGTTCCCGAGGCGGAACGCCTGCGACAATATGGATAGGCCAACCCGCCAAGCACTCGTGTGAAGGTAGCGGCCTACCCGGACCCGGAACCACAAGCGCAGGGGGAAGCAGGAATTAAATTCCTGGTACCCAAAATTTCGTACCGTCACCTCCCAATGAGTTGATTGTGGGGGCACCTTAAGGCGCCATGGCTCCTGAAGCCCTGGAGAGTATGCAATCCCGCAACACTGTTATGCATTCAAAGAAACACCCGGTACGCATTTGACGTACGACTTGTATGCATTGGCGAACAGCTTCAGAGCACCCCACATTTACAGCGTGGACCTCCCTGTCCCTCGCTGCCCCTGCCGCCGCCTGCTCCTGCTCCTGCTATCGCCACCTCGGCTCCGGAGCCGTTCTGTAGGCTGATGTCGAGCAGCGTTCAACAGCATCTTCTCTCTTGCTTTTGATCGCCCTGCAGAGCGATTCCGGTGCGCGCATTCGTAGGCTACAGTCTCTCTATTCGTAGGCCCACTCCGCGAGGGGGAGCCAGAGCCGAGGGGTACCTCACCTTCTCCAAATCAGTGTACACTCTGAGCTCCAACCATTTTCCAATCACTATCCAGTCACATAATATTTCGACGAAAATCTATTTTAAGCACCCTAAAATTGTAAAATATCAAATTGGTGCCATTTTTAAAAAAAATTTCTTTTAAGTTTGGTCAAATTTTCCTTCCAATCTCAGTACAACCCTCCAATCAGTGTACGCCCATTTAAAGTGTGAGGTACCCCTCGGCCAGAGCGCACTCGCAGCCTCGGTAGACTCCTTGAGAGCGAGAGAGACAGAGCGGGGAGTGCGTCGTGCACCGCCCCATGAGTGCGACCGGGACAGGGAGCGGGGGCGGAACCGCCCTGCTGGATGTGTTGCCTGGCGCGCAGGCGCCCGGACGCACTTGGCATACTCACACAGACACGCGGCCAGCACCGCGAGAAGGAGGACGGTCCACGACCTCGCCATCGTGCCTGCTGCAGAGCTGCCCTCGCTAGGCCTCCTGGCGTCCTGGTCGAGCTGAGCCACGCTGACCCCTGCAATGTAGCGCCACAGCCACTCTCAAATACACCGCACAGTACAGCACACAGTGCCAGCGCACGCCCTGCACGCCGCGCCCCGGGACTGACTGACTGACTGACGGTCCTATCTGAGTAGAGAGCGCCCAGCTGCAGGCCGCCGAGGTACCCCACCCCTCCCCGCCCCGCCCCGCCCCGCCCGGCAGATGTCTTCCTCCCTCACCCGCAGGGGCAGAGCAGGGGCCGCGGGGGAGAGGCGCGGAGGCGGCCGTCGAACACACCGTCCTCGTCAGGGAAGGAGAGCAAGGGCGACTTTCTGTGATCATGAGATGGGTCTAAAGAGAATGGCCAATATACTGCCCCTATTGAGAGTATCGCCATCGGTGAGGGTAGGGTACATGGTGGCAATGGGTTTGTTCTATGACCAAACAAGTAGGGAAGTGTGCTGCAATAATGTCACCACAAAGTTCGTCTTCGGCATGGATTGTGATATTCTGCTTCTCTCTCACTCTTTCCCCTCTGACCCGGAACACAGCACAATTAAAGCAAGCCTCGCGCGCGTCGCACAAAAAGGGAACTGCGCCATTTGGCGGAGAGAGGGGGTAAAGGGGTCGGCCGTCGCGTGAAGAGGTCTTTACTCTTTTTATTTACACTCCTTTCTTTTCGATTATCGGTGGGTATCAAAATAGACACGGTCGGCGCGTACTTCCTCCAATAACGGTTCCGTTATACGCGACCGCCGAAGTGAGCGTTGGCATCGCGGGTAGTTTGACCTCCGTAAAGCCTCTTGCGAGCTGAGAGAGGAGAGAGTAAGAAGAGAAGAGAGCTCCGACGGAGAGAGAGAGAGAGAGAGAGAGAGAGAGAGAGAGAGAGAGAGAGAGAGAGAGAGAGAGAGAGAGAGAGAGGGAGAGGGAGGGAGGGAGAGGGAGGGAGGGAGGGAGAGAGAGAGAGAGAGAGAGAGAGAGAGAGAGAGAGAGAGAGAGAGAGAGAGAGAGAGACTCTGCCGCCCAGCACAGGGCTCAGCCGTTGAGCAGAGCGAAGGGGGAACCAACAGGCAACAGGGTCACCGACCCCTGGGGCCTAGTCGGACCCGGCGCGGGCGGCGGCCCGCCCTGTGGCCCGCCCCACCCGGCTAGACGCTGCACCAGCTGCACGAGCTGCACCCTCCCCCGCTGGGTCCCTGAATAAGTCCGTTCTGGGACCGCCCTCTCGCCCCTCTCGGCCCCGCCCCCGCCCCGTCCGGCACAGGAGCGAAAGATAAAGGGTTTGCCCTCTCGGTGGGAGATGCTGCTCGCGCCGCTCGAGAGCCGTGCGGTCAGCTGAGTGCATCGAGCTGGCCATTGGCACAGAATTTTGTCTGGTGGATGGCGGGCAAGAGATAAACTGATATCTCTCACATTGAGAAAAGAATAAACAAATAAGAAGACAGAAGAGAACTTACTCAACGGTACGTGGGGTGCTTTCCTTTACAAAGATTTTTTTGTGTCAGCAAAAGCTCCGATACCGGAGCACGGATTATGCCGTATAGCACTCCTAGCGACTAAGATTAATCCTCGTGACTGTAACCGCGAGCAGCGAGAGGCCAAGGGGGTATGCGATCCATCACCCCACTTGCTCGTTTCCGTTTGATTCAATACGTTCATGTCGATATCGCAAAGTCAAAAACAAATAAAGGCAGTCTTGACATCTGCTCTGCTTCCGCGTTTGATTGCATCACTTAGCGCCAGCACTTTATCTCTCCTGTTTTAATTGCAAAGAAAGTTAAGGATGCTGCTGCTACAATAAGTGTACGTCAAAAAAAGAATTGAGATTTATGTTTTTACAATCCAATGTAAATATAAAAATATATGGTTTTCTTTAATTCTTTAGTAAAGTTTGTACAAATATATTAAATTACATTCACAATTCACATGGCTACGCTAAAAAACTTTTCGTTTGGTCTTCCCCCCGGGCATGCTGTGCTTGAGCCGCAGACGGCGCACCGCCTCCCTCAAGTGCTTCGGCTGCAGCGCTCCGCTTTCGCCCATCCCTTCCATCACGTCCAACGCTGAAACACAGAAACCGAAGGTTGAGGAGAGGAGAGGAGCCGTCACGACGATGCAATCCGGCCCTCAAGCGCCCCGCACCGCCCGGACGGGACCGCCACGTGGGCAGTTCACGGCCGCCAATGAGCGTACCTTCCTCTACCACTTCCCCGACAAACACTTTTGATATCCCTGACATGGCGATGACCACGTTCTGCGAAACAGAGCTGCCCGTGATTGTCTGCATCAGCTGCAACAGAGATAAGAATGGGACCTTGGCGGTCATTGGCGTCTGACGGGAGCTTATTTGTGCCCGTTGGAAGGCAACCCATCTAGCAAGGAGGGTGGCAGGGTGCATTGTGGATTCAGGAGGGTTTCATACAGTTTCATTGATGTCTTATTATTCACACCTCACAACCTCGCTAACTTCAAGACACTTACCCTCTTTATTGCTGCTTTAGGAAATGCCGATCGCCTATACATCTCATACCTATCAAGTTGTTCGGAGGTAAAGTTTGAGACTAGAACTCTAAAAGAAGAGAGAAAAAAAGGGCACGATAAAAAAAAAACTAAACAACAATCGAAGCCTTCAGTAAACATTTGCTTTAAAGAGAAAATATGTATACGGCACACTTACTGCATTTTCTCTCGTTCCTCTTCTTCGATTTCTCTCTTCGACTTTTCTTTCTTTTTATCCTTCTCTTTTTCTTTGTCTTGCATAGGAGGAGCTGGGGCAAGGGACAAACTTGGTAATAATCCCATCATGTCTGTCTCTAAAAAACTGAATTGCTCCCCTCCCATTTGGTCGGCCGACATGGGTTCTAGTTCCATGGGCTGCATGTCAAAATTGTCTAATCCTCCTGAAGTTTCTCCATTGGTATCTCTACTTTGACTACGATCATCATCAATGCTATCACTTCGGTGATAATTGTCATTGTCCGGATCTGGAAATATTGGTGCGTCCGGGTCTATACCAATAATAACCTTATCTTCTGCTTCTGATTCGTGTCTGAAACTTTCCTCCTTAATGTTCGTACAATCGTTTCCATCCTCCTGCGAATAAAAATCCATCGCATGCTGCGAATCTGTATCACCCGAGTTGTCGGAACCATCCCGATCATCATTACTTTCCATTTTCAGCGTTTAAAAGTCGGTTAAATTAAATTACTTCTGTTACGGTGTTTGTAAACAGCAGAACATTTTTGTCTCTCCCGTCATTTGTCTAAAAATGTCTGTTCGTGCAGGTTTGACAACATAATGATCAGCTGTTCTGGGAAGAAAATATACCACACCAGCCTAATATAAACCTAATAGGTTTATGCATAAGTTTTGAACAGACAAAAACTTAAAGTAACTATCATACAACTATTCTGCGGTTAAGAATCACCATTTAGTGCTGTTGAAATGATTCCACAGTTGGTTATTTGTGAAGAGCCTTGTATCCTTTGACAGTATTCTTAGAGGAACCTTCCGGATTACTAGAAGGCGTTGTTTCTTCAAGAAGAACAATAACAAGTGCTACAATTTATTCGCAAATCGAAGAAAGAATTTCGTGTGCTAAGATTTGAGCTACTTTTGGATTTTTGTGAAGGAAAGTGACACAAATTCACCTAGCAAGAAGATTTTAAGCCGTTCTGCCACTGAGCCTCGCGTTGCAGCTCATTGCTACGTTCAGCAGCCCCTTTCTGAGAACAGCAAATCATTTAAGTGGAATCTGGTACTGTTAACAGTATCATTGATTGGATGTTATCTGTGGTAAGCTAATCAGAAGTGTCCTGCTTTCGAAATTTTCCAATGTCATACGATTAGCCTTTAGCTCTCTGATCAGTATGCCACTGTTGAACTGTCAAAGTCCAACTGTATTTCGGTGTGTGATGACTTGTCACTGAGTCTTCCCGTCTCAACTCTCTTATTATTATTTGAGTCTCATTCTATATTACTTGAATACTAGTTAACATAACTGACAAATTGTATTGCTATTTTTCAATTCAAGTTTTCCTTTAAAACATGCTTTAGACGGCATTTTGCAGTGGAATTCTTGCGAATGATGCGATCAGAATGTTTTGAGGTTACCATAATTATAACAATTTTCTCTTGTATGGAAGGCATTCAATTTCTTTTAACATTGGTTTTGAAATGCTATTTATACTTTTCTTCCATTTAAAAGTGCCTACTACGTTTTTTGTCTATTTGAGTCATGGATGCCAAGTTGGTCAGCTTTTACTCATCTGTTATTTATATCTGTTACATTCTTTTCCCTTTCAGGCATTCCCACCTTTTCCAATGGATGGTTAAAGAATAGAGGCAGGAAGTCTGAAAATTACTGTTAATATTATCAATTTACCTGGCTGAAACGTAAGTCTTAAATGTAGCTGTGAGCTATCAACTGTCTTCCCTTCTGCCTATGTGGTTTTTACAATAGTACTCCTCTCTGAACCTGGGATAACATCATAGCTTTTACCTTTTCATCTTTCCTACTCAGTAGTAGATTCATTTCATTCATTTTATATTCAAGTTGTGCAATCAGCACTAGTCTCATTTGCGTTACTATGCTTTTCGGAATCGTCCCTATTTTGGTTTGTTAACCGTGTATTTCTTGTACATTGAACAATATGTGATCAGTGAATGGGGCTTATCAACAGCTTAGATCATCAAAGTGCTTGACACACAGAATGTGGCGCTTGGCACAAGTTGCACAGGCTTTGCACCAAAAGAGTGAGAATGTGTTGCTTGCACGGGATGAATGAGTGGTGGTGTTGTGTCGGCAGGGGAAGGAGCGGAGATGGCAGGTGAAGTTTCGAGACCTGATGCTGGTGCCCTAGCAGGTCAGTTTTCAATGGTGTGCGTGTGGACATGTGTGTTTGTTTTTGCTTGATTCTTTCCTTCATATTGCGTCAGTGCATGTTTACAATCACCAAGATTCTTCACAAAGTCGACCTAGTCCGAAAGATTTGAACACTAAGAAGGTTGTCATCTCTGTAATATGTGTTGGGTGCAAGCATCAAGCAGATAGAGACCCAGGCTCCACTCGTTCTGTTTTTCTTAGAGTGGATTACAGTGACCACCAAGCATAGGATTCCTGGCCCGCGGTTGCCCGCCCCGCCCCGCCCCACCCCGCGTTGGAACCGGCCGCAGCCACCCTGCCCCTTACGCCCCACTTCCCGCCAACTCGCTCTGAGCCTCAGGTCGGCTCGGCGCGGCCCGCCCGAGGCGGCCTAGGCGGCCCAGTCCTCTCTCTCTCTCCCTTTTTCTCTCTTTCTCTCTCTTTCTCTCTACTTATCGTCCACATCAGCGGAGCCTTATCCGCCGCGGGTCATACGCAAAACAATAAGACTGCTGAGGAGAGGGGGAGGGGGCGCGGTGCGGTGCGACGAGGCCGGCGCAGCGGTGCTCCCCGTGCCCATCCCATCCCATCCTGCCCTCCTCCCATCAAACCCTCGTAATTCCCTTTAATCTCCCTTCTCCGGCCATCACGTGACATTTTCCGGCCAAATGTAGTCCTTGCCTCGCCTCGGAGCGCGCGCATTCCGGATTCGGGAGACTGGTTTTTGCGCCCTCATCCTCCTCCGCCCCCTCCACGCCGTCACCCTTGCCTTGACAGCGCGCAATGCTAAGTCATGCCCAGCCTGCCCGCGCCCCGCCCCGCCCCGCCCCGCCGGGACACCCAGAGCTGCACCACTTCTGGGCGACTTACTGCGGCCTGGCGTCCGCCACCGCCACCCCCGCCCCGCCTAGCCCCCCCCCCTCCCCTCTCCCCCGAGACAACGCTGCGCCGCCAGCGAGGAGAGGGGTGCCTGCAGGGAGAGAGGGGCCTAGAGGCGAGGAGGCCCCTCCCCCGCCCCCGCCCGCACAACCTTGATACGCCATACTCTACTCGCCTCCTCCACCCACCCCTCTACCCACCCCCGCTCGCCACCCGCGCCCCACCCAGGCAGCCTGACCTTGCAGGGACAGCGTTTTCAGGAAAGTATTGTCAAACAGCGGGTGGAGTAGGAGAAGGGCGTAGGGCTGCTGCTGATAAGGCTCGTTTGAAGCAGGACCTCTGAGCTGCCCGTCCTGCCCTACCCTTTCCTGCCCTGTAGAGTGAATCCGCTCAGTGGTTTCGTCGCGCTGTCCTTTTCTCACTCATGGGTCGCTACCGTAAGGAGCAAGAGAGAGAACACAACTTAACGCGGTTCGGAATCCCTCTGCTGCCCCGTGCACCCGCGCTGAGCTCCTACATCCTGTCATCCTGCACGGGCGGTGCGAGCGCGGCCGGCGCGGCCGTGTCGTGGCGATGGTCGTGGCGATGTGCGCCGTGGCCGCGCCGGTCGTGACTGCGGCCGCCCTGCCCCGCTGGCCGCCGCGCCGGCCCGGGCCCGGGCCCGGCCTGTAACGGTGTAACGCAACGCACCGACCCACTTCCTCGCCGTTGAGCCCGACGTGCCCCGCGCTGCCCCACCCTGCCCCGCCCCGCCCCCGCCCTGTCCCACCGCACTCGCCAGCAGTTGGCTGCGGTAAAGTCAAGTGCGATCCGAAGGGGGGTGTGCAGTCCTCTGCGGCCGAGTCTGCGGCGCACGGCGGAATGGGATGAGAAATGAGATGCGTCGCGAGGTTGTGTTGTACCCATCGAGGTTTGTGAATTTATTTCCGAATGGGTTTGTTCTCCACGGGACTGTGCGCGCGTGCGCCAGCTGGCGTGTCGTGAGGCGAGGCGGTCGTGCGAAAAGCTCTCACCCTGTGGGCAGGGTGCCGCTCAACTTGGCGCGGCCAGCAGGGTGATTCCGCACAGTGGTTCCATCTCTCTGTCCTCGTCGCACTCATGGGGCACTGCCATGAAGAGCGAGCGAGAGGACATTACTAAACGCTGTTCGGAATCACGCCGCAGGCCGCCCGGCCCGCGGCGCGCAGGGGCGCCGGAAGTGGGGGTCAGGGGGTGCGCTGCGCACCCCCAAAAATAGTGTTGGGGGTGCGCAGCACCCCCAATATTTTTGCTAGTAGTGACTTGTGTTGACTCGATTTGGCGATTTTAGATGCGACGTAACCGGTTAGCTACCGTGTCTGCCTCACAACCTTTCACTAGTTTGCAGTTTCGTTGCCTCCGCGGATATTTGAACAGTTCCGGTTTGCTGGCAAACTGTGAATAGGAACTCTACATACAACGCTGCTAAGATTGAGTGGGATCGATAAATTTTTTTCATTCTAAGATTTGATTCAAGAAACGGCCAAATTTTGTTGATTAAAATACAAAATACCTATCAGAATACTGCTGTATTCTTCACATATTCTTTTGGATTTTTTTTTTTCAAATTGATGTGAATGTGACAGTATAATTTACACCGTGATGTAGGTGACTCACGTTTAAAGGACCGTGACATCACATGCAAAGTAATGTAACAGTTTGTTTAATTTAAGAATAAAGTTCCTAAAAATTTCCCCTCCTCTCCCAATGTTGATACACATTTGCGCACCCCCAAGCTAAAAACACTTCCGGCGCCCCTGGCGGCGCGTCCAGTCGCGTGATCGCCCAGCCGCTCGAGCTGGAGTCTGGAGCTCTGCCCCGGCCCGGCCCGGCCGGGGTGAGTCGGGGTCGCGTCCGCCCCGCCCCGCCTCGCCCCGTTGCGATCTGGAGTGCTGTGCCACTCTGTGCCCGCTCCGCCCCGCATCGTGAAGTAAACGACTCGACCGTGGTGACCCCGGGCCGGGCTGTTCTAGAGAGGGCAGTGCTCTGCGCTTGGCTCTGCCCTCGGCTCAGTGGTGCGATGAAAGTTGGCAAAAATTCCCACGACTTGATCGTTGCGAAGCAGACGGCTATCTCCGCCTGGGGAGGCGACCTACCGTAACTGTATCGGCCCGGCCACCATGTGCCCGTCCTGTTCCATCGCCATCGGGACTCGTTTGTAAAAGAGAGGGGCCCGGGGGAGGGGGGGGGGGGGGTCTCCATCCAGCAGGAGCCGCGGGAGCATCGATCGTCGCCGGCCGTTGCAAATCACGCGGACTGGGTCAGTATCGTCTGCCGGCACACGCCGCCGCCGCCGGGCCGCGCCACCTCCACCACGCCACGCCACGCCTGCCGAAGACTTGCTGCGAGCGGCGCGGCGGGTCCCGGATCCTTCCCCTTAGGAAATGAGATGGACTGAGGAACTGGTGCAGAAAGCATGGTGCTGGCGCGCTGCAGCTCGGCGTTGTGTAGCGTTTGCGTTTTAACGCCGCTTTTAGTCCTCTCCTCCTTTGCCGTTTTGTTTGAGGCCGCGGGGCGGGGCGGGGCGGGCGGACTTCTTTCCTTCCTCGCTTCGCCTCAGTGATGATGACGGGACGGACGGGACGCGAAATCGCTCTGCCCTGGCCTGGCCGCTTCGCTCCGCGCCACTCGCTCTCCAAGTCACTACCTCCACCTCCCCAGACGGTCGGCCACAAAATTTTTCCAGATGAACAATTAACTTTCCGATTTGGTTTCCTTCCCGGGGCGCAAGTTTAATGCAGATCGTCACGACCCGTTACTCACCGCGCCGGCGCATGCAGGCTGACTCCGAAACGCGTTCAACAGTGCCCTCTCCCTTGCGTCTGGTGGCCGTGCACCCGTGAGTGCGACAAGGACAGATAGATAGGCGAAGCCACTGCGCGAAATCAGTCTACTGGTGCGCTCCCAGCGTGAGCCAGGCCACTGCCCGCCGGCCTCCCCAACCCCTCCTATAGCATGCTGGCGCCCCTCTCTCCCTCGGCTCCCCACGGTCAGGGTCGTCAGCCCGGGCCGGACCCCACCCGACACCCGACCCGACCCCACCTGACCGGACCACCAATCGCTTGCAAGTTTGATTTGTTGTCATTTTTATTTTTATTTTTCCCGACTGAGCTCCCTCCACCCGCCTGCCGCGCCGTGCTGTAGACTGATTCCGCACATCGGTCAATGGGAGGTAGACGCGGTCCTCTCTCTCTCGCCCAAAGGCACTGCCTCATGAGTGCGACAAGGACGAAGGTATGAAAGTCCCATGCGGAATCAGTCTACTGGCCGTGCACACCCGGGTGCGCGCCCGGCGCGTGGCTCGCGAGCGTTGATTACGCAAGCCGTCTAGTATCTGCTTCTTCTGGTCATGGCGGGGCGGGGCGGGGCGGGGCAGGGCGAGGCGGGGTGGGGCGGCAACCGCAAGCCCGAAGCACTTGCCCAGTGGACGGAAGGCAGCGGCCCGCCGCCGCCGCGCTTCTTTCGGTTTCTTTGTCGTTTCGACCTCTTAGGGTCTGAAGAAGGGGTCGGTGGTCGGCTTAAGTCCCTCACGGCGACGCCGACCAAAAACATGTCCTGCCCTTGCGGTGCGCGCCGGCCGGGGCGGGGCGGGGGCGGGCTGTGGGGCTTCCCTCCGCCGCCGCTGCCCCCAAATCTGTCTACGTGGTGGCGAAGCGCGGCGGGGGCTCCACCAGGGGGCGCCGCGCGCCGCTCCCCTCCGTGCTGCACCTCGCCTCCGTCTCGGTGCGGTCGGGTGCCGGTGTGTTGCAAACCCGCGGCAGGGCTGGGCCGGCCGGGCCGGGCCGGGCGCGCCGCATCGTTTGCCCAGCTGAAGTTGTTCCATCACCGCCGCACCTCGCGCCCCGCCCCGCCACACGCTCTACCTTTCGGTTATCCAGCAGGATGTGCGTAGCCCCTGAGGGCCAAGCCGAGCCGAGCCGAGTCCATCACGCCGCCGCCCGACCCACTGCGGTATGATTTTATCCCCCAGAGATTTGGCGCGGTGGGGCGGGCAGCGCGGTCTGCTCTGCTACCCCGTCTATAGGCCCTGGGCCTGGTGGAGCGTGACCTGGCCCGGCCCGGCCCGGTCTGGGGTCGTCAGGTGCGCGGCCCGCGCGGCCCCGGCCCTGCTGCCTGCTGCTGAGGCGTGGCGTGGTGATGTCAGTCCGCTGCCGCCGCTTTGTTGTGTTTGTCCAAGTGGAACGCGGCCGGGGCCGGGGCCGGGCCGGGCCGCCTCACCGAGCGCGCAGCGCGCGGCTCCGCGTCGAGTGAAAATTAGAGCTTTGGTCCTGAGCTGAGCTGAGCCGGTGGGTCCGGGCCGGGCCGGGCGCGGCGTGGCGCGCTTGGCCGGAGCTGGGCGGACAGGCGGACGGACACGAATTTTCAGCTGTCAAGAAAACACTTTTGGCGCCTCGCTCTCGCCACGGCGCCGCCCGCCCTGCCCCGCCCCGCCCCGCCCCGCCAGGCCCCCTGCCCGGGCGAGGCTCTGGGGTTGGGAGGGGAAGGGGCGCGGCGAGGGGCCTGGCCTCTCCAGCTGCTTTCCCCTCATTGGACTTGAAAAGGCTGAGGCGCGGTGCGGGGCGGCGGACATAGCGGCAGGTCCTCCTTCACTCACTCTGGGCTGGGCGGGGCGGGGCGGGGCGGGGCGGACGGAACCACGCTGGCGTGAGTCAGGGGTCAGACCGGGGCGCCACCAGCCCGGCCGGGCCCCTCGCCATGCACCAAATACCACCCCCCGCAGGACCGCAGCACGGCTGCTGCATCTCCTCGCGCGGTCGTACGGGTTGTCCTTTCGCTCCGGCGGCTCCGGCTCGGCCTGCCGCAGCAGCAGGCACTGCACTTGATCGCACTGCATTGCCCTGCCGCTCACCTCCGCAGTATAGTCCCCGCCCCGCCCCGCCCCGCCCCGCCCTGGCCGTAGTGTATTTGTACGTCGCGTTTCCACGCGCCAACGGAGCAAAAGCCCCACAACACAACTGCGCGGCGCGCCCGCCCTGCCCCACAAAGTGCTGTACAACAACAGTCTCGCACACCGCCGCGTCTCAGCCCGCCACCACTCTCCGCCACACCGCGGCGCCCCGCCACGCCCCGCCACGCCCCGCCACGCCCCGCGCCGCGCCACGGTCGCAAGTCGACACAAGGAAACCGCTCAGCCCGCGTCCCGGCCGGCCTGCCTGCCTGCCTGCCTGCCTGGCCTGGACGACTTCTTTGTTACCTACCTACTCCGCACTGCTTGGCCGCGCTCGGGCCGCGCCTGGGGCCGCGGGCGCGGGGCGACGACGCCTAGCCGGCCGGACTGCTGAGCTGAGCTCTCTGAAACGAGCCGGGCCCGGGAGGGGCCGGGCCGGGCCGGGCCGGGCCGGGGCCGAGCAGGCGATAAAAGTGGAAGAGATTCCAGGCAGCGACGGGACGGACGGGTCGGCGATGCGGCGCGGCGCTTGCTCAGCCCTGCCCAGCCCTGCCCTGCCCTGCCCGCGTGTGACGCACGTCTCCTAACGCCGGCGGCACGGGACGAGCTTCCTAGAGACCCTAAAGCGTCGCACTCCCCGTGTAAAAAAGTCAGTTAAATCTGGGTAAAACCTGGATGAAAAATCGTGCCAACTGCAGCACGATTTTACGACGATTTTTCCACGACGTTCCCTCCGCTTTTCGACGATTTTCAAACGAGAATCATACAAACCGGGCACATCCCGGCTGATGGAAACTCGTAGGAGTATCGTCAAAGTATCGATGTAAAGTCGACGGAGGCTGGTGTAAGAAGCGGTCCCTTTTCGCACGAGATTGCGACGAGATTAAGACGAAACTCGGCCGAAGCTTAGAGAAAAACGGAAAAAGTCAACCGCGTCCGTACGGCGTCGAACCCTAGACGGCACAGTTACAAGTTCAGCACCGTATCCACCTGGCCAGGGAGGAGACTTAATTAAACGAAGGCGTGCTCGTAGCCCGTTTCGACGTCAGACCAGAGCTCTGCAAAATCGCCTTCCGATACCAACTGCGTCAGGCCGCCTGCCGCCTCTGCCCAGGAGCGGAGACAACGGCGGCCTCCTCGCTCGGTCGGTCATGGAAGGCGATTTTGCAGAGCTCTGGTCTGACGTCGAAACGGGCTACGAGCACGCCTTCGTTTAATTAAGTCTCCTCCCTGGCCAGGTGGATACGGTGCTGAACTTGTAACTGTGCCGTCTAGGGTTCGACGCCGTACAGACGCGGTTGACTTTTTCCGTTTTTCTCTAAGCTTCGGCCGAGTTTCGTCTTAATCTCGTCGCAATCTCGTGCGAAAAGGGACCGCTTCTTACACCAGCCTCCGTCGACTTTACATCGATACTTTGACGATACTCCTACGAGTTTCCATCAGCCGGGATGTGCCCGGTTTGTATGATTCTCGTTTGACAATCGTCGAAAAGCGGAGGGAACGTCGTAGAAAAATCGTCGTAAAATCGTGCTGCAGTTTGCACGACTTTTCATCCAGGTTTTACCCAGATTTAACTGACTTTTTTACACGGGTCGCTCTGAGACACGCGCGCAGCCGGGCTGGCCCCGGGCCGGCCCGCGATGAGGCTCCGCACGTGGATGGACGCGTAGAGGAGAGGATAGGCTTGTTGTTGTTTTCCGGGATGGCCACCCCGCCCCGCCCCGCGCCGCGCCGGGAGCGGCCGGGAGGGACCCGCGGGACCTCGTCCTTGGGGCGCGTCGGCCCGGCCCGTCGTGGCCCGTTGTCGTGACGTCTTGCTGAGTGGCTCGGCTGGCTTTCCCTCGTTATTGACCATATCTCGCCCCTGCCCGCCCGCCCCGCCCCGCTTAGCGCCGCCACGTGCGCCTGCGGAGCACAACGTCAACAAACGGCGGGAATTGCCAATCCAATCGTCCGACTCAATTTTTAGGACCTGACCACATACGGCGGTGCGGAGCGACGCGCCTGGCTCGCCTCGTCATCTCGTCATCCTGGGGGAAGCGTTCCACCCGTCAGGCTGTCCTCTCCACGCTCTGCTCTCCCCCCCCCCCTCTCTCTCTCTCTCTCTCTCTCTCTCTCTCTCTCTCTCTCTCTCTCTTTTTCTCTCTCTCCCAGGAGGTGGAGGTGGCTGGCAGACCAAGCACTCCCGTTAATCCCCCTTTGTGTTTTGGTGCGCGCGGCCCTACCTTGGCTGGGCCCTTGACGGCCCTCGGAGGCCCTTGGCTGCTCTTGGCTCCGGACAAGGCGCCCTCCGGGCTCCAGGGCTCTCCAGAGGGCTTCGCCCCGGAGCGGAGCGGAGCGCCTCGGCCCGGCAGGACATCCCCCGGCAGGGCAGGGCAGGGCACGGCACGGCAGACCGGGGCACCTCTCCCCGTGTCCGGTCTCGTTCCCGTTGCGCTCTCACTCTCGCTGCTCTCTTCTCCCCTTCTCCCCCCCCCCTATCCCCTGTCCTCCCCTCTCCTGCAGGATCACCACAACGACAGCGCTACTACTCCCACTACGTTCACTGCCGGATCCTTTCCTCTACCTTTCCTTTTCGAGTCGCTTTTCTTCTTTCGCCAACGGGACGTGCATGCGGTGCACGCCCCCGCCACGCCGCGCCACGCCCCGCCCTGCCCCGCCCCGCCACGCCCCGCCCCGCCCCACCCCACCCCGCCGCGCTCCGTGCTAGCGTGACCCCATAAACAGCAGGCCGGCAGGCATCACAGCCCCGGGGCCGGCTCCGCTTTGCATGGCCGTCTCGTCGCTTTGCGTCTCCCTGGCGGTTCGCGTGAGAGTTTGTAAGTGTGTTTGTGTGTGTGTGTGACCACCATGCCACGGGCGTTGAGGCCAGGCCGGCCAGGCCACACGGTGGCCCGTGCTGCGCGGTGCTGCGCGGTGCTGCGCGGTGCTGCGCGCCCAGCCCGCCACAGCCCTGCCGTGCCCCTGCCGGCAAGCGCGGCCAGCGCGGAGCGGCGGTTCAGTGCGGTTCGTGCGGCAAGGCCTCCACGACGCCAACGCTCCAAGTGTGACAGAGATGGAGAGCATGAGGAGGAGAGAGAGGGAGGGGGTGAGGGGGAGGGGGCTTGTGCTTGCTAGCGCCGTCAGCAGGTAGCGGGGGTAAGGGGGAGGGGGGGGGGCGCGGCGTGGGGCCAGGCCGCGTAGAGAGTGGCGAACAGCTGCTCAGTGACCGCTGCGCTGCGGAGCAAGGCGGAGCGGTACGGGCCCAACGGAACAGGGGCCTCACGCGCGGGACGGAACCCGCGAGTCGCACAGCTGTTGGACTCGCCGGTGTGTGTGTGTGTGCGCGCGCGCGCTCTTGCGCCCCGGGGAGGAGGTGGAGCAGTGCCTGGCGCAGCCCCGCGCTGCGCCCCCTCTCCGGCCGTCATGGGGCCATGGGGCGCGCTGATCGGCGTGCTCTGCCCGCCGCGCTCGCCGGCGCAGTGATCTCGTCGCTGTACGGCCAGGGGCCGAGCGGGCCCAGCAGCCAGGGCCCTTGGGTCAAGCCGTGGGCCTGGGCGCGCCGCCCCGACCCGGCTGAGCCCACCCTGGCCCCGGCCCCGGCCCCGGCCCCCGCCTGCGCGCCCATGAAGGCGAAACCCGCCAGGGCCGTTCCGCAAATGTTGCGCCGGGCCTGGCACCGCAATGGCAAAGGTAAACGCCTCGTGTGTGTGTGTGTGTGTGTGTGTGCATGTGTTGGTGCCAGTCAACTACTGTCCTAAATGAGCCGCCGCCGGCGGGCGCTCCCTCAGCTCGCGTGGCGCGCAATAAGTGCCTTGTGTGTGTGTGTGCGTTTGTGTAAGTGTGCCGGCGTGTGTGTGTGTGTGTGTCTAACGGGGGTGCAGACACATGTGTGAGTGTGCGTGATTTTCTGTGATTGTGAGAAAGTGGCGTGCGGCGTGTCTCCGCCATGTCACCGCGCGTTGTGAAAATGCGGCGCGACATGTCGCGTGTTCGCGGTGGCGTACAGTAACCCCGCTGCGACTGACCCGCGACCCCACGGGGGCGCGGCGCGGCGTGGCGCGGCGTGGCGCGGCGTGGCGTGGCGCGCGGCGAGGACTCCTCGGGGCAGCGGGGGCCTCGCGGGTCTGGAGGCGGTCGGGCGGCGTCCTCGTCGCCGCGGCCGCGCTCCATGCCCAGTCCACCGCACCGCCCTGCCGACCGATTCCGAGGCATACGCCCTGTCCTCGTCGCACTCATGGGGCTCTGCCATGTCCGACATGGGGCTCCGCCGTGGGCAAGACAAGGACGGGGGTGCGACGAAAGCGATTTTCTCTGAATCAGTCCGAGTCGGCTCGGCCCGGAGGACGCCGACGCCGCTGAAATGGCGAGCTGCTGCTGACGGCATTAGCTTGGCCCGAAGTGTGGATGGAGAGCATTAGCGGTGACACAATAGAATGACTTGTGGTTTGTTTCGCTGGCCGCGGACGCGCCTTGGGGCCCGGGGCCCCCGCGGGGCTCGTCTTGTACCAGGAGCCCCCGCCGCCCCCGAGCCGCGCAATTAGACAGGAGGGTCCAGCACCGCGTTAGCACCAGACCGTCAGCGCGGCTCGGCCCATCGCACCACGTGGGGGCGGCGCGGCGAGTGTGTAACAAAGTGAGAGTGACAAAGTCGTCACTACTCGCTCGGGGGTGCTGTAGTTCAGTGGGGTGATCTCTTTCTCACCGCCAACGAATGCGACTGGGGCATAGGTGACGGGGGTATCACATCGAAAAATCATTGTACGGTCCCCAAAACATCAAATACAAATTAAAAAAATTTAAATAAAACAAAAATAAAATCTAGAAGAAAGACACATAAAAATCCGAAAACTCAAGAAAAAATGAACCAGAAACCGAAATAAAATTGAAAAAAAAATCAGAAATGGGGATAAAGGATCGAAACTTATGAAAAAGGGACAGAAATGTTCCTTGAAACGACAAAACAAAGAAAAAAGGCAAAAAATCGTTGTACTTATTTTAAATGAGTGATTCCCCCCCTGGGACAGAGGGCTCGTCGGCGGAGTCGCGCTGCAGGCGCGGCCGCTATGGCGGGAGAGAACAGGATCCCGCGCCTGTCAGGCCGATTTGATCGCAATGGGAATCATTGGGCCGCGGCGGAGCGAGGGGTGGAGCAGAGCGGAGCGGAGCCCGGGCCGGGCCGGGCCGGGATCGGTTCGGAAAAGATCCGCTGATGATCCGTCAGCATCCAGCGCGACGGTGTCGTGCTGCAACGCTCCCCGGTGGTGCAAGCCAAAGGCCCGATAAAGACCCCCCGGCCGACGATTCGATTCGTTTCACAGACAGATTACTAAGGCGTGTCTCGCTTCGGCCGCCACGACGCGGAGACCGGAGGGCGCGGGGGCGGGGCGGGGCGGGGTCCTTTTCTCTGGAGTAAACAGGACTGCGCGGGGGGAATGGACCTTGCCAACGACGCCGCTCCGCTCAAAACAGCGAAACAATTCTACGAATGAGCTCCCCTTAAAATTCTAGCCGCCCGGCGTGTCCGGTTGTGCGTGGACTTCTCTGCGGTCCCGCAGCCTTCCAGCCCCACATCCCCGCCCCGCCCCGCCCCGCCCCGCCCCGCCCCGACCGACACGCGCGCTGCACTTATCGTCGGGGGGCGCCTCGCCACGCCACGCCACGATACGCGCGACATGACAATGAGCAGATGCGGGGCGGGGCGGGGCGGGGCGGGGCGGCGCAGCAGACGACCCGACCCGGATTCGGCGACCCCCTCGCCGCCCCCCTCCTGCGCCTTATGCCTCGCGGCCGGCCGCTCGCAGCGTTATTATATATGCCGCGCCACGCGGCCGGGCCGGGCATACGGGGCATGGCGCCTCGCCGGTCGGTTTATCGCTTTCTTACTCGGGTTGATTGACTCCAGCCGCCGGGCCGGGCCGCTCGCATGGGTCACACGTGTGTTGCGTCCTGCGGCCCAGGTTGGTGCGGGTGGAGCGGGGCGGGGCGGGGCGGGGTTCAATGGCAGCGGAGCGGCAGTGTAGTACAGCTGGGAAGCAGACCGCACTGCACGACTCCACCGCAACGCACCTCGCCGTGCCGCGGCCGCGGTAACCTCTGGCGCTAGGGTCCCGTCTCTCGCGGCCCGGCCCGCCGCGGCCCGCTCCCCCGCGCGCCTCCTCTCTCTCTGCCCCTGGAAATGCGTGATGTGTGCGCAATATGAGCCTCCCGCCCCAGCTGAAAGTGTGCCGGCTGTGCTGGGCGGGCTGGGCCTCCTCTTTCTCTCTCCTCCTCCTCCTCCTCCTCCTCCTCTCTCCTCCTCCTCCTCTTCCTCTCTCATTCCGCTCTTATCCTCTCTCTTGCCCTTCCTCCACCACCTCCTGCTCCTCACTTTCCTCCAGCCGCTGGAGGCACGGGTCGCGGTGGATCGGGTACCCCGCTCCCCGCTCGCCACCCAGTGTCCTCCCACGCCGCGAGCAGCGCGAGTGGAAGTCGTGTTATTTGAGGCCTTCCGCCTTGTTTGGTTTAAAAGAAAACCTGACGGAGAATGTCACTGAACTGCAGCTCTTTAGCTTGCGTTGATTTGTTTCTCACAGTAAACGACGGTGAATGTCACTTTGAGTGTCACAGTGTTGCAATACAATGCACTGTACCTTCAGGAAAAAAAATCCACGCCAAACAAAACGATCAGTTGAAATCAGGTATACTACGGTTAAAAACTTAAACCAGCGGAAAAATAAAGAGGAGGGTAGCTAGAAATGAAGCACCGTAGCTTTAAAACTAGCTGCGCCCATACGCGAATTATTTTTTTGCGTGTCTTTGTAATCAGTCGTAGTGCTGCTGTGTGGGATTCAGTAGTATAGCTTACATTGAAATTCATCGTAAGCTTTTTAGAGTGTGTGTTGGACGAGACGAGAACCTGACCCCCTCCCTCCCCCCTCCCTAAAAGAAGAAAATATTTGAGAGGGAAGAAAATAGAAGAGGGGGTGAAACAGATGATAAAGAAAAGTTGGGAGGTCGTTGCCTCTTCGGGAGGGTTGCGCAGCGTTAAGGTGGGGTTGGGCGTTGTACAGGGGTGAGTGTGTTCGGGGCGCGCCGCTCTTCTTGGGGTTGCAGTGGGGTGCGGCGGGGAGCACCGGCCGGTAAAAATACCACCCTCCTCCTCCTTCTCCTCCTCCTCCTCCTCCTCCTCCTCCTCCTCCTCCTCCCCCTCCTCCCTCCTCCCTCCTCCTCCTCCTCCTTCTCCTCCTCCCCCCCCCCTCCGCACTGCGCCGCCCCTAGCCGATTGGCGGTTGAACCTGTCGCCGGCGTGACGGAGCGTGACGCGTGGCGTCACAGCTACCCGCAGACCGCTCTCCTCCTCGCTCTGTCCCTCTCGCACTCATTTTGCCCGCACCGCGCTGTCTCTCTCGCACCCTTCTAGGGAGGAGGGTGTTGCCTAATGCAAAAAGAATAGGGGATTTAAAATGTAAACAAAAATCAGAGTTAGCCTTGTGGCGAGACAACGCATTGGCCTGGCTGGCCTCGAGAGTACTTGTTCTCCCTTCCTGCGCGTGACCGGACCGGACGGCAGCAGGGCACCTGTGAGGTAGGCAACCGTGGAGTAGCGAGCGCTCTGGTGTGCGTCGTGTGCTTACCTCACAGGCGCTTGCCCAGCGGCGGCCCGGCCCGGTAGCAGCCCTTCTTGGCTCAGTGGCTCGGCCCGCCCGGCCAGTCTATGGCTATTCGCGGCCTCTGCGCTGCGCTGAGCTGGTGCGCAGCTGCTCGCCAAGCACTGTGCGCTCCTCTCCTCTTGACTTCCCGTACACGGCACGGCCCCGGAGCTCTCTGCGCGGGGTTGCCGCACTCGCAGACAACCTGACATTATGATTGCCCATTGCCCGTTCTCTGCCACTTTTCATTCCTCTGATCGAGCTGTACCACTATGCATTGTGTCTGTCTGTCTGCCTGCCTGCCTGCCTGCCTGCCTGCCTGCCTGCCTGCCTGCCTGCCTGCCTGCCTCGAGGGGGGGATCACTCATTCAAAATACGTACTATGATGTTTTGGACTTTTGATTTTAAAAAATTATATTTTTATTCATTTGATTTTTCTTTTGAGTTTTGTAGGAAAATTTCTATCACTTTATGATAAGTTTCGATCTTTTACCCCGATTCTTTATTTTTTAAAATTTTTTATTTCGGTTGTTTGTTTATTTTTTCTCGATTTTCGGATTGTTTTTTTTGAATCTTTCTTCTTAATTCTATTTTGACTTTTTTGATAATTTTAAATTATTTTTTTGGGGAGCCGAGAAATGAATTTTCGATTTTCGAAGTGACGCCCCCTGGGCCTGCATGCCTGGATATTCCCCGCCTATCCGCCGGTCTGTCTCTCGTCTGTGTGTCTTCACATCTAGATGTGAAGTGATCCCCATTCCTCATTCCTCCTCCGCTTCTGCAGCCGGGTCGGCATTCGCTTACTAAATGAACCATTTCCAATTCAAATTCATTTATCGTGCCGCCGATGGGTGTGCGGCCACGCCTTGGCCACGGCCGGGCCGCCCCGCAGCTGCAGACGCACCTCGTGCGTGTCCTCTCTGCGGTGACACCCCCCCCCCCCGCGCCCCCCTCCACCTCTCCCACGCTGTCTTAGTTACAGTTTATATCCCTGGAAGGGGTGGCGACCAGGTCGTGGCGGGGCGGGGCGGGGCGGCCGGGCGGCCCACTTTCCTCATGGCAGTGTAACCGGGTGTATCAGGTCGGGCACCGGGCGCGTCCAAAGGTCACCGCCGCGCCGCTCCGCTCCGCTGGGGGGAAAAAGTGAAGCCGCTGGGAGATGAGCGAAACTGCTGTCCAGTATATCGCGGGACGTATCATGTCGCCGTGGAGCGCAGCACGGCCAGGCGGGGCGGGGCGGGGCGGGGCGGGGCGGGGCGGGGCGGGGCGGGGCGGGGGCTCAACGACCGGGCCGCGCGCGCACTGTCGGCTTGTCCGTGTGTCTGTGAGATCCGCCCCGCCTTTGTCGCAGCAGAGTTCTCCATACCTATACCCGTGCCGGGCAGACCACGCGGTACAGACGGTAGGCGGTACCTATGGCGGTACGCCCCGAGGGGTCTTTCACTCAAAAGATTCGGTGTATACACCCTAAAACAAAATCTTTAAAATAGTCAAGAAAAAAATCAGACAAAATTTAGAAAAAAAAAATCAGGACAAATTTCAAACCAGAAAAAAAGGAAAAACAAGAAAAATTAGAAAAATCGTTGTACGCCTGAATTTATGGAGAGGGACCCCTCGTTTCCGCCCTGCCGTTGGTATGACCGCATGCACTACTCCCGCACCGGTTTTGGCCGCGGTGAGTATCCCGCGGCGCGGCGAGGGCCCACCTCACCTCGGTGGGCCATGCAGCAGACAGGCCCGCTCGGCCCCGCCCCACCCCGCCCCGCCCCGCCCCGCCCCGCCGCGCCGCGCCGCGCCTCTACCGCCCCACCAGTGGTGGGCGTGTGGGTGAGGCCGACTCCGCTGCGCGCGCGTGCGGTCCGGTCCGGTCCTTCCCAGGCAGAAGGAAGGAAAAGAAGAAAAATAGCCAAGGAGTTTTGGCGTTGCTCTCTATTCATTATTGGAAAATATCCGTGACGAAACGCTTCCCACGACGTTGAGCGGGGCGAAAAAGGCGCCGCGTGCGTGACAGAGGAAAATAAATTGCGTGACGAAAGGATTCCCTGGGCTTTTGTGTGATGTGACGAAGTCTGAGGAGAGCGTTCCCGCTCCCCCGCGCCGCGTACCGTCCTCCACGAGTATCCTCAAGGTGAAGTTGATCCCTGAGGGATCCTGCAGGGCAGGGCAGGGCAGGCGCAGCGAGGCCACGAGGCAGCTATAGGGCTGGACTCTGCAGCGCGCCGGGGCGGGGCGTGGCGCGGCGGTGGGGCGTCGACATCCTCAAGGCCAGGGGGAAAAAGAAGGGGTGCACAGTGGGCCAACAATTATTGATTCGGGCTGGAAATTGATTCGTGAGTCGGTCGGGTCGGGCCGGAGGTTGCTGCGCGGCCGCTACGGGGCGTCTTGTCGCCAGGACAGCTCCTCCTCGTCTTCCTCCTCCTCTTCCTCCTCCTCTGCCTCCTCCTCTTCCTCTTCCTCCTCCTCCTCTTCCTCCTCACTAAGCTTGTCGTGCTCCAGCGCCCTGCGCCACTGCACCCCCGCAACAACCGACAAGTGTCGGAGACCAAGTGGGATGGGATATGAACCCTCATCAGGGGAGGGGGTATGCGGTCATGGTCAGTCCGGCCAGGCCGCGGCCGCCACTAGCAGGACTTAGGGCTGCAGGCTGTGGGACACTGCGGCCCAGCTCGGCTCGGCTCGGCTCGGCCCAACACGCTGGAGTCGAGGGGAGAGGGGAGGGAAGGGGGAGAGAAATGAGGGCTACAAGAAAAGAGGAATACGAAAGGGCACCTGGCTGGCTCTCTGCCTCGGACGGGAAGGGCACGGCGTGCGGGGCGGGGCGGGGCGGGCGGGCGAGGGACTGGGGTGAGGCTCTGCGGGCCAGCAGCAACGACGCTCATGCTCGATGAGCTCTTGGCAGAGACCTCCATGTCGGGGCGGGGCGGGGTGCGGCGGGGCGGGGCACAGTACATGTCCCACTCCCCTTTCTATCAAGAATGTATTCCGCAGCTGTGGACGTAATTGAGTGACACGGCCGTTCCCGTCCAATATAGCGGCGCGATTTCCATGAAAATGCTGTTCCCGCTCGTTGGTGACCAATAACTGGCAAAACGTATGGGCCCCGCGGGCGTGGCGTGGCGTGGCGTGGCGTGGCGTGGGACGCTGCGGCCTGTCTGGCGCGTGGAGTGTAACGGGCGGGGCGGGGCGGGGGCGGGGCGGGGCGGCCATGTAAATACACTGGCCGGTGCTGTCTGCTCCCCCCGCCCCGCCCCGCCCCGCCCTGGCCGCAGTCTGCTCGCTCCGCTCAACCCGTGTTGATCGATGAGCACGCCGCTCATCGTTATTGATAAAGGTCGTCAAGGCCGGCGTCCTCGCTGCCCTACCCCACCACCAGCACGCCCCAGCGAACCGGACCCCACGGCGCGGCACCCCACCGGGGCGCTAATTTTGAAACCCTCCTGGATTTCGACCCTATCCCTAACTTTGCTTCCGTATTTCTCGCTTCTCGTTGGTCATGGGGGGGCCGTGGGCCTAAATTCAGTTGTTAGAACGTATATTTAGGCTAGTTTAGGCTAGGTTAGGATAGGTTAGGATAGGTTGAATTCGATTAGAGAAGCGAAGAAATCAGTGGATCCTGTTCTTCTTTAACCGAACCCAAATCCAAGCTAACCTATCCTAACCTAACCTTGCCTAAACTATCCTAAATTTCGGTCTGGATACTCCCTACCTGGTTTCGCCACTCCACGGCCAACGAGAAGTGAGAAATACGCGTGTAAAGTTAGGGATGGGGTCGAAATCCAGGAGGGTTTCAAAATTAGCCACCGGGGCGGGGCCCACCCCTCAGGCCAGTAGCCTCAGCCTACCCCACCGGCCACCGCGGGAGCGGGCGGGTCGATGCATTATCGTTACAGCCGGACCGGTCAGGGACAGGCGTCGCGGCCGGCAGCAGGCGGATTCAGGGTATCGTTCTGTATTGTCCTTCGTCTCTATGTCCTTGTCGCACTCACGGGGCATGCCCATAAGGAGCGAGAGAGAGGACAATACAGAACGATACCCTGAATCCGCGCGCTGGGCTGACGGTGCGCGGCCACCACGGCGTGTGCCGGGGGACGAGTTGTCCTGGTTGTCCACAGCGAACGAACTTGAGGGTCTCGGCCTCACAGCGGCCCATGGCGTCTCGCACTGACGCCTGAACCCGAGGGGGAGACAACTCTGAAATATTTGTAACACCTCGTAATTGAGAAAAATTCCGGGAAATTCTGGAAATTTCTTAGAAATTTAGCTGAACTTTAAGAAAAAACTAAGAAAAATTCAATAAAAATTCCCAAAATGTGTTCATTAAAATCCAGAATTATTTCATCCTCGCCCGGACCGCTCGTCGCCGCTCCTCTTGACTCCAACATGATTTTTTATTTTCCTTTTGACTTTTTATTATTTTTTAACTTGGGCACCAGAGTTACTACAATGCGTCTTTTAGAAAAGACGCAGCCTGACGTTTTGTCTCTCTCTCTTCCTCGCGGTGTATAGAAGAGAAAGGCGTCCGGGGAACAATAAGACACTGCCTGCATCGGGCAGGGCGGACTTGTTATTTTAGGACCGCGTCGCCACGACGCCTCGCCCTGCCTCGCCCTGCCCCGCCTCGCCCCGCTTCGCCCCGCCCCCGCCCCGAAGGACCAATTGCCCGGCTGGTCCTTCTCTCCTCGACGTGTCCCTCCCCCCCCCCCTTTGGCCGTGTCCCTCGCGTGCCCCCCTCCCCCCCCCCCTCCCCGCCGCGCACGCTCGCACGCGGCCTGGACATCCTGCCCTGCCAGAGCGTTGCGTGCGTTGCGGATTTCGCTTATTGCGATAGCCCGTCTGGTCCAGGCCCAGGCAGCTGCAGGCAGAATATAGGCGTCCGCTCCGTACCCGAAGGCCGCGGGCCTCTCCAACGCCTGCACTTGGGTTTGAGGAGTGTAAGACATCTCGCTCTCCAGGGAAAGAAGTTTTAAAAATAGAAGTAAAAGGAAATACCGAGGGGGAAACAACTCTGACATTTTTGTACACCTCGTTATTGAGGAAAATTCTGAAGAAAAAAAAAATATCAGGAAAATCCAGGAAAATTTAAAAGACAGGTAAAATTCAAGGGAAATTTACAAAACTTCTATAAACAATCTCAAAAATTCACTAAAATTCACAAAATGTGTACACCGAAACTCAAAGATATTTTCCCCTCGAGCCATGGCTGGCCACTGAAATCTCGGTGTCCACCAAGTGTCCTTAACCCTTCCATGCAGTTTGAGACCGAGTGCGGGGAATACATATTCGCGAAAGAAAATAATCCTGTGCCGATCTGGCCGCCGCACCGCGCGCTCGGCTGACGAGGCGCTGCGCGCGCTACGCGACGCTGCACGGGTCGTCGCCCTGGTATCTCGACTCAGCCGGGTTTGTCCACCTGCTTCTGCCCGCCCCGGCTCCCGGCTCGGCCCAGCCAGTCCAGTTTGCGCGCCGCACTTGCGCTGCTCTGCGGGACGCGCTGGGCGTGGCGAGGCGTGGCGAGGTGTGGCGTAGCGTCAGTCTAATTGAAGGAACGCCCGCCCCGCCCCGCCCCGCCCCGCCCCGCCCCGGCGCGTTGTGCCCCGAGAGTGTTGCGCTGGCCGGCCGTTGCGTCAGCAGCAGCAGCAGCAGCCGCACCAGCAGCTCGTGTTGCCCTTGCTGCCCATCCGCCACGCCGCGCTACTCCGCGCTGTCAAAATGATCTCTGGGGCCCCACCGGGCCCACCGGGCCCACCGGGCCCACCGGGCCGCTCCGCGCGGCACGCGGCTCCTGCTGGACGGGCCCCTGCGGAGAGCTTACCCTGGATATCCCCCTCCCCCCCCACCACACACACACACACTTCATCCGTGAATCTGCGAATTCATCGTAGAGAGGGGACGCACTGTACCTACTTTTCCTTCCACAATTATTCGATCGAGAATTTCCAACCTCTCGCGGCCGGAGTATTGGTCATCTGCGACGCCACCTCTGCTCCGGGAGAAGCGAACCGAGCTGACGACGTCGCTCTTCGTCCTCGCCGCGCCACTGTCATGCCGCTCTCGCGATGCGCTTCTTTTATTATTATTTTCTTTTTCACGCGCCGGGGCGACAACAAACTGCGCTCTGATTCTGAACACATAGTGCCGCTGCTGTGTTATGGCGCTCTCGCCGCGCTCCAGTCGTGGTCGCGCTCGCCCCGCGGAGTGCCCCACCCCGCCTCTGCCTCACCCCGCCCCGCCTCACCCCGCCCCGCGGCCACAAAGGCCTTTCTGTGTAGCCTTTGTGCCGCGTGCGTGCCTGCCTTTTTGTCGTTTGGCGCCCTTATCAGTATACGACGCACACGGTGCGTAGGCGGGTCGGGCCTGGCCTGGCCTGTGAGTCACAGTGGGTACCCCACCTCGCGCGGGGCGCGGCGCGCGCGGCACGGCTGCGGGTGTAGGACGTGACAAGCGGGGCGGGGCGGGGCGGGGCGGGGTGGGCTGAACTGTGACGCACGGCGGGCAGAGTAGACCTCGAGTCCCCGCCACGCCCCGCCCCGCGAAGCCGTGTGTCCGGCTGAGTCTGGCTCTGCCCGGTAGCGGCCACCTCTACACGCTCCTGTGGGCCCGGACCCCGCCTCGCCCCCACCTCCCGTTTAATATCCAATCAGCCCGAGGGGTCCGAGAGGGCAGAGGTGCGGGGTTTGAGTTCTCTCTTTCCTCCCCGCCCCCCACCCCCTCTTCCCCTCCCTCTCCCCCGCGCAGCCCCTAACGCCCGGTATGAATTATTGAAATAGCCGACCTGTGGGGCTAAATCTTTGGACGTGCGCAGTGCCCCGCCCGTCTACAGGGACGGGACGACGGGGCCCCGTTGCGGGTAACAAACCCCCTCTCACCCCGCCCCGCCGCGCCGCGCCCCGCAGCGCCGGGCTTTTAGCGCGCTTTTAGGCCGGGCCGGCTCGGAGCGGCGTTATAGCGGCGGGACAGGCCGGGACAGGACAGGACAGCCAAGTGGTGGTGCTCTGGCCCCGGCCCGGCCCGGCCGCCACTCTGTGAAAGGTCCGCATTGAGGCGGGCTATGTGTGTGTGTGTGTGCGCGCGCACGTGTTTGGCCCGAGCCCAGTGACACACACACGCACACACACCCACACACTATCACACTGTGCGCGCGCACAAGGGCCCCATACGGACGCACGACTCTCCCGCCCCGCCTCCCCCCGCTCACAATGAATGCCCCCACTGTCATGGCCTGGCCTACTCAACACGGCAGGCGGGGCGGGGCGGGGCGGGTCGGGCGTGGGAGGGAGCTGCTGGGTGCAGCTGGGCCGGGCCGGGCCGAGAGTCTACTCGCGCAGGGTAGGCAACGCGCTCCCCCCGGCTGCGCTGAGGCCGCAACGTTGCCTACCTCCACGGCGCTCTCCGCTTGAATCCTATATTGGGAGAGAAACGCGAACTCCTCAAATGCGTCGAGAAATCCCTCATACCGTCCCCCGCACCTCCCCGCCTCTCCCCCGTCCCCCCCCCCACCTCCTCTTGAGGCGCTCCTGAGTAGCCAATAGCCAATAGTCGTGCCTACCTCCAAGAAAGAGCTCTCCACGGCGCTCTCCGCGTGCTGCGTGCTGCTTGACATAGGCAACGCGCTCCACTCGGCTGCACTGAGGCCGCAACCTTGCCTACCTCCACGGCGCTCTTCGCATCCTGCTTGACATAGGCAATGCGCTCCACCAGGCCGCGCTGAGACCGCAGCCTTGCCTACCTCCACGGCGCTCTCCGCATGCTGCTTGACTTAGGCAACGCGCTCCACTCGGCTGCACTGAGGCCGCAACCTTGCCTACCTCCACGGTGCTCTCCGCATGCTGCTTGACATAGGCAACGCGCTCCACTCGGCTGCACTGAGGCCGCAACCTTGCCTACCTCCACGGCGCTCTCCGCATGCTGCTTGACCTAGGCTATGCGCTCCACCAGGCCGCGCTGATGTCGCGACTTTGGCTTCCTACCTGCGCTGTCGCCAGGCGCCCCGCCGCGCCCCGCTGCGCGGCCACGCCCCACGCTCGCGATTGTTAATGAGTCTGCCCCAGCAGCCCGGCCCGGGCCCGAGCCTGAGCCGGTCCCCCAAGCCCGGGGCCGGGCCGGGCCGGCTCGCGGCCCACGGTCACTGGACATGTAGTTCTTGCCGCCGGCCTGGTCCGGCCCGGGCGGCACCGTTTATCGTCTGAATGGACTCGCGGGCCGCGCGCCCCGCACCCCGCCAGCGCGCGCCTGTTTCCCATTTCCCCCCGGCGCCGCGGTTCGATTTGTAGGACACGCAGCAGCAGTGCGGGCCGAGCAAGCGCCGCGGGCCATCGTGTGGTGTAGCATGGCCCCGCCTCGCCCCGCGCCCCGCCCCGCCACGCCCCGCCCCGCCCCGCCACGGCCCGCTACCCTTTCCCCGCGGGCTGACTCGCATTGATCGGATGGACGCGCGTAGAAGGTCAGACGGCGTGTTTCCTCCGGATTTTAATCCACCTGCGCCGCGCTGCTCTGCGCCGGGCCGGGCCGCATCACAGCTCTAGCTGGGGTAGGCACCTGCATGCACCTGCTGCCGCACACGCCACGCCGCGCTGCACCGCGCCACTCCCAGCCACTCCCCGCTTGGCTGCGGCGTGTCCTCGCTGTAGGCTTGACTTCCCCCCCTGAGGCGCACCTCTCCTCGTCCCCCGCACCTGCCCGCCCCGTCAGTACCACCTCGCCCCGCCCCGCCCCGCCCCGCCCCGCCCCGCCCCGCCCCGCCCCGTCAGTTCCACCTCGCCCCGCCCCGCCCCGCCCCGTCAGTTCCACCTCGCCCCGCCAAGCTAAACTTCACCTCAGCTCTCAGCTCACCTATCCAATCCGGAGCACTTGCGGGATGGACGTAAGTGCCTGAGCCCCTGCCAACTGTGCACACACACACACACACAAATGTGTGTGCACACACACGCACGCACACGCAGTGTGAGCTAGCTAGTCGCCTAGCCGTGCTCGCGGCGAGGAGGGACGGGACACTCTCAGTAATAACAATATAAAATGAATTGGATGGATGAGGCGGGCCGGGGGGGGGCTGGGGGGGAGGAAGGGGGGGAGGGTGCAGGGCCATGCGTTTAGTATTCCTGTGCGTTTGTGACGCTGAGCTCTGGTCGGCGCGGCGGGGCTCTGTTTGCGTTCAGTGAATGCAGTGCACAAGGTTTGAGCGGACAGCCCGTGGGGTGTGGGGTTGGATCGAACACGTGGCCAACGACGAACGACGCCCTGCAGCCCCCGGCCTGCAGGCTGATTCCACACAGTAGATTCATCACTCTGTCCCTGTCGCACCCACACCCATGGGGTGCGGCCGCAAGGAGCGAGAGAGAGGAAACAACTTCTAAACGTTGTTCGAAGTCAGCCTGCTGCTACCCTCTGCTAGCGGGCCTGCCATTGTACACATTTTGTGAATTTTTAAAGAATTTTTCTGAATTTTCACTTGAATTCTATCTAAATCTTTGTAAATTTTACCAAATTTTCAAGAATTTTGCTCACTTTACTGAATTTGCCTTATTTTCTATTTTTATTAATTTATTTAGTTTTTGTTGAAAATTTTAGAATATTTCTGGTACCAATACTTCAGAGTTGTTTCTCCCTCGGCCTGAGCCTGACGGGTATAGGCAGACCCGCATACTGTGACATGTTTTAAGCGACACCCGGTACAAGCGACCACGCGACTCCCCTCGGGGGCTCTCCACTTCACCTCCCTGGTGTTTTTTGCACTGCAGTGCTATACGCTGGCCCGGCTAGCCGATAATGAAGGATGATGACTGTAGGACTTATTATCGGAACCCGTCCCGTCCCGGCAGCGTGGCGCCGCGTGGCGCTCCCTCCTGCTCCCCGGCTCCCGCTCCCCGCTGCTCCCCGGCTCCCGCTCCCTGCTGCTCCCCGGCTCCCGCTCCCTGCTGCTCCCCGGCTCCCGCTCCCTGCTGCTCCCCGGCTCCCGCTCCCCGCTGCTCCCCGGCTCCCGCTCCCTGCTGCTCCCCGGCCCCCGATCGAGGACGTGTCCGCGAATAACGACGCAGCGCCGTGCACTGTGCACGTGTCACGCGTCACGCACCTATCCAACCGTGTAGAGGGGGGGGGGGGGCTACCTTAAACCGCGTCTTTTCTTTTCACATTGTATTAATGTATGTTCGCGCGCACTCGCGCACTCAAGTCTTGTGTTTATTTTTTATTTGTTTCACCTTTTTTTTTTTAAAGGTGTCTTGAGTTTAGCGTACTCCTACCTCGTCCCGCCTGAATGTCCCCGGGCGACGGTCGTCCTTACGTATGTAGATGAGACGCCGTGCGGTGCCGTGCGGTGCCGTGCCGTGTCGGCACGCGTATGGCGCTGGGTGGTCCTGGTCCAGCCCAGCCAGGTCCCATTCAGTCCCACGGGCTCACGTATCGGCCCCCGCCCGCCCCCGCCCCCGCTGCCTGCTCGAGTCCGAGTCTCCTTCGCAGCTGGCTGCCTGCTGGCCTGCGGGGCGATTCCGCACGTCTCTCTGTCCTTGTTGCACTCACGGGGCAGGCCCATAACGAGCGAGAGAGAAGACACTACTGAACGATACCCTGAATCCGCCTGCTGGCGCCCCCAGCCCTCTGCCGACTTATTCCGCAGAACGCTCTCCTCGCTCCTTCTCTCTTGCACCTGTACGGAGAAGCCCATGAGTGCGAGAGAGACAGGGTAATGAAAGCGCCCCGCGGAATAAGTCGCGGCTTATTTCGAAGATCACTCCCATGCCTCCGTCCTTTGTCGCAGCACCCATGTCAAGGATGGCAAGGTCCCATGTGTGCGCGACAAGGACGGAGGCGCGAGAGCGATCTTCTCTCTCTCTGAATGAGACGGCAGAGAGAGCCCAGCCCCTCTTGTGCCGGGGCTGGGTGCAGCGTCGTGACGTCACGAGGGGCGACCTTGGTGGGTGCGCTATCCCTCCGCACTGCGGCGGGCCCTGGGCGCTTCCACCCCCAAGCGCAACAGGCGCTTAAGCCCTGGGGCTTCCCTCCCCCTCGGCCTATCGCCCCGCCCCGCCCCGTCCCGCCCCGCCCCGCTCCACTCCTCGGACAGGGCGACACGCGCGACGCGACGACTCTTTGTTTGATCGCGCAGTACCTTTTGTCAACAGCTCGCGTAGCGCCGAGAGAGGGGCAGTAGAGCGCGCGAGTGGTGTTGGGAGTGAGGAGGGAGGTGAGGGGGGGGGGGGCATGGGCTGCCCTCTCCCCTCTGCCGACGCTATGTCGAGCCCCCCCCCCCCCCCTATGTAATAGAAAAATTCGAGTGTTTGTTAACGAAAATCTCACATCTGACTGGAGTGACATCTCTGCTGGAGTTCCGCAAGGAAGTATTTTGGGCCCTATTCTTTTTCTTATTTACCTATTTGATTTACCCAAGGTGCTTGACTACTGTAATTATCATTTGTATGCTGATGATGTCCAATTGTACCTTCATTTTCCACTCTCAGCCATCAACGGAGCCATCAATCATTTATCTCATGATATCTCTGCACTAATTCTATACTTTAAAAAACATAACCTATTATTAAATATTGGCAAGACTCAAGCAATCTTCATTGGATCATATAACTTACTCTCTGCCTTTAATAAATTAGCCAACAAACCCTCTATTGTACTTGATGGGGTGCAAATTGAATCCTCTAGCACTGTTAAGAATCTAGGAGTAATCTTTGATAATAATTTAAATTGGAATGCTCATTGTAATCATATTGCATCAAAAATCTTTGGAGTGCTGGCCCAACTTCGTAGAAATATGTCCTTCATCCCCCAACATATTAGAAAAAAGCTTGTTCAATCACTTATCTTCCCATATATTGACTATGTTTTTCCTCTGTTTACGGGTCTTAGTGAGTACAACATCAACAAGCTGCAGAGAGCTCAAAATGCTGCCATCAGATTCATAACTTATGTACCTAAATTTGAACATGTAACACCTATTTATAGAACCCATAATTTGTTAAAAATTAAAGATAGACTTAAGTACCACATTGCAATGACAACATGGAAGGTCATCAAATTTAAATCCCCTCCTTATCTGTTTACTATATTCCAGCAATTATTTATACCTAATGAACATAATACTAGATTTGGGGATAAGTTTCTGAAAATTCCTACTCATCGTACCACTACATTCAATCAATCATTTGTTGTTAGAGCATGTAACATCTTTAATGATCTCAAAATCTATGATATGTTAGACTTGTCCGTACCTGCTACTAAGTTTAAACTAAAACAAATTGTTACCACTCTTGATCAGTAAGTTGTTATTTTTGTAAATTTTTCTTTAAATGTTACTATTTTTTTTTTGTTACTTTATTAACCAGGAGCCGACTTCTACGGCAGTGGGGCTTTTCAGCCCTTTTGTAGCAGTCGTAAATAAAATTCTAAATTCTAAAAATTCTAAATTCCCCCCGCAGCTCCCGGGGAGGCGCGCTCGCGCTCACACGCACTCACACGTGTGCTCTATGACGCGCCCGTCGCGTCGTGTCGAGTGAAGGTGTACCGGGCCGGGCTGGTCCCCCGGAGGTCCACCGTGTCGTGGCGCGGCGTCGCGTTATCAGAGTGATAGCGGGGCGCGGTGGGGCGGGGCGGGGCGGGGCGGGGCGGGGCGGGGCGGGGCGGGCGCGGCGCCCCAGGAGGGCCGCGGGGCGCGGGGCCCAGTGCGCCGCCATGTGCGCTCCGTGCGGCAAGGTGCTCGCCTGGGGGCTGCCCCCTCTCCGCATTTGGTGGAGACCGTCTCCAGGTAGGAAGCGGCCTCCGTCCCCGCCCGACCCCGACGCCTGTCTGTCCTCGGACCCGTCCTCGCGGTCCTCGCGCTCCTCGGCCAGGTCCGCCGGCTCGGGCTCGGGCCCGGGCCCCGTGGCGGTGCGGCGCTGGGCCTCGCGCCTGCACCTCCGCGTGATCGGCAGCCCGTTCGCGCGGCGCCGTGGTCGTGGACGCCGCAGCCTCGTCGTCAAGCCTGGCCCGCCGCGGCCTCGGCCCCTGCCCCGGCGATGGTGGCCCTCGTCCCCGGGCCGCAGCTGCAGGCCGGGGGAGCTGCCAGGTACGCGGCGCGGCGGCCAGCTGCGGCAGGTGCGGCAGCTGGCCCCCGGGACCTGCTCTGCCCAGGCCCACGCCACACCGCACCAGCCTCACTTTTCCTGGCCACGCTACGCCACGCCACGCCTCGCTCTAGTTGCAGCAGAGCCCTGCCCTGCCCCGGGCCGGGCCGGGCCGGGCCGGGCCGGGTCGCACGGAGGAGCGCCTCTTCCTCTCCCTCCTCTCCCTCCTCTCCTCTCCGTCGCTTGACAGCTCCCGGCCCGGCCCGGCCCGGCCGAGCAACACCTGCACGCGCCCCGCCCCTCCTCAGCCTCAGCCTTCCGGAAGACCTCCCATGAGGATGTTGCGCCCATATCTCCTGGCTCTGCCCGCTGCCCGCCCCGCGCCCGCACTGCGCCACTGGGTGCAGGCAGGACAAGGTCTTCCCTGTTTCCGCGGCCCTTGGCCACTATCTTACTTGTCGAGTACCATTCAACACGATGACGGTCGTGCCCTTCCTCACCGAATGGGTGTCAATCATGAAAGACGATGAGCGAGCCGCTAATGATAGGAGCGTGTGTAGTGCTTTGCCACTGGTCATTGCATGGCGGAGAGAAGGGCGCTGGAGGGTTGGTTCAAATTTCATTCCCGGTCCAGTTTTTCATGCTGCCTTCTTTCTGGTCAATATTTGCATCGGTGGAATGCGGTGCGCATGGTATCACACCACCTGCGATGCTAAGCCTGTTGGCTACATCGGGCCCGGCTTCGCTTGGGTCGTTATCGTGGTCCTGGCGATGACAGCACCGCTCACCTGAGGCCCTGGCCCCGCCTCGGTGGGACGCCTAGCGTATAGCTTAGCGATGTCCGTGGATTATCTTGTTGCACGCTGCCGATACAGGAAAAATAATACCATGTATATAAGTTGGATTTACTTGCACTTTGGATCGTCGTTCGGCTTCTATAGTCAAGTAGTCGACGGAGTTGGCTTTTAAAGGAGGCGGACCTGCCTGCGACGTTTCCCGTTTTTTCTGAAATCGCGGCCTTGTCTTATCTGAAGTGCTTGTGGTTGCGGTAGAGGCGTGAACCAAACTTTATTTTTCACACCTGTTTATTTACAATATATTACCAACTCACACAATTTTTTTAAAATTATTTTTTTCCTTTAATTTTTTATGTTTTATGTTTTTATGTTAAATTTCTTATGTTTCTGTTTGTTTTTTCTCAGTGTAACCTTGCATTGTGCAAATAAAGTAGACAATTCAATATATTCATGATTATCTAAACATGCTTCATTGATTTTGTTGCAGGGGTACTGGAGATGACTGCCACAGACAATACTATCAGATTTAGTGGTCACACTTTGGACAAAGCCACAAAGGCTAAAGTAACTCTTGAAAACTATTACTCTAACTTGATTGCACAGCATTTGGAGAGGAAGCAAAGGTATACATCAGTTTAAGTAGCCTCTTTGAAAGAGAATCATTGTTTGGATGTGCATGCAGTTCCCACATTTTGATCTTTGTTTCCAGGCTAGCTAAACTCGAGGAGAGTTTAAAAGATGAAGGACTTTCAGAGGCTCAAAAGCAAGAAAAGAGGCTACAGCATGCCCAGAAAGAAACAGAATTCTTACGTCTGAAACGCTCCAGGCTTGGTGTTGAAGATTTTGAACCTTTGAAAGTGATTGGCAGAGGAGCTTTTGGAGAAGTTAGTAAAACACACTCAACTGTTGTATTGTATGTATCTAATGTTGCCTTGGTAAATGCTCCAACTTTATTGATTTCCTTTCTTTTAAAGGTTCGTTTAGTTCAGAAGAAGGACACTGGCCATGTTTATGCAATGAAAATATTGCGTAAAGCTGATATGTTAGAAAAAGAGCAGGTTGCGCATGTACGAGCAGAACGTGATGTACTTGTTGAAGCTGATCATCAGTGGGTTGTTAAGATGTTTTATAGTTTTCAAGTGAGTAAAAGTTTCTTGAACATTTAAAAACTTGTTTACTGTCTGTTTATTTTTTTTAATCATTATAATTGTTATTTTTTGAATATTACTATATTACCCTTAAGTAATGAAAATTTTGATGTGCTCAAATTAGGATCCAATCAACCTCTATTTAATTATGGAGTTCCTACCTGGAGGGGATATGATGACACTTCTGATGAAAAAAGACACCTTGTCAGAAGACTGTACACAGTTCTACATTGCAGAAACTGCTCTTGCCATTGATTCTATTCATAGACTGGGTTTTATACACAGGTATATGTTATGAAGAGAGTTCAATTTCAGATGTCACCTCAAATTTTCTGGCTTTGTTACACTGCAACTTTTGCCCTTTCTTTCAGGGATATAAAACCTGACAATCTTTTGTTGGATGCTCGGGGACATATCAAATTATCAGACTTTGGTTTATGCACTGGTTTAAAGAAATCTCATCGTACAGATTTCTACAGAGATCTCAGCCAAGCTAAACCCTCTGATTTTAGTGAGTATTCGCTGTTCAATAGTGAGTAAATTTTGAAATCTGTTTTTGATTTTTAATGTGTTAATATTGTTTTCCACATAACAACAACAAAAATTTTGCTTTTCTTGCAGCCTCAAGTCCTATGGATAGTAAACGTAAGGCGGAAAGCTGGAAGAAAAATCGGAGAGCTCTAGCTTACAGTACCGTTGGAACTCCTGATTATATTGCTCCTGAAGTATTTTTACAAGCTGGTTATGGACCAGCATGTGATTGGTGGAGTTTAGGAGTCATCATGTATGAAATGTTAATAGGTAAAGGAAATGTAACTGACCATCTGATAAAGCCATCCTCCACATTTGTTCTTTATCTCATTGTTTCTTTTACTTCTAGGTTATCCTCCTTTTTGTAGTGAAAACCCTCAGGAAACGTATCGTAAAGTTATGAACTGGAGAGAGACTTTATCTTTTCCTCCTGAGGTGCCAATATCAGAGGAGGCACGTGAAACTATAGTCCGCTTTTGCTGTGATCCTGACCGTCGTTTAGGTTCTCAACGAGGTCTAGAAGAGCTGAAATCAGTGCCCTTCTTCCGTGGGGTTGATTGGGACCATATTCGAGAAAGACCAGCTGCAATTCCTGTTGATGTACGATCAATTGATGATACATCAAACTTTGATGATTTCCCTGATGTCAAACTCGAAATTCGTAAGTTTTCTTTACCACGATGTCCCAACCAATACTTACTTCATGATTATTATCTTCAACTCTTTTCTTTGTTTTATTTTTCTTTAGCTGCTGCTCCACTGCCTCAAGATGGAGAAGTCATCTACAAAGATTGGGTGTTTATTAATTATACTTTTAAACGATTTGAAGGTCTTACCCAAAGAGGTACTCCCACGAAGAAATGAATCTCAAGTTACCAACTATCTTATTTGGCTGTCAAGTAGGCATAGACAGTTCCAACGAAAGACTCTTTTATTATATTGGTTTTGTTTATTTTTAGTGCCACCCATCAGATGACAATACTGTACATATATAGTGCTCTCTTTCTTTATCTATTTGCGCCTTTTGTATGAATGATTGTGCATATGTGATGTGCGTTAGGCAGCTGTCTCCCTACCTATCTGCCCTATCTCATGCAAACTGTTAAGTGTCCTGAGCAAGGAAGTGATATGCGTTTTTCATTTGGGTTTTCTCAATACCATTCTTAGCTCATTTATGTTTTGTGCTGTTGTCAGCTGTAATCTAGCTGTTTGGTTATATATATATTTTTTTTTCACTGTCTTTACTAATGTTATAGTATGTTGTATGTCTATTTCATAAATTATTTATGTTGTCACTTTTATTTTGTAGTAACTTTGTTTTGTTTTGTTTAAATTCCTATTTGTCTTGCAGGCATATTGTGGCACAAGAATAATGTTAATAAAATGATAATAATTGTTATAATTATTATTATTATTTAAATCAATTAGTAGGATGGAAATGTTTATTTTCCACATTCAACTTCCATGTCCTATTTTGGTACACATGTGATTGAGTTTTGAAAGCAGGATCTTTTTTCTCAGTTTAATTTCGTACATGACCTTGCTTGTTTTAGTTTAGATAATATTGTAGGATGCAAACATTCCTAAACAACTTAGTCATCCTCTCTTTTCCAAATATAAGCATCTTATTCTGTATGTTGCATGCGCTATGCTTGCATTTGAACCTCTTCAGGAGCATTTTTGTACTTAGATGAGAGGTACCATAATCCTACTGTAACTTATTAGATCTTCAATTTAGCTTGAAGTCTTTTAGCAATATAAAAGTCTAAATAGTCACAGGACTTTTCCGATTTTTCCGAGTTAAAGAAAAAAGTTAAATTTCCGATTGAGATGATTTCAAGTACCCACTGTTCGACAAATCTTGTTTTGTTCGTGAATTTTATTTAAGATCTTACCTTTCTGCTAGTGTAACTGCTTTGATAAAAGTACCTTGTTATTTGTTTTGAAATCCAGTTGGATTTGACGGAACAGTCCAATCTTCATGTATTGTGATGGTAAGGTCAAGGAGTTAGGTTTATCTCAAAGTAGTGGAAGTTTGACATATCAGTTTAGTGAGATGGATTGTTACCGCATGTGATATGTGTGTGCAGCTGTGAATGGGAGCCAGTCAGTCTCTTTATTATTAATGATTTGGGTTGCAATACTAGCGCACCATATGATATTACCGAATTATGATCTTAAATATTTGAACACAGAAGTGTCATTTAGGGGGTTGGATATTTTCCTCTTGCACTCCCTTTTCTCTCTTTCTCCTCGTTACATCTGAAATCAACTGCCTCTCTTCTTGTTATAATTTTTGTCCTTATAAAAAATATTTGATTTTTAAAGATATTTTTAATTAGGTTGAATGTTTTCTTGCTGGCTCCGTGATGAAGGGTACCTTATTGTTTGTGCTGCTTGTATTTGTTTGTGTGTTTGTGTGAATGACTGTTTTAGTAATGTTAAATAGTGAGTGATTTCATGAGAGAGTGTCTTTTTTTTGTCAAGTGAGAATCTGCTTTATGCAATGGAGTCATATTTAGTCCAAGCCTAGATTTCTACAAATGAATAATCTCTATTTATTTAACATAAAGTTATGCTTTACAAATTGTAGAGGAGCACTGATTGTTGTATATAGGGACATGTTTATAAACACTCTTTACTGAAAGACAGTCTTAGAGGGGAATATGCACTTATATGTTTCAGATTGTTAGTGTAAATTTGTACTTTTTAGTGCCAATATGAAGATGAGAGCTTAAAAGATGTAAATGATTAAATGTGATTTTTTACCCATTTCTTTGGAAACTATCCTTGAAAATTATTTTATAGATACTGTCTTTTTTGTGGGTTTAAAGCCAGTGTTCTATTATAGCTAAATTGTAATAATCATGATTTGGTACATGGCATAATCTTATGTACAAAACTGTTGTCAATAGAAATTAAAGTTTGTTTCATTTTTACATCATTGCCTTTGCCTTTTTTATGTGTTTATGATCCTTGAACCAGTCTGTCCTTCACTAACAAAACTAATAAATTTCATGTTTTAATTTTTAAAATCCCTAAATACAAGCTTTAATTTTTCCTGCCTTTGCTGAATATTGCAAAACACCTTAAGGTTTACAGCTCATATGACCCAATTTCATTTGTTTTGTTAATAAAAATATGACAAGAATAGGAAACTGAACACATTTCAATGCATTTATCTTTCTTTATACTTAGTAATATGGCCAAAGTAACACAAGTCCACCTTACTTGATACCTTGGCATTAGAAGGTTCTTAACGATGTAAAAGAACTAATATATTTGTCTTCAGAAAATTTTACAATGCATGATACGATAAATATTGTCACTTAAACAAAATCTGCCAAACACCTGTTTTTGTTATTTTCCCTTTCAGCTGACCAGCTCCTCATTAGCATTAGAATTAACCCCCTACATACTTGGCCCCAGTCACTTCTCAAATCATGAGCAAATAGAATGTTAACAAATATAAACAGGAAATGAAATGTAAATTATATTTTTGTCAAAGCTTTACATGCTATGCTTGGGTATTTACAGATGAAACATGAAACTTGCACCATTTCATAAAGAAAAAACAACAACATTGTTTTAAGCCAAAAGCAAAACGGTGTGTAAGTCATTTAGCAGTCCTACAATTTGATCTGCTTAAGCAAAAAATTGCTTCTCAGTCTTTCATTGATCCCTCCACAGTTTTTTCTCTCCCATAGCATGTCAGGGAAGTCCCACTGGGCTGAAGATTTTGAATTAGATATCTTGCTTTACTTTATAGACGCACATAAAAAAAAAAAAATTCAAGTCTGCAGGTTTTTTTTTTTCCTGTTCGAAGTTTTGTTTGTTTGTTTGTTTGTTTTGCATTGTATTTCTTTTTTTTTTTTTAAGGAGCAAACTTTTTGGACTATACTTATTTGTCAGAAACTTCAACTAGAAAATTGCAGACTTTTGAGGGATAGAGGTTTCCAAGAAAGGCAGAGTAGTGAATGCCATAGAGATGAGCTTAATGCAAACTTCAACAGAAGATACATACATTAAAAACATACTTAAGTACTACTACTGTTGTATGTGATCACTAAACATTTCACCCACGAAATTCAGTAAAATTCTTTAACAGTAAAAGCATTACATATGATTAGTTGCAGATGACCTTATTCCTCTTCCCTTCTTGATAAAAGAAGCATTAGGAGTGCAAGGAACACTATTTCAATTTCACAGTTGCCAGTTGTAGTAGTGCTGATTTAATCTTGAATTGGCAAACAACGATTCCACAAGCATTTGTTGTAATGAGAACGATCAAACAGATGTGTGACAGCTCTCATTACTTCCAGCAGACAAAGTAACTTAAGATGAGTCACAATTCAATAGTGCTTAACCTCTTGAATTTATCTCGCTGATCAGCAATCAAGACTCATAAAAATAATTTTGTTAATAAAAGGTAATGAGCTGTTTTCGAGGATACAGTATTTTTGTTGAGAGAACAGCCCAGTATATTTGAACATGCATTGATAAAAACATAAAACTTCATAAATAACTTGTAGATCCGTGGGAGAGAGGGATCACCAACTTCATATACATAAAAACTACTAAAAAGCTAGAAAAACTCTTGAATCTTGTAGTAACAAAAATAAGGATTCAAAAATTTGACCCATGATTACCAGGTTATAAACCCCTTAAGTTGTCTAACAAAATGCACTGACCATGTACTGAGTTCATTCATGACATTGAGACTAGAGACTGACATCAAATTAAAAGCTATCAGAGGTTACCAACAATTAATTGTATTTCTAGGAGAGAAGTGAGCACTATATGTACAATGTGAGAATTCTAGAAGATAGAAGAAACTTTATCAGGAAAAAGTCCACCTCTAGTGCCTGAACCAAGATAATGATAGCAATAATAATAATAATAGTAGTAATAATAATAATAATAAAAATAACAACAGCAATAATAATAATAATACACGTTGTGTGTATATATATCTATATATTCTTTTTTTTCTGTTTTTGTTATAGAAATATGTTTTTACTAAGTTCTTTTCTTCCGAAAAACAGCTTGAATTTGAAACATAGATTTTCTTCATTTAGTGACAAATACACTTCTTTAGGGAAGATAGATATAAAATAATACACCACAATCACAAAACAAATTCAGAACACGACCCATCTTACATAAACTAATATCTTTAACAGTATTTTAAGTGTTTCATCGGTACATAAGACCAAACCAAGTATTACCAAAGGTAAATTAGATTAAGTATTACCTTCATCACCAACAGTGGAGGAGGAGGTTGATGATTTTGTTTTAGTGGGGGTTAACAGCTGAGATGGTGTAGGCACTGCTTCCGCAACCTGTTCTGGTTGGTCGACAATAACTTGCAAATTTTGAATAGTTGAGACGTCTCTTGCCAAAATATCTGAAAAAAAAAAACAAGTGTTTAATAAAACCAATTCCGGGATCAGCGGTGCTAAAGTAAAAAGTTGTGCATCAGTTTCCACTAGTATGCATACCTGGTAAAGACATTCCCTCTGATGAGCTCAAGGATTCAGACAATGGCGATGTCGGATGTCTATCATCACTGCATATACTATCTGGGCTTTTGGGGTGAGAAAGGTGAGAAGCAGAGCTTGTTGCAGCAGGCTGAGATGCACTGGCTTCTCTGCCTTCCCTTTTCCGTTTACTTTTAAGCTCAGCAATAATTTTTAATAACTCTAAGTTATTTTCTTGAAGCCTTTGATTGATCTTTTTCTGAGCTTGATATTTGCTTTCAACAGCCTGCGTGAAAACGCAAATAGATACATACTGACATGTAATACAAACACAGATTTATTTAAGATGATGTTGGGTGAAAATCTTCAGTAAAGATTTAATGCACAAGTACAAAAAAAATTGGGTTACCTGCAATTGATCATTGTATTCATCTTTAACAACTTTGAGCTGCCTTTTTTTCTCATTCATGTGATGAGCATTATTGGTAGCACTTGACTCAAGCTCTGCGACACGAGCTTTAGCAGCTTCTAATAAGGAACTCTTTGAGTCTAAAATTTGGCGTAGATCTAGAGGTAATTCAAAAAATGCAAACAGAATTTTGTTTAAAAAATCAGCTTTACACCAGACTGATGGAGTCAGTCAACAACCTGCATGCAACAGCGCTGTCTTTCACAAAGTGACTTACTGTTAAGTTCGTCGTGATAAGCATCCTTGATATTCAGAAATTCTTCAGGTCTCTTGTGATTAAGAGACATGTATTGAATTTTTTCCTGAAGACGTTGGTGTTGTTCCCCAGCTAGTAGCAACTCTTTCTGGAGCTGCTGAACTTCTGACTGGAGTTTCTCTGCGGCAGCAGCATTCATTTCAGCTTGTCTTTTTTCATTACTAATATCAAGAAGCTTGCTTTGAGCATTTTGATATTCCTAAAAACCATGAAAATTGTACCATGTTTATGTCATTGTATATCAAGGATAAGAATCTGTTTACAATTACGAGGTACCAGTAGTTCAAAAAACCAAATAACAAGAAAACTAACAAAAGGGAGAAATAGAGAAAAAATATGGTACGTAGCATAAAATAATTACTTTCTGAACAGCTGCAGTAGCTTTCTGTTCCTGAAGAAATTTCTGTTCCATATCCTCAAATTTTGATTTCCATTCACGAGCACTGGTTTGGGCTTGCACACACTATTCATAAGGAAAAGAAAATAAGTCATTAAAAGGTGTACAAGTTGCCTAATGCTATGAGAGAATAATAATAGAATTGAAACTTAAGTGCCTATTACCTGTTCTTCCCAATACTTCACGGAAGCTTGCTCCTCTTGAATTATTCTGTTGGATTCTTCTCTTTGCCTTGTTACTTCCTTACTAACTGATTCTAGTTCATGTTGAAGAAGACTGAGCTGCTCTTTCTGGATAACAAAAACCACAACAGATTACTGAAAGTCAAACGGATGCAAGTACCATCAACTTTAAAAGGATCCAGCTGAACACTTACAAGTGCAGTTTTAACTTCCTCCAAAGCTCGGTTATTCCGAGATCTACCCAACAGACGTCTATTTCTCTCAGCATGCACTTCCCTGCGCTGTCTTTCAAATTGCAATTGGATATTAAGCAACATAATTTGTTCTCTAAGTTTGATTTCCCTGTTCTCAGCCTCAGAATTTAAACTTTTAGAGCGTATTTCTAGAATATTCCAAAGAAATTGATCCAACTGTGTTTGAGGACAAACATTTTCTAGCTGCAAATATTGTAAATATTGGATTACAAAGAGAGAAAAGAAAGGTTAACTGAAAAAGGCATGAATAATTTTATGTGTTTTACCTTAGAATGGAAAATGTTCTGCTCATTGTATGCTGAAAATGGTGCTGGGCTTGGCGCCTGGCTAGTTTGAGGTTCCATGGAAGGAAACACTGACATGAAGAGATATTCATAAGGAGCACACTCTGTCTGTGTACCCTCTGAAATCATGTCTGGTTTGAGGTGTAGGTGAGAGCACCCATTAACTAAAGCCTCCTCACCAATTGAATTTTGAGGTGTAGTTGCATCTTCATTTTGAAGGCAGTCTTCAAATTCCTCCTCTACTGTACAGTCAACTTGTAAATCACTTGGGTCTTTTCCTGAAAAATTTCAAGTCAGGAAAATAAAATGTGGAAATCATTTAGATTAATATTGGTATTTGATTTAAATGTGTTATACCTTGAGATTTTTCCATTTCTGGACAAGAATTGGTTCGACGGACTTTTCCACTTGGAAATGAGGTGCCATTTCCTGGACTGCTGCCAGTGCTGCCAATAGCAGTGTCTGATGATATCGGATACTGAAGGGGGGGAAGGCAATGGCTGAAATATCTCATGCGAGCTCTTCTTGTGAAATTCATAACAGAATTAGGCATATGCAGGCCACCAGATGCACATGGGGAGCCAGACTGTTCTTGGAGACATTCATCTCCATCCATTTCACAATCCTGATCATGATTGTGAGTGACTGGAAATTCTTGAAGAACCGAGTCACAGTGTCGGGTAACTGCTTGAGGAGTTTGCTACAATAAAAAGTTTTGAATTAGTGTACAGTTAATAGAAACATGTTGGTTGTAAAAAGCTATACAAATATCTATAACATGCCATGAAAGAAAGGTCAATACACTTACAGCATTCATGGATCGAGTATCATTCCTTAACTGTTCTCCTTGTTTCACAATTTCCACAATTTCTTGATCCTCTTGTGTGGAATCAGTTGGATGAAAAGAAGGTGTTGATGATGCACTTGAAGTATGGCCCTCAGACAAGTGCACGCCATTCTTTTCGGGAGTCGGCCTAGTAAAATAAAAGCATTCAAGTGTGCATTAATAGGTCAATGTCAACAATTCCTCAGCTGGCAATGTTTCTTCAAACTCTAAAACAGCCGATGAATCATGAAAAATTTTTGGCACACAATGTGTAGTTTTATAAATAGACTAAAGCAAAGGCAAGGCTGGAGCCCCACCACTGTCCCAACCAACCAATCCATTTCTTTTCTTTGTTTATTACGGTAGTATGTTAGACAGCAAGCACCCACCTCGTTACGGGCCAATCTCTTGATCCGGGTAATGGTGCTGTAGGTTCTATTGGGACTGGACTTTCTGGAGGAACACCTGAAGAGCCAATAACTCTGAGTGGACTGGAAGGTATCCTTGATGACAAGACAGAATTTGAGGCGAAGCTTGATAATGTCGAGGTCCGAGATCCCTTGATCCCAGTAGAAGGGTTTAAAGGCTTTTCAATAAATCCCTCTGATGATGATATCTGTAAATGTTACAGAGTAAATAAAATAACTAAATCTTTCAAAGAAAATGTTGATCAGTGAACTTCAGCTTCTACTAAATTTCAGTTTGATATTTATTTACCTGTTTGCGCTCCTGAACTAAGTTGGCAACTCTTCTTGCCATTGAAGTGGATTCCCATGGTTGATCTACAATTGAGTGGCCTCCAAGAGGCAGAGAATCACGCCGTGGTGTCTGGAAAGCTGACACTGACTGGGCATCTGATGGGAATGTTGGCTGCAGGGAGAAAGAATTCAGTATATGATGTAGAACAAGTCTAAAAATTGAGTTATGTTATGACTGTGAGATCTTACAGGTGGAGTGGCAGTCATTTGCTGATTAATTCCCGAATATCTGAAAGGTGATGGTTCCTTTTTTAAAGGAGATGATGGTTGGGAGTACGATGTGCTAACAGTCAAACCCCCAGGCCACTTTTGAGGAAGACCACCTCCACCTGTACTGAGGGAGTGGTTCAGTGCTCTTACTACAGTGGATGGGGCTAATTGCTGTCGTGGTAAAGCTCGAAGGTCCTAAATAGATTACAATGAATATGTCATGTTTTGATAAACAGTAAAATAATTCCACAGAAAGAAAAAAATGTGTTACATGCCTTTATAGGAGTTGTTTCTGGAGTTGCCTCAATAGCAGCCTCAGGGGGAGACGTGCCCTCTTGATGGGGAAACGAGGTACTTGCCACATAGTTCTAAATCAGACAAATTTTATTTAAGTTTGACAACAGATCATTTTAATTAATTAATACCCTGCTTTGCGAAATGAAGCAAACCTGTTGAATTGGTGTGTGTGGTATTGATGTCGGCGTTGACTCAGGTGGGGGTGGTGTATTTAGTCCGCAACGTGTACTTGGGCTCCACTCTTCGTTGCATGTTAGTACTAGATCGGATGCAATAGTCTTTCCATAAGACTGCTGTGTATTTTCTAGACACATAAAATAGAACACACTAAATAATTGTTTCTTGTGGACCCAACAATCAACTGATGTAACTCAAATTTCAATACCAAGTGCCATGGCAAGTTCCATTGATGAGTGGGAACGATGCATTATTGAGTTTGTCACAGTACCAAAGTCATCTCTTGATGTATCCAAAACGTATTTGGCACATTCAACAATAACATCATGATCTTCCATCTTAACCCATCTGTAACACCCATTTAATTAATTCATTTCATTCATATAATTTTATGAATTTAGTATTCAACATATGCAACAGGCTTAAATGGCTCTAATATGAAAAAACTGACAGACCTGCTTGGAGCTGTTTCTGCGTCTTTAGATGTTGTGACCAACTGTGGATGCATTCTGACGGAGTAGACCATAGGCTGGAGAAGAATAATCATATTTAATGTAGATACAACAATATTTCAATAAACAATGTTAAGAGTCTTACTTTGATGGTGTGGCTGAACACATCCAGGTTATCCTGTTGGGTGTATTGTTTTCGTAGATAATAGAGGAAATTACAAGGGTACATGCCGTAAAGGCGATTGAACAGTTCACAAAGTCCAACCTGGAGGTGTATGAGATTGTATTCTGGAACTTTGTTGGGATTATTTGTGTTCCAGGCAGCTAGTCGACTAAAAAATTAATTCACACCAATTGTCACTTAACAATTGTATTAAAAAAAAATTATGTTGTCGATAAAAGTTTATGTTCTTACAAACCTGAATACATCAAATATTTCATTAAGATGATGAGCCATCAGAGATGGAAGCATTGGTAGTAAAATAATGATTATTAAAAGGGCACTCATCACCAATATGATATCCGTCTCCATCTGAAACACATAATCAATAGTTACGACATACAACTCTAGGAGTATGGAAATAAAAGTGATATTTTTAAAACTCCAAAACATACTTTGAGTATTTTTAGAAGATCATTTAACACCTGATGTTTAACTATTTTAATAAGCCATGTTGGTCTTCTGCGAACGACATGTCCCAATAAAGTTAAAGCTTGTAGCTTAGATTGTCCTCTGAGTGTTTCAGATAATCTATGATTAATAGAAAAAAAAAATGATTACAAAATATTACAACATACACATATAAAATAAAATATATTTGGAATTCTTACTTATTAAAGAGGTGCAGGTCATGGGGCTCCCTCACACCAACTAAAATTTCAACAAGTCTCATGCTACTTGTTTGTAGGTAACAATCAAATATACCATTTAACAGCCATGGGTCTTTTGCTAGAGGGTATACAAAATAGAAAAAGTAAGAGAAAAATATAAACCTTGTTGAATTAAAAAAAAAAAAAAAAAAAAAAAAAAAAAAAAACATTATAAAATCAAAGGAAGAGTACTAACTGGAATTAAAGTGTTCATAAAACTTTTTCTTTAAATCTTCTATTTCAGTTATATTGTTAGATTCAATAAGGAGCTGAATATCATTGCCGTCCATAGTTTCTTGTTAAAATAAATACTGTCAAGGCCAAGAATTAGACGCCAAGTCTGACCAAATCATCATGTTGCAATATCAACCTGGAATGAAATATAATCTGGTATAAGAAAACAAAAATTAAATACAATTAATAGATGTTTACTTTAGCTCTAGAACTTAATAATGCAAGGGTTGTTTGCAGGAGTTACACCTCTCTAGATAACATGGCAACTCCATGTCCGCAGGGGTTACTCCTGCACACAGATATGTAGAAGAGATTGTTTCGTGGAGCGCTTCTGAATTATCCATTCTACATAAACAGCCCTTTGATAAATCACATACTTCAATAAAATATTCGGCCTTGTGAATAGAACATTACACATATATTTTGAAAAGGACAATGACTTCTAAGAAATACATAACTGACTCAATGAAATGTGCATTGTATGTCAGGCCGCTTCCACAAAATGTTTGACATATATTTTGTAATACACAACTAGTTGTATGAAATATAACCGTCCATATCTCAAGATAATTGAACGAAATTACATACAATCACATATTTCCCAACATAGAACATAAATGATTATTCTTTTTAAAAACAATTACGGCAGGGGCCTCTGCATCAGGGTGCCTATGTACATTATCTGAATGCTGTCTGGGAGGATGAACATGTCACTTAACAGCTATACAGCTCTAATTATATTTGCAGTACATTAGCACAATCATTGAACAAAGGAAACTTACAACACACATAAACAAAACACACTTTAAAGAGAGCAAAATTAATCCATAGCTATTTTAAAGGATTACTGAACTGTCAATATATCTGAGGAAGACATATTGATCATTCAAGAAATCTATGAAAGTGACAAACTGCAAATTTGTATCAAGAATTTTGTTGGTTAATTTAAGAAAGTATTATTTTGAAGCATCAACCCACAATAACAAGACTCTAAGGGATATTCAGATAGCACTAATTGGATTGTGAAACCACGTAAAATATCCACATTCTCCGAAATAAAAATATATAAATTACTAACATCCACTAAATGTGCCGAATGTCTGCAACGAACAGCGCGTCTCAGGCAGATGAATATAGCATCAACTTATCGTCCATTAAGAAGTGCGGTTAGTTTCGTGTCGATGTAAATTTGACCAACGTTATATACTACCCATAACACATTGACAAAAAGTACAACCCCTTTTATTCCACAATAATTTCACGTCTTTAGTGAGTAATTCTCATATGTACGTACCTCGGGATCCATCTTGGTTACTGCACACAGCCTTCCAGATAGCGATTCCGAATCCTTAAATGTCTTTGCTTTAAGGCCAATGGGAAAACAGCGGGTAAATTTGAACGAGATCGTCTTCTTGCGGCTCGCCTTTCTTGTGAGCATGAAGTTTGACTAGGGTCATTTAATGTAGTCTAGCCACGAAAACACAACTCACAAACAGCACAAAGGTGGATTAGGTTGTGCTCGAGACTCGAGATCTTCATTATGCAGGGTATTTACTCTCAAGAGTCAGAATATCGAGGTAAGTTAACATTGCGTCGAAATGCGGAAAATTGGTACGAAATGCACGTGAAATATAGCATGCGTCCCATTTACTCGGCAGCTCGCCGCAGCTTTGCGCTTATTCTCGGACTTTCCGAAGGGGGTTGTGGGGTGGGTCGGCGCGGTGGCGAGGGCGAGGGCGAGGGCGGGGGGCGGGGCCGGGGGGCGGGGCCGGGGGCGGGGCAGATGGGACGGGATTTAAATCACCATGGGGCGAGTGGGAGAGAAGCAGCGGTGCGGTGCGGCAGGAGGCAGGAGGGCAGGCCCGGCCGGGCCGGGCCGCGGCGAAGAGACGGTCGAATAATACTAATTGCCTCATTAACAGAGCTGTCGGACTGCCCTGCGGCCCCGCCTAGCCCTGCCCTGCTGGTCCAGGCCAGGGGGCCCGGGCCGGGCCCGCTGCTCAGCTGCCCCGCCTCATTGCGCAGACCGGAACCGGAACAGGACAGGAACGACAAAGCTGCTCCTCAAGTTCGCGGAGGGAGCAGAAAAAGAAAAAGAAAAGAGCACCAACCAGCCTGCCGACCGATGTAAAAAAAAAAAAAATCGCTCACGTTTCTCCGTCCTTCTCGCTCACACCAATGCAACCAATGGCGGCACAACATGCAGAGCATGACAGAAGTGAGTGAGTGCGAAAAAGAACGGAGTGATCCTCGGGATCAGACGCGTAGAGACCGGCCTGGGAACCGGGTGTTTAAACAGTATGCGGGTTTGCCTACCCCACACAGACGTAAAACGCCGTAGCCCCTTGGTTCGGCAGACCCGCAAGACTGTTCACCTGTTCTCTGAAACGCCCACGGTACGCTACCGGTACGCAGAGCGGGCTCCAGGCAAGGAGTACATGTGCGCTGCAAATCATGTACCCGCATGTACCCCTGGGCGTATATCACCCCTTGTTTGACGCAGAGGGTACAAGGTCCATGTGCCCCAGTAACGGTTTCCGTGTGAGGGCGCGACCCGAGGGGTACCTCACCTTCTCCAATCAATGTACACTCTGAGCTCCAATCATTTTCCAATCACTATCCAGTCACATAATATTTCGACGAAAATCTATTTTAAGCACCCTAAAATTGCAAAATATCGAATTGGTGCCATTTTTTAAAAAAATTTCTTTAAAGTTTGGACAAATTTTCCTTCCACTCACAATACAACCCTCCAATCAGTGTACGCCCATTCAAAGAGTGAGGTACCCCTCGGCGCGACCTCCTCTCGAGGGGCGCAACCACTCTGTTCCACCGGCGGCGCCGGCACCGGAGAGTCCTGGACGCGCAGTGCGCAGTGTGGCATGGCGCCACCGAAGTCTCGTATTTATTTGTCCTGGAGCACATCCCGAGTACTCACCCCCTGGCCTCGCTCGCTCACGCCCCTGCATCATCGTCCTGAAGGGAGCAGCCCGTGCAACTAAATTATGCTGGTGAAGACGCGGCCTGGCCCGGCCTGGCCCGCCGGGGCCGCAGCCGCCGCGCAGCCGCCGCGCAGCCGCCGCACCGCCAATGTTAGCTTTGCAGAAGACAAACAGCCACGCAGACCTGGTCCAGCCGTTCGCTCGCCAGCCACGCCAGGCCACACCACGCCACTCCACGCCATCCGCGCTGAAGGATCATCTCAATGCGCACAAATATTCGCTCCCTGGATATCAACCCCGAGCGCGGCAGGACAGGGCAGGGCGGGGCAGGCGAGGCGAGGCGGCGGGGCGGCCAGTTTAGTTTAGGGGTGGCAGACCCCAGTCCAGCGGCGCGTCGCAGTCCGGCCGCTGCGCGCCGCGCACGGCGGAGGACATGGTTCGATAATTACGAGCCAAAGTTTGTCCGGCGGCGGGCGACGGCGAGGAGCTGAAAAAAGGAGCCAGTGGCGTGCTCGTGCGGTCCATCACGTTTGGCGGAACGGGGTGCGGGCCGACACTGGGCACAGAGTTCGTTCCGTGCCGCCGCCATGGTGGTGGTGGCGGTGGTGCTCGCGGCTTATTTGAGCAGCTGGCCGTACACCACACCAAGTTGAGATGAGTTTGGTGCGTTACACCGCGGCTCGCCCGCCCCCTCCTGGGGCAGGGAGAGAGGGGCCTCGGCCCGGGCCGGCCCGGAGCGGGTCTGGTCCGCAGCCGTGGTGGACTGCCGGGGCCTCCTCTCCTCCTCTCTGCTCCACCCGCTCCTGCAAGGCGATTCCGAACACCGTTTTGTACCTCCCTCTCTCTTGCTCCTTATGGCCGTGCCCAATGAGTGCAACAAGGAAGGAGCGACGAAACCAGTGTGCGGAATAGCCCTACTGCTCGCCGCATCGGACAGGACAGTGCGATATCGCGGGGCGGTGCGGTACTGCCGCTGCTGTACCAGCCGTCTGACTCCGAAGATCGCTCTTGTGCCTCCGTCCTTGTCGGACCCACAACAAAGCTCCATTGTCTAAGTTAGGGACGGCACTAACATAGGGCATGGCTGAAGGTGCGAAAAGGAGGGAGATGCGAGAGCGATCTTTTGAATCAGACGGCTCGGCTGATGAGGAGCGGTTATTGAGTCCGCTGGCTGATGTGGATAAATCGCCTGTTGTCACCAGGTGGGTCGAGAAGAGCCGTGCGATGGTGACGTTGACGGCGGAGGCCAGTCGCCGGCCCCGCCGCGCCCCGCCCCGCCGCGTCACGCGGCGCTCGGCCGAGCCCAGCCTAGCCCCTCCTATGCATAATCTCATTTGCGTCCCGAGTTTGCGTGGCACCACGACGCCTCGCCTAGCCTCGGCTGCTGCTGCCGTGGACTGCCCGGCTACACGCTGCAGAGGTTGAAGCGAAAGAGCGAGGAGGCTGTGCCACCTGCCACCCGCCCCGGCCGCGGCCGCCGCGGCCCCGATGGAACCACCACGACGTGAAGGTGGAGGGCCTTGTCCCTCCTCCATGGCCCCGGCCTGGCGCGGCCTAGCGTGACGCGGCGGTGCGGGGCGGGGCGGGGCGGGGCATGGTGGCGGCGCACAGGACTGATGGGGAAACGACCACCTGACCCGCAGCGGGAGCAGGGGAGGTTGTAGAGCAGCGGGGCCGGCCCGGCCCCGGCGTGCCCTGTCCCGCCCTGCCCCGCCCCGCCCCGCCCCGCCCCGCCCGGGCTGAGGGGGGAATTGGAAAGGGGGAGAGGTGGGCGGGTGCTGGACTGGCGGGAACTCGAAGCAACTCAATTTACATCCGTAACTTGCGGCCGCGTGCGGCAATTACTGCCCCCAGCGCCCCGAGCCCCAATCCCGCCCTCCCTTCCCCTTCCTCTCCACCGCTCGCATCCCCTTCCCCTGCCGGCCGGCTGGCCTCCCGGTCCTCAGATGGCCTCCATCCCCTCCCCCCCCCAATCTCCGGACCACTCCGGGTCCTCGCCTCGCCTCGCGCAGTACCTCTGGACGCTAACCGGCTGCGCTGCGTCCTATCGTCTTGGAACCCTTCGGCCCTGTCATATTCCTGCCCGCCCGGCCCCGCCCGGCCCCGCCCGGCCCCGCCCGGCCCCGCCCTGCGCTGCTGTCAAGAAGCCTCTAATATTGCCCTCGCAATACGGCATCCGCCGAGGAGAGGGGGAGGGAGGGGAGCGTCGCACGTTCCTCCCGTCATAAGAGGACGGCGAGTCATGAGTGCCACCGATAGTTTGGCAATTCGGCACATATTTCCTGTCCCGAGTTGAATGTCGACACCGATTCCCACTACAGTTTCTCATTTTCTTTTCGAGCCACCTCCTTACATATACCGGGTGTCCCAGAGAACACACGGCAGTGTTGCGGGATTGCATACTCGCCAGAGCTGCAGGGCTATGGCGCCTTACGGCCGGAGTGGGTAGGCAGACCTGCAACACTGCCGTGTGTTCTCTGGGACACCCTGTAGCTTGCTCCTCCAGGGTTCATTTTAAACGGTATTCCAGAATGATTCCAGGAGGGCTCCAGCGGGGCGTGCAATGCCGCTGCTCTGCGCTGCTGCGGGACGCTCCATCCTGCGTCTGGAATCCTTGCCCTTGCTCTTCCATTCCTATATAACCTGAGTCGAAGCGCTGGGCATCTCGCCCCGCCCCGCCCCGCCCCGCCCCGCCCCGCCCCGCCCGGCCCGGAAAGCCGATCGTGGAGAATGCACCAGCACACCGTTCACAGTGCACAGCACACCGCGTCGTATCGAGTCGAGCCGCGGTATGCGGGGCGGGGTGGGGCGGGCGCCTGGCGGGTAGGCAGCGCCAGTCGCAGCCGTGTCATCCGCGTGCCTACCCCCGCGCCGTCCCTCACCACTCCCTTCCCCCCGCACTCCTCTCGGGATGACCTGCATGCTCCAAGTGGCGCTCTTATCACTGGACAAGCTCGGACCTCCCGCCCAGCTCCCCGCCCTCCCGCTTTGGCACGCCGGGAAGAGATCGGCTGAAAGGGAGACAGGGGAAAGAGGGGGAGAAAAAAAGAAAAGGGATAGTCTCATATATGAACTCCCAGGGCGTGATAGTGAGTTCGGGGGCGCTACAGGGGTCAGATCGCGTTGTAATAGCGCGGAATTTCGGCGTAGGTCCTGCCATGCCCCCACTCCCTCCAAACCTCGCAGCTCCCTGCGCCTCATCGACAAGCGTCTCACGTGGGGCGGCCCCACCTCGTCCCGCCCCGCCTCTCCCCGCCCCGCCCCGCTGGCCTGCTTGCTGAGTGCGGACGGCACCCCGCCTCAAGCCCACCCCGCCCCACCCCTCCTCCGCACCGCGCCCAGGCGCAGCCCCTTTCTCACGCCTGGGCGGTAGGCAATCGTGTATTTCATGGCATAATTGGATTGGCGCGCTTCGCCCCGGGGCTAGATCGTCGCTGCTAGCAGGTCCGACCAGCGCCGGGGTGTGGCGAGTCGAGGCGAGTCGGGGGTGAAGCGGTAGCCGAATTGGAATGGAGTAGTTTGAGTTTTAGAGTGCCTTTGGCCAGGAGGGCAGGCCAGTCGAGTCCGAGCCGAGAGCGGGCTTCTCCGGGCCACTCCGGGCCATGGCGCCTGGTCGGCCCGGGACGGCACCAGGTACGTACACATTACGGCCCGGACTCCCCCACCCCTCCCCTCCGCGGCCAGGCTCCCGACGGACTAATCCTGCCCACTCATTTTCGGCAAGGATCACATCTATCTTTATTTGGCGTAGGCGCGGCCCGGCAGGCCCGCCCCGCCCTCCCGCGCTAGGGGGCACGTCGTGGCCTGCCAGCCTGCCAGCGCGCCACGAGGGTCGGGGTTAGGGCCAGGGGATGGATTTCCGGAGCCGACTGTAAAACGATGGAGAGAGTATTTGGTGAGTGCGCCGTGTCAAGCATATTTTGATGCACGGAATGGAAAACTTTTTAGCAGATGATACGAAGGTATCAGCCTGCTTGTACTGTCATACAGCGAGCAGCCTAGAGAGAGCAGCGCAGCCAGCAGAGAGCAACCGGTAGAGCGAGCAGCCAGTGTGGCATAATATTATACGTAGGGGGGAAAATTTCGCGCGGCGCGCGCCCCTCACTACTCCACGCCACCTCTCGGGACGCTGTGCTGCCGGGCCGCCGGGCCAGTCCCCCCTCCCGCGGGATCCCGCCCCGCGCCTCCCCCCTCCTAGCCCAGCCCGACAGCGCTCCGCTTCCCTGCAGCCTGCGACGCGTAGGGACATCTACCATACGTATCATCTGCTTTCAAGTTCCGGCGCTCCGGAACTTTTTGGTCACGGTCGCGTGGTCTGTTTTTTTTTTCAAATGAGACAACAAAAGGAGAGTTGACCCGGGAAAGTTTGTGCATAATTTGAAAGAGCAAATATTTTACTCTCTCAACAATTCAGAAGCTTTGCTACTATCGGGTACGCGGAGACAGATGATTAAGTGAAAAATACAAAGTGTAATCCATAGACCGGAACCAGTAATCCGCCATGCTGGAAATCGTCCATACGTCAACGTCAAGACCAATGGTCAAGACAGACGATTTCCAGTATGGCCTTGTTTTCTCCATATGTCTCTGCGATCGAGTTTCGAGAGCTGCCGAAAGGCTCTATTCTTGTACCCCTAGTTAAAGTCTAACATCTGAGTGTTTTTTTTTCTTTTCGCTTTTCCATATTCAGCGTTATTTGTTGTATTGTTTTGAATTCGAACTACGGTGTGTATATTCGCCCAAATTTGTGCGACAAAAGTGCGGCGCTATTCGCACAAACTTGCCGGAACACCCGACCTCGCTTATTATATATATATATATATATATATATATATATATATATATATATATATATATATATATAATATATATATATATATATATATATATATATATATATATATATATATATATATTTATATTTATATTTATATTTATAATATATATAAGATATATTATTATATATAATATATATTATTATATATTTGGGCGCACAGCTACACCTGCCCCAAACGCCCAAATCGGGCACAGAACGCTGGAAGAGCTATTCGCCCAAATTGGGCCCAGAGTCAGTTCAGCACCTTGCGCCCAATTTGGGCGGTCATCGAAGGATACGTTATTCGCCCAAATTTGTGCACATAGGTAGTCCAGTAGCATTGCACAGTTTGGGCGGATTAATCAGATGTCTCTATTCGCCCAAATCAAAAGTAAACCCTCGCATAGTCATATTTATGAGGCTACTGAGTCAACTCCGAAAAAGTCTGACAAAAAAACTGTAATGATGCCATTTTTAGGGAGATTTCTCAAGAACACTTGCACCCCTTCGACCAGATCCTAGTTTAGAGCAAATACCGCCACATGCAACCCAGAACATAAAAATTTGTGCAAAGTATTCAGGACATCTTGTCTGACCAGTCTGACTTTGGCGGGTAGCGTCCGGTTCACCCAGGAGCGCAAGTATTTGATTTGGGCGAATATCCCATATGAGAAAGTGCGCCCAAATTGGGCAAACTATACAGGTCTCTTATTCGCCCAAATTCGTGCAAGTCTCTGAGATGATGTTATTCGCCCAAGCGACCGGGTCTGTCGTTTGGGCGAATATCTTATCCCATGTAGTACGCCCAAATCGCTTTGGGCGAATAGCGATTGTAGTGGAATCTACCCGATTTGGGCCCATTACCCGCTGTCTGATATTCGCCCGATTTGGGCGAAGAACGGGCCCAAGACATTTAGCACAATTTGGGCTAATATAACTAGTCTTCGAACTATCGGTTCGAATCCAGATGCTGGCAACATCGCAGGACCTGCTGGCTTTCATTTGTTTTTAATGGATTGAAACGGCAGTCTTTTTAAAACGCCCAGTAGCGCTCAGCCAAGCTGGCTCAGTTGACCTCATTTGTAGCCCTTCGTTTGGAAAAGTTGTTTTCTCCTGTTCAGTCACAAGTCGCATTAGTTCACACGGCGCGCACGGATAAGAAGTGAGACAGTGAGTGACAAAGTGAAACACGGAGAGTGGAGAGTGTTGTGCCGGTCGTCCGGTCGTCAGTCTACTGCGAGTCCGAGCAGCTACGCTCGCAGCCCAGCCCCCAGCCTATCTCCATTCTGTTTGCTTGTGGCAGCGAACTTTAACTCTTCGAGTTATTGACGGCTGGTGTGCCTGCTTTTACAACTGCTTGTTTCACGACGATACATAACACAGGTGCGACTGGAGCTCGCTACCTCGCTACGAACCGTGTCTCTTGTGATTTCCGAAGTTGCCGGTGCCGAGACTGCATTTTTGGAGGGAGGCAACTCCCAATCTGAACTAAGAGGCGTGAAATTGAACTAGACGCGAATGTCGACGGAGTGCATTGTGTATGGGGACCAATTCTGCAAAGTTCTATGTTGAGGTTATGGCTTCTACGTCGGCGGATCCTTTTTCTAAATCGTAGACCTACAGTCGACCAAGGCAAGTGGTAAAAAGTAGATATTCTGTTCTGAGGTAGAGAGGTTAGAAATTGGAAAAACAACACAAAGCAATATCGAAACCAAACAAAACAATATTTGACATGAAATTCAGACGGATGTGAATGAGAGTTAAGAGTTTTCACACATTTAAAAAAAAATTACCATCATTAGTCTTGAAGCGATAGAATCCTTAACATGCACACGTTTCTCAAAAAAGAAATGGTCCGAAACGGAAGTGGAAAATTTTCGTCAATTATCTCGCATAGCCTGTTAAGGCCTCATATTGCCTAATATTTCTAGATCGATGTAATCATGTGTTCTCTCTATAGACTATTCCGACGGCAGCGCGGAGAAGACAACACGGAAGAACAAGAGGGCCCGTGATTCGTTGCGCGGTCTCCCCCACTACTTTGCGAAGGTAGTGGGGGAAGCCGGGCGCTCGACGAATCACGGGCCCTTCTGTTCTTCCGTGTTGTCTTCTCCGCGCTCCCGCCGGAATAGTCTATTTGGTTCATTTCCTAACCTCTATCTAATACACGAAAAAGTTACATTTCTGTTTCTAAATCTAAGAGACTACTTCGGAGAAGACATTTCTTAAAGACGGATTTTGCCTCACCAGGAACGGGTCTTACATCGCCTCCCCACCTCCCTCCTATGAGCCGCCGGATTTTCTTCAGCAACCAGGGAGCGCGGAGCGACGCTCCGGGACACCGGGACAACTCCGGGACTCCGGACACCCGCCGACTCCTCAGAGCAAACGAGGAGAGGAGAGATTGCAAGGTAAGAAGCTCCACGGGACGGGCGCGGCTGGCAAAACGCGAGCAGGGCGCGAGGCGGGGGCGGAATCACGCGCGCAGTGCGCAGTAGGGGGCGTAAGTGCGCCCCGCCCCGCCCTGCTGGACACGAGATACCTCATAACTCTTGAACAAGTAGTTTGCGTGGGATGAGCTGCGAGGCGAGTAGGGGTGGGGGTGTGGGGATTGGGGTGTGGGTGCTCGGGGCACGCCGGGGCGGAGCGGGGCGGGGTGGGGCTGTGGGGCTATATGGCCGAGGGGAGCGAGATTGTCCACGGGGCGTGCAGAGTGCAGGGGGAGGGCGGGGTGGGGCGAGGCAAGGTTAGAATATTATTGAAAATCATGACTGCTGCCCCCTGGAGCCGGGCAGGGCAGAGCAGGCTCACTCTGGCCATGCTGGACCTCCTCCTTATCACCTCCCGGCGCTCCCGCGCGCTCCCCTGCCTTCCTCTTCCTCCCCCCCCCCCCTTTCCTCCTCCTTGGCCCCTCGGACTGGACGCTCAGCTACTGCGAGATTTTTGACAATCGGCCGAGGCTGGCCGAGGCCAGGCGGGGGGTATGGTGGAGGGGGCGGTTCAGTAAGGGTGATTCCGCACACTAGTTTCATCGCTCTTTCCTTGTCGCTCTCACGGGGCATGGCCATAGGAAGCAAGAGAGAGAAAACGATAAAACTGTGTTCGGAATCGCCATGCAGTTGCCGCTGAAACGTGTGCCCGCGCGCGCGCGAGGTGACTGAGTGTCACCGAGACTTTTTTGATTTGTCAGCCGCGTGCCGTGTCCGCGTCCTTGTCAGCGCCTCATCGGGGACGTGTCTCTCGGCTCGGCGTCCTCCTCCCTCTGCCCTGCCCCCGTCCGCGGTCCACGCTTGGTGCGCGGTGCCGGCCGGGCGGGGCACTCAGGTCCGCGTACTTTGAGCCGCTCTGCGCCGCGCCGACGCTCGGTCGTCGAGTTCCGTTTTATGCCCCTCGCTCCTGATCTAAGCCCTATATTCCCCTTATGGAATATAAACCTGTTCTGCCGGCAAGTTGTGCCTCCTCCTCCTCCCCGCTCCCTCCGTGTTCTCAGGTTCCGGCAAGGGAGCCATAGTCCCTGAGAGTAGGGGGCGGGTAGGAGGGGGAGCGCCCCCAGCCCAGCCCCGCTCCTGGCTACTTCAGAGGGACCGCGGCGCGCTGCCCACGCCGCCCTCTCGCTGCCGTGTAGAGTTAGGAATTGTGAGGACCACGCGAGGAATATCCCTGCGCCGGACAACTAACGAGCCGGCGCTGGCCGCCGCTGCCGCCCTCAGGAGGCAGCCACCCACTACCATCGCCACCTCCCTCACTAACCTGCACTACCACCCACTCTACCTCCACGACCATCGCTATCACCACCACGGCCCGGCCCGGCCACCCTGCACGGACTGTGTCTCCCCTTTGCCGGGGGCAACCCTGGACGCCCCGCGCCGCCCCGCGCCGCCCTGGCTCCGTGCTGGTTGGCGCTGTTCTCATTAGCACGAGATTCGCTCTGCACGGGGTGGCGTGGCGTGGCGCGGCTTGGCCTCACGCGCGGCCCGGGTGGGGCCCCACCACGGTCGCTCTGCGGCGCGCGGGGCGGGGCGGGGCGGGGTGGGGCGGGGTGATGCCGTCGGGCTGGGGCCTTTGAATGGATTCAATGCTCCCTCGGCCTGCAACGCCCCCTGCAAAGCCCTGCAAGCCTCCCCCAGCGCTGTTCAACGGCCGAGCCCGACTGCCGCAGACACGAGCACGGTGGTCCTGTTCGCGTCCACATCAGCGCGCCGTCGACGAGGTGCTCGCGGCCGCGTCGGGGCGGAGTGACAGCACAGCAGCATGGGCGCCTGGAAATAACATCGTTATCAAATATTGGAGGCTAATTGAAGTTGTTTAGGGTTGGGCCGCGTCCCCCGCCCCGCCCCCCGCCCCGCCCCGGGACCCCAGCGCACGCCCCGGCCCGGCCCATGTTGTTGGCAAAGTTTTGGCCCGATGGACGTTGTCTTCCTTCCGGTGGACAGCGCGCTGGGCGGGGCGGGGCGGAGCGGGGCGGCTGGAGATGTGGCCGGGCTCGGCTCGGCACTGGATAGATAGGCCGGCTCCACGTCATTCCCAAATTTATGGTGATTTCGGCAAATGTTATCGGCGGCGGTTGGGCGGCGGCGGCCGTATTAACGGTGGTGGAACTAGTGGTGCTGGGCCAAGACGGTGGCCGCCGGGCCGCGCCGCGCCGCGCTCGCCCCCTCGCCCTCATCGCCATTCTATGCATGTGTGATGAGAGGGAGGAGGACGCGCGCGCCGGAAGGGGTAGAGAGAGCGAGAGAGAGAGGGAGACCTAGAAAGACGGAATAGAGGAGGAGGAGGAGAACCGGGAAGAGGGAGGAAGGGAGTGAGCCGGACAGAGAATTAGGAGACCCATGGCCAGCTGAATCGATCGTCCAAAATGCCCTCACACCCCTTCCCTCCTTCGCCTTCCCTTTCGGCCATCCCTCTTGCCTCCTCCACCACCTTCTCTCGCTGTCTCTCTCCCTCCCTCTTCTCCCTCTACCGACCCCACCTCCTCTTTTCACTGTAAATTGTCTCCCGTACTGCCCCTTTATCTCCCTTCCCTCCACCCCCGCGACGCTCTGCCACCCCGCGCACAATGAACTGTCTACACGTTTAATTGACTGGTCTCACGGCCGTCTTAAAAAGTGCCGCGCCAGCACCTCGACCACCTTCGCCCCCTCTCTCTCTCTCTCTCTCTCTTTTCCTCCCCCTTTCACCTTTCTATCTCTATCTCTCTCCCACACGCACACACAAACACACTTTCACACACGATCCTAGCCCACCGTCCAGCTCGACGTGGTTTATTCCTCGCCGATTTATTTTTCTCTCCGAAATAAGAAATGTGAGAATGTGTTCGGCAATTCCTACCGAATTCTGAATATATGCGTCCGAAGCTGAGAGGCCCTGCCCAGCCGTGCCCGCCGCGGGGAGGTCCAGCTGGCTCCCCCCCCCCTCCCCCCAGGCGCAGGCGTCCCTCCCTCACGCCTCCGTTCCTGTTTTGGTGATTTTGCCAATTCGCTCGCCCTTCCTCCTTCCTCCTCGCCGCTCCCTTCCCCTCCCCTCCTTCCTTAGTCCTCCGGTCCGAGAGGAAAGCACCTCCCTGTTCTCACGCCCCTCTCTCCTCTCCGCCCTTCCCTCCCCTCCCTTTCTCTCCCCTCCCCACCCCCTCCCCTACACGCCTTGGTCCAAGCATTCAGATTCTCCTCCCCTGGCCGGCCCTGCCCTGCCCTGCCCGGCATCCTGTCCGCATGCAAGTAAGCTTTCCCCCTCCCCCGCCCTCCTCCACCCCATCTTCCTTCTCCCTCTCTTTATCTCCCTCCCATTCCGCCTTTCCTCTCTCTCTCCTTGCTGCTCCTCTTCTTCCTCCTTCTCATCCTCCTCCGCGCCCCACAGACGCACACTGGAGCGCGCGCACGTACACATTTACGTACCGCCAAGGCAAAGAGTGAGCGTGTGTGCTCGGCGGGGCGGGGCGGGGCGGGGCGGGGCGGGGCGGGGCGCGGGGAGAGCGGAGAGGAGGAATGGAGACGAAGAGAGAAGAGAGGGCGAGCCGACGACAGTCAGAGCGCGCCCCCCGTCCCCCCGGCCCCCCGTCCCCGTCTCTGCAGGTGGACACGCACGCAGCACGCAGCGTCCACAGCGCGGTCCTGCGCACGCGGAGAATAGAATGTGATCACTCCGAGGGCTGGGGAGTAACGAACAAGACCAAGAACGTATGCCGCGGATCACTTCGAAAAACTATTGTACGCCCCCCTCCCAACCCCCTCAAAAAAAAATCACGTTCAAAATATAAAAAAGAAAAAAAAATTACGGTAAAATCAAATTGAAAGTTACAGAAAAATCGAGAACAAATAAACAAGAAACTGAAGACTAATGAAAAAAGTAAGAAATAATGAGGACAAATAATCAACATTTGTCAAAACGTGACAGAAATTTTCATTATTCTCTTAAAAATTCTAAATACAAATCCTAACAAAAAAATCAAATCAATTAAAAAAATCAAAAGTCAAACATACTGTACACATTTTGTATTAGTGATCCCTCCTCGGTATGTCGTTTTGTCATGTTCCTGGCTTACCTTTCTCCTCTTATTCGTTACGCTTCAGTCAGTCCTCCATTCCGGGCAGCGAGCCTACGGGTTATAGGAGGGCTCCGGTTGCCGCTCTCAGAGAAGAAAAGAAAACGTGTCTAGGGAAAATGTTTTACAAAAAGAATTCTCGGAAACGATTGTGCTCTCGATGCTGGTCATAGGCGTTGTAACGCGTTAGGGGTCGCAAAAAGATCGAAAATGTGACGTCACAAGGGGGGGGGGGGTTCGTCTATCGTGACGGTGCGTGACATGGGGGGAGGGGGGGGGGGGGGTCAAAAAGTGCCCAAAATCGCGTGACGTAATATGTGGACGACCCCTTAGCGCGACTAGGTCGTCGGAATTGGCAGGGTGCAGCTAGATTGCTCTGCAGATCTGAGTGTGATACTACATGGCAGTTTAAACTGCGAAACTTTAGTTTCGCAGTTACAACTGCAAAACTCCCGAGTTCGTCAGTTTAAACTGCAAAACAGTTCCACGGTTTAAACTGACGAATTCGGGAGTTTTGCAGTTTAAACTGACGAACTCGGGAGTTTTGCAGTTTTAACTGCGAACTAAAGTTTCTGACATGTAGTATCACACTTAGATTTGCAGAGTGTGCAACGTGGTATTATTTGAGACAACTGTAGTTTTGTACAGTTAAACTGCAGTTTGTGACACCTCAGTTTGCCCACTGCATATTTAACTGCAGTTAAAGTGCTGATCCTTCCACCTTCCACCCGGGTTTTTACTTTCCCAGCCGGAGCTGAGTACATGATTTCGAGCCAGGAAATTTTTACTCCTCGAGCCGGGGTGGAATACATTATCCCTAGCCAGGATATTTTACTCCCCCGGTCGAGGGTGGAGTGCATTACCCAGTCAGGGCATTTTCACTCCCCTTGACCGTGATGGAGTACATTATCCTTAACCAGGGAATTTTCACTACCCGGGGCCTGGGGAGTAGGGGAAGGTGGGGTACATTCACTGTGAAAAAAATTTCATTACATTTTCATTACATTGTAATGAAGCAATTCTCATTACAATTTCATGACAGTAATGAAATTTTCATTATTTTTATGTAATGAAAATTAATGACACGTGTCATTAAATCAAAGACACAATTAATACGGAAATTTCTTTCAACAACTACTCTTCTAATTGTTCATTTTTGTCATGCGCAGTATGGAAATATGTAGAAAAGGGTATCATATTAAACCACCGTCCTCCGCAGAGGGTTGGTTAAGATCGGGAGACCCGAACACTTCAAATTCTGACACTTATCAAAAATAATGTGGGCGCACGTGAGGACTACATCGTTCTCTACGACGAAAGTATCGGAAATAGGCAGTAGAGGTCATCTCGCTGCCGTTTCGGGTCAGCCGCGCGCAAGAAATTCCATTCAGTTACCGTAACTCCATCTAGCGGCAGAAATCAATACTACGTTATGTCATGAAAATTTCCGAAAAAGTAATGACTTTACAGATGATATGCAATTTCAAAACAGAGGAATGAAATGATCATGAAATTTCATTACACTGTATTGAATTTCAGTGTGTCATGAAATTTCATGACACTTTTATTAAAATTAATCTACAAACTGTCATTAAATTTCAAACATTTTCAACAGTGTGCTGCCACACAATATGGATCAGTTTCGCGAGCTCGGCATTAGGACCTTAGATCCTGGCTATTATACACCGCGCACGTTAAAAGCAATGTCTGATTTTTTTTTTTGGAGGAAAAAGGGAAAACTTTGAGGAACTTCCGTAATTTGAGGGAAACCCCTCAGATTTTGAGGAAGGCTCCTCAAAAAATAAGGGAAATTTCTACAAATTTTGAGGAGACGGCGGGGTAGGGCGGGGTGGGGCGGGGCGGGGCGGGGCGCTGGCCACCACACCTGCCACACCGCGCCGCACCGCGCTAGCCACATTTCTGAGATGTCAGATCAACTACGCCCTCTTGCTGCCCCCTCCCCCTCCCCGCGCGCACTGGCCCCACCCCCAGCCCCCCGGGCCGTGCGGGGGTCGTCCCCATCCCCATCCCGGCCCATCTCCTCTCCTGTCCGTTCGAGACTTTGTGCCTACGTCAGTGTCAGGGCGCAGTACAGCACAGGACTGCGTGCCCGCCCCGCCCCGCCACGCCCAGCCAGGGCCGTGCGGCTGGCGCGCGGTGTGCGCTGCTCGACGTGGCGTGGCGGGGCGTGGCGGGGCGTGGCGGGGTGGAGGAGGGACTGGAACATGTTATAACATATGGAAATGCGCGTGCAGAGTCAGCGGGGCGGGACGGCGCTGCTGTAGTCGCTGGACGCGGCAGCTTGTTCGCTGCCAGGCGCGCGCGCGCGCGCTTCGTAAATTAAGAGGGAAATTGCGCTCCCCGTTTTATAACGTAATTGCAGGGCCATTTCGATCCCCCCGCGGATCACCGGAACGTGCGAGTCGTCGAGGCGGAGGAGGAGGAGGTCCCAGGCCAGACCCAGGTCTCGGGCCTCTAGCGCCTGGGAGGTAGGCACCGGCGCGACACCGCTGCGCTGCAGACCGGCCGCCTCCAGCCTACCAGGCGCCTCTCACCGCCGTGCCGGTGCCGCCCGGTGCACCTCAGTGTATTCAGGAGTATATCTGAGATTTTAAGGGCCGAATTCAATTTCATTCGATCGTATAGGTGTAAACTATTAAGAAATTAAATTTCCGGACGCAGTTCGGTTCCCGCCGTGTATACCCGACTTAAAATCGAGGGGGATAAACAACTATGAAATTTGTGTCCGCCTCGTAGCACAGAAAAACTCAGGAAAATTCAGAGAAATTCAGAAAAGTTCATAAAAATTCAGGAAATTGCAGAAAAATTCACAAAACTTTCGGTGACTTTCCAGTAAAAATTAAATAAAAATTTAGGAAAACTCACAAAAACTCACATAAATTCCCGAAAATTCACATAACATCACACAATTTGTACACCGAAATTCAGAGTTGTTTCCCCCTCGATGAAAACAGTGGTCCAATCCGCGTCATGTCGCTCGCTTACCCCGCGTCACCGTATCTTTCGAGCTCTCACATGCGTCGCCCGTTACCTGCTCGGATGTTTTATGTTACCCGCGCTGCCCCTCGCAGGTGACCAGTCATCCGTTACACTTAGCGGACGGTTGGCTTCGGAGGAGCGCTATATCGTGCCTCCGTCTTTACCGCACTCATGCAGCGGTGTGCCCCACGAGTGCGACAGGGACGAGGGTATACACGAGCGACACTCCGAATGCACTCGGATCACCCGTTACCCCATGCAGCACTCTCAGACCTGTACTGATTTTTTTGTCAGTTAAAACGTTAAAATTCTCTGCAGCAGGAATTACTGATCAATTTGTCAATTATTCCGTATAGTTTCTTTCAATATACACTAATAAAAAATAAAATTGTCAGTAATGTAAAAAGGAATTAATGCGTATTACTGATGGAAAACTATAGTCAGTAATCCAGCTGCTTAAAAACCTATCATAAGTACTGACAAAGGATGGCAAAAAATCAGTAACGGGATGAGAGTGAGGTACCCCGTCACCCGGGCGGATGTGAGGTGCTGGTGACGCCATGCCTGCCGCAGGGCCGCATGATCCTGATACACTCGAGTGGTCTTGACGGCGGGGTGGGTGCCAGGAGCGCCTGGGCCGGGCACCCTCCTGACCGTGTGCTGCGCCTGGGTGTTCATCGCGTCGGTCTGCGTGGAGGCGCGCGGAGAGGAGTTGACGGGGCGTGCGGGGCGGGGCAGGCCGGGCTGTTTGGCGTAGCTCTCCCCAGCTGAATACATGAAGGGACTCTCCCAAGCACCCCGCCCCGCCGCACGGCGCCGCACCTACACCTCTCTACTACAGCCCCTTCCCGGACCAAATGCGCCCTTTCCCAGCGGACTCAACGTGAAGTGGAAGGTGGCCGGGCGGATCGGACACCTCCCCCTCGTCTCCCCCTTCACTTCCCCCGCCGTACACCGCCGCTCACCTGCCGGGCGGGCCGGGGTGGTAGTGCCCCTGCACCTTCTTGCTGTGCACCACGTAAAGGGGTAGCCCTGGAGGCCGTGGTCGAGGTGGTGGTGGTGGTGGTGGTTGACGCGTCGGCTCAGCGATCCTGGTTGGCGGTTGTCGTGGTTGATGCGGGGCTGCTGGTTGAGGATTGTCGGATTGCGGAGCCCTGCTCCGCTCCTCTCCGGCTCCCGCCCGGACTTCATTGTCATTCTGCTTGTTTAATGCCGATGGACCCGATGTTAGGATTGGCGGGGAGAGGAGTGCGGGGTGGCCTAACTAACAAGATGTGAGATGAGAGAGGCGGAGGGAGGATTGGGGCGGGAGAGCGAGAGAGAGAGAGAGAGTGAGTGAGTGGGAGGGGGTGTGAGTGGGAAGAGGGAAGAGGGAAGAACAAGGATCTCTGGGGGAGGAAGGGAGATAGAGCGAGCTTTGGCAAGCAAGGGAAGGGCTGGACCGACCAAAGAGGGTGAGGTGGTTTGGGGCGGAGGGGTTGTGGCGCACTTTAGTTTGAGGACGCGGGGCTAAGCGGGGCGGGGGGGCGGGCGGGGTGGGGCGGCCCTGGACGTGTCCGGGCCGCCTGTTTATCCTGCTAGTTCCTCCTGTCGTCCCCCTCCCCTCCTCTCCCCCCCCCCCTCTCTCTTGAGCCCGCCCTGGACTCTGTATGCGCGAATGAGCGGGCAACGTGCGCTATATAGGCAAACGCCATGGCCGGAGACATGTCGCAGAGCCTGGCAGGCTGGCTACGCCGCGCCACGCCGCGCCACGCCGCAGAGCCTCTGCTGCCCTCTGCACGGACGGGCACGGCGCGGACCTCCACCCACGCGCTACCCCTCCCACGAGCGCACACACACGCGCGCACCTACACACACACGCACACACACACACACACACACACACACACACACACACACGCCCAGACACATGCACGCAATTTGCCCGAGCAGGGTGGACCCGGTCTGCCTTCAAGGAATCAATAGTAGCGCGGTCCTCGCCTCGCGCGGCGTGGCGCGTCGTAGCTGCACGGGTGAGCACGGGTACGTTTGCAACGGGTATTGAGTACTCGCGGGTGTTGTGGGCGAGCGAGCGGTACAAACACTCCGCTAAGAGGATAGAGCGAGTCTTCCTCCGGCCCGCACGGGTACGGCCGTATGGCACGCGGGAGGGGGTAGCGCCCCACCCCCGCGGGGGCGGGCCGGGGGCGGGCCGGGGGCGGGCCGGGGGCGGGCCGGGGGCGGGCCAGGGGAGCCGGTAGCGGCCCGAAGGCGGTAGCATCGCGCCGCTCCCGTTGAGCCGCGACAGCTCGCATGGCAGCACATCGGAACGCGTCGCTTGAGCGGCAGCCTCGGCACCTATCGCCCCCGGCCTCGCCCCCGGCCTCACCCCTGCCCGCGCAGACACCAGGACGACCCGGCCGGTGCTCCTCCCTCCGCCTCGGCCGCCACCGTCAAGCCCAGGATGCTCCACTCACTGCGGACCCGGACGAGGAGCCCGCGGCCTCCACGGCCTCCTCGGCGAGGACGTCCGACTGGCTGTGCCGGGCCGATACGTGGTAGGGTAGGACGCGCCCGGCCGCACTCTGCACGTAGAGAGCACCCGGGCCGCCCGGGCCCGCTGCGCCCGCCGGCACCCGCTGCTATCGTTGAGGTGTTTCCGTGCCTGCTGCGGAGCGGTGCGCGCTGCGGCCGCCTGAGGGAAACATCCGGCGGGCTTCCGCCACCCGATTGATCGCCAGGCGCCGGGCCAGGACGGAGAGCATCGGCTGCGTGCAGAACGCCCTCCACGGCCTTCACGGCGTCCTGCTGCACCCCGCCCGCCTGGTCTAGCCGCGCTCGCTGCTGATACGAGTCCGGCCGGACCCCGTCCCATCCCGCCACGGCTCAGTGGCCCTGAATACACAAAGGGACACACGGTGCATGCCGAGAACAGCACGGCGCAGGTTGGCATATTGTCGATTGCGGCACTAATCCCCCAGGTCAGAAGGGTCGAGTTGCGATTGCGGCGCGGCCGAGGGCCCGGATTTGCGTTTGCGGCGCGGGCGCGGAAAAACCGAGGGAAGAAAGAGAAATTTCTCTCCTGACTGCGTACGGCACCGTGGATGTGTCGATTGCGGCGCAGGAGGTGAGGGAAGGACCAGGCGGCCGCTCGCTATAGGCACCGAAGGGGAGGGGCGTCTCTCTCAGTGAATAAGTATCGTAATAAGGATGCACTTTATTTACTTATTCTCAAAACAATACATTGAGTGATACATTGAGTGATGAACCTGCAAAAAAAATATAATTAGCTAAGCGATTGCGAGGTCTATAACTCCAGTGACCATCGCGAAGCAAGTCGCGAAGCCTGTTACGCGAGACGTGACTAGACGTAACAAATAAAAATAAATAAATAAACTGGTACCATTTTGGTATCCCTAACTTCCCCTGCCTTCCCCCTCGCCTCGCCAGAGGTGCCTCGGATCAAGTCAGCAGCCTCTTCCCTCCCTCAGCGCCGCAATCGACACGTCCGCCCGAACGCAGCCTGGAGAGAGATTTCTCTTTCTTCCCTCGGTTTTTCCCTTCGCGCGCCGCAAACGATGCATGACTGCCGGGCGCGCCGCAATCGCAACTCGACGTTTCTGACCTGGGGGATTAGCGCCGCAAACGACATACAACCCGCAGGTTCTGCTATAACGGGGATGGTGGCGGCGGCGAGTTCTGCCATGAGTTTGACGAATAAGGGGGCGGGGGCTCCGGCGCCAGTGGTGGCAGGGGCGGATCCGAAGGGGGTGGGGGTTGGGGGTTGGGGCGGGGTCACTGCCCTCCCCTCAGAAGCAAAACATGCGCGCCCAGTCCCCAACAGGGCTGCTCGGCCGCGCCGCGCCGGCGCTTCCCTCGCCGTTACTATTGGAACGAAAACGACGTGTGTTGGGTTTCTTTTCTTCTCCGCGCTGGACTTCGTATGTTTGCTCCGGCGGGAGGTGGGCGGTGAATGTTAGTGAGTGTGTGTGTAGGGATGTGAGTGTGGGTGATCGTGTGTGTGTGTGTGTGTGTGTGTGTGTGTGTGTGTGTGTGTGTGTGTGTGTGTGTGTGCGTGCGCGCTTTGTAGAGGTGTTCGGCGCGACCCTGAACCCCGCCCCGCCACCTCCGTGCCCGGCGCGCACCTTGTGCCGCGAAGCCAACCCCGCTGACACGTGCCTGCCGTGAGATACGCCCCGCCGTCACGACTGCTTGGAGGGGTGCAGGAGCGGCCCCCGCCCGCCCCCCATCACTCGCGAGCGCACACGCACGGAAGTGCACGAGGACGCACAGCAGGGCGGCGGGCCCGCGGGCCGGCGTCAGGGAGTCTCGCCGACGCGACGCACCACTGACCCGGATACGGGGCTGAGGGCAGTTCCAGTCACATTCACTATCCACATTCACGACATTCACAGTCACATTCACGAAATCCACAGTCACGCCATTCATAGTCACGACCGGTCACGACATTCATCAGTCACTGTCACAACATTCACAGGCACGACATTCACAGTCACATTCACCATCAACATTCACGACATTCACAGTCACATTCACTATGCAAAGTCACGACATTCACTGTCGCGACAAACACAGTCACATTCACGACATTGACAGTTTACGACATTCACAGTCACGACCGGTCAAGACATTATTCACCAGCCACAGTCACGACATTCACCAGCCACAGTCACGGCATTCACAGTCACATTCACGAAATCCACAGTCACGACATTCATAGTCACGACCGGTCACGACACTCATCAGCCACAGTCACAACATTCACAGTCACGACATTCACAGTCACATTCACCATCAACATTCACGACATTCACAGTCACATTCACTATGCAAAGTCACGACATTCACTGTCGCGACAAACACAGTCACATTCACGACATTCACAGTTTACGACATTCACAGTCACGACCGGTCACGACATTCACCAGCCAGTCACGACATTCACAGTCACATTCAGCATCCACATTCACGACATTCACAGTAACATTCACCATGCAAAGTCACTACATTCACAGTCACAATCACCATCCATTTTCGACTTGTAGAGGTATTTCCGCCGCAATTTTTAATGGCATATTGCCCTAGATGTAAGCACGTAAGAAGAGGGGTGGGGGTGGGGAGGCGACCGCCCTCCCTGTCACCGCCTAGATCCACCTGAAGGTAGGCCATTTGAACTACAAGCCCCCTATATGTAGGCAAATTTCGATACATCGCCCCTCCTCTCCACCACGTGCCTGCCCGCCGAGATGTAAATTGAACTCGAATCAAATTTAGAGGTGTGTGTTCCTGGTAGAGGTACTCGGTGCGACCAGCTCAAATCCGCTGCATACGCTGCAAAAACAAAAATGTGAACTAGCGCGCGAATCTTCCGAGGAATCTCTCTCCTCAGTTTCGCCTACCGTCGTGTGCAGTGTGCATGCATGGCCTCCAGCTCGCCCCACCGGCTGCTCTCGCCCTTTCCAATTCTTACACTTTCGCTCCAGGCTGGCCCTTCCCCCCCCCCCTCTCCCCTCCGTCACTCTTGCTCTCGTCTCCGGGCTATAGGGCTCTAGTGGCCGCGCGGGGCGGGGCGGGGCGGAGGGCACAGCGCAGCGCGGATGGCGTTGGCAGCGGCTGGGAGACCCCCAGAGAGAGAGCCCTGCCCTCGGCACGGCACGGCACGCCACGGCACGGCTCGGCACGGCGGCGGCCTGGCCTGCAGTTTGCGGGCCCTTGTTTTACGGCTGCGTTTGACGACATGAGGTTCCTACCGAACACAACGTAAGCCCCTCTGGGTTATTGGGGCCCTCCCTCGCCTCCCCACCCCTACATGCAGGCCCTCTGGTCAGGCCGCCCCCGGTCCGCCCCCGGCCCGCCCCCGGCCCGCCCCCGGCCCGGCTCCGAGCAGCTCCGGCCCACATACGGAGGAGGAGTTTAATGCCTCGCCGTGAGATTGAAAAGCCGCGCCCAGAGCCCGGCAAGGCCCCACAAGGCCACCACGGGGGCGGTAGCGGCGTGGCGTGCGAGCTGGAGGGACAGTGAGGTGTGGCGCGGGGCGGGGCGGCGCGGGGCGGGGCGGGGCGGGGCGGGGCGGGGCGGGGCGGGGCTCGAGCCTTGCCGCCCCGCCTCGCCCCGCCGGGTCGGAGGCTCCCGCTTCCAACGCGCTCTGCTCTGCGGCCCTACTCTTGTTTTTAGGGCTTTTGCGGAGAGTAAAGGGGGGAGAGAAAAAAATCAGCATTCCCTCTCGGCATACGTGTATACCGAACAAACGGTAAAAATTTAAGATTTGCTGTAAAATCTGCGGCTTCTTTGCATGCATACCAATATTTGGCCGCTTCCTTCAAGTTCAATTCAATTTTGGCACTCCTCTGAGTATTGCATAAATTATCGGCCTGTTTTGTCGTACCAAACTAATTTCTCTGGAACACGTTGCAAATCTTTTTTGATATTCTTCGTACTACGAAGAATTTCTTCGGTTTGCAGAGAACTTCTTTGCGAACTAGAATCTTTACAAACTATTAGTTTTGTATTGCAAAGAAACAGATCGAGTTATTAGTTCGTAACACAATGCTGCCAAATTCTTTGCAGCTTGCACAGAAAATGTAGTGTGCAATACGACACTCTAAATGACCATTGACTTTTATTGTTTCCAGCTCCTGGACTTTTTTAAGCATGCCTAAGCCGGATACAATATTGTGTGTAGTTAGTAAAATCTTTGAAAATTTTGTTACTAGCTAGTAACAAAATTTTCATAAATGTAACTAACTATACACAATAATGTATCCGGCTTAGGCATGCTTAAAAAAGTCCAGGAGCTGGCAACAATAAAAGTCCATGGTCATTTAGAGTGGACACTGTTAAAAATTCCGTACCCCAACGCCCCAGATGCTACGGTAAAACCCGTTTTGTTTGGTGACGGGACGACCGTATCTGAAAAATACGGTGTTCTCCGTGACCAATTCCGTAGTTTCAGTTTCTTGAAACTTCGTAAAAAGTCGAAATATAGGCCCATGTGAAATATACGGTCAAAGGTAGTACGCGGACGGACCGTACCCGAGAAAAACGGTCCGAACCTGGTAAAAAATTAACGGGGAAAAACCGTACTTATTACTGTGGAAATTTCTGGCAGTGGAATCAGTTCCTTGCAAGCGTTTTACAGGGAATGCGCCAGAGGGAAACGAGCGAGCGCCGCGGAGGCTCGTATGCGTCTGAAAAGGAGAGGTGATAGAGTGAGAGGAGTCTAAATTGTAGTTCGAACGTCTCACTCTCACCTGTCGTTTTCGGACGCATACGAGCTTCTGCGCTCGCTCGTTTCCCTGCTCTGGGATGCGCGGGGGGCGCTCCCGTGCAACGTGCCGAAAGCGCTCGCGCTCGAGTGGCCTACGTGTCCCGTGACGCGGACGCGGCCGGTACATGTTCCGCGCTGATGAGTCCCACACCTTCGCGGAGGTCATCCCAGCGCGCCCGCCTCTCCCTCCCCCTCCCCTCCGGATGGGGTGGGCGTATTTCCTGACTGGCAAGGTGGCAGCGGCCGGGCGGGGCGGGGCGCTATCGCGAATCGCACGCCAACGCCATGTCCCTCGGGGAAGTTAGAAGGCAAGGCCCTGCGTGGGGGAGGCCACCACCCTGCCTCGCCCCGCCCCGCCCCGCCCCGCCGCTGCTCAGCCCAGAACTAACCTGCCTGCCTGCCTGCCAACAGCTCTGAAAGACGAAACGTACTTGAAGTTGCAGGAGTGGTGCGGGGTCGGGGTCGGGGCGGCTGGGCACCACTGCAGGCCTGTTATGAGGAGGTTGGCGTGAGCGCGGGGCGGGAGGGGCTGGGGGGGGGGGGGGGGTGGCAGCAGGGCGCTCCTCCATCGGAAGTGAAACGGATGCTAACGGAAGGGAGAGGAGGGCATGGTGGATGCGGGCGGGGCCGGGCGGGGCGGGGGTCAAGGTGATATCCTTGCATCACCTCCAGACTTTCCTCCTCCCACTACCCCCTCCTCCTCCTCCACCACCACCACCACCCTTTTCCTTCCCCACACGCCCCCAGGGGAGCGATTGCGTAAAGGAAGGGCAGCGCGCGGAATTGGAAATTCGATATATGGGTCGCTTTTTTAAAATTAGAACGTTTTTTTTTTTTTTTTTTTTTTTTTTTCCTTTCACTCGGACGGATTTTTGTTGCTATTGCCCTCCGCTCCGTGTCCCCGATGTTCTCCAGCATAGAGATAGCGCACCAGAAAATTCGGTAGAAAATAGGGCATGACGGCTAGCAGGCGCCCCTGGCCCGGCCCCCGGCCCCGCCGCTGCCTTGTTATCTGAGCAGGTGGTGGCGCCTCTAACTGTTAACGCCGCGGAGGGCGGTGCGCCGCTGAGCGGGGTGAGTTATGATAAAGCGCAGCGGGAGTTATTGCCTCTCCCGCCAAATCTATGCTCCTTCGTTTCCGGGGAAAAAAAAATATTATTAGGAAAAAAGTATACTTTTCTGTATTTGAATAACATTTTCTTTCTCTCGTGTCGCAAGCACGAATTCAGCTGCGTTGTCCGGGCGTAACACGTAACAGAGCACGAGCTAGCCTATACCGGCTTCAGTGCGAGGGGGAAACAACTCTGAATTTTGGTGTGCCGGGCGCGTTTCCGCGCGTTTCAGTAAAGACGCAGGCGCGAGCGGGTTTGCCTACTCGCTCTGCCCGTAAGGCGCCATAGCCCCTTGGGTAGGCAAAACCCGCGTGCACCTGCGTCTTCTCTGAAACACCCGGTATAAATTTTGTGAATTATTGAGAATTTTTATTGAATTTTTGTGAACTTTTCCTTGAACTTGACCAATTTTTTTTTTTTTTTGGTAACTTTTCTGAAATTTCTCTGAAATTTCTTGAATTTCTCTGAATTATCTTAAATTACGAGGTGTACAAAAATTTTCAGATTTGTTTTCCCCTTGCTCCAATGGCGTCTTGGGTCGACAGACCCACAATGCTGTTGACGCAGGGAGCAGCCGGGTTGCCTTCTCGCTCGGCCCGTAAGTTACCATAGCCCCTTGCGTCGGCAAACCCGCTCGCATCTGTGTCTTCCAGTGTTGCCAGAAAAGTAGGCAAAACCCGTCCAACACGCAGCTGTGTGGAGCGGGCGGTATTCGCGCCTGCCTACTAGGCCATTCCCCTTCACACGTGTGTAGATGTTGCCTAGTAGTCAGGCGCGAATACCGCCCGCTCCAAACAGCTGTGTGTTGGGCGGGTTTCGCCTACTTTTCTGGCAACCCTGGTGTCTTCTTTGAAACACCGGGTTCGTTTTTGGACGGGTTCTGCTCTGCTCTGGCTTTGGCTGCTGCACCATGCGGACGTCAGCGGGGCTCGTCGAGTTCGTGGTGGGACTTCGATGGGGTAGTCGCCACGGCCGCGTCATGAGGCGAGGCCAGTTTGGGGGAGCCGGTCGAGCATTCAATGTACTGGTGGGACGGGGCGAACAGGGCGCACCGCCATGGGTATAGGTAAGTGCAGCCGGTGGGGCAGCCGGGGGCGGCGCCGACGAGGCGTCGCGGTGGTGATCGGACGGTGCCTGGCGCCCCTGGCCTCCCCTGCGCCGCCCCCGCGCCGCCCCCACGCCAGCGCCTGCCCGCCCCGCCGGCTGCCGCGGCCCGACGCGCCGCCCGTTAGTTATGGCTGATGAAGCTCGGGGGCTGAGCCTGCAGGGCTGGCAGGGGCAGGCCTGTGACGGAGCGCTGCCGCAGCGCCTCGGGGAGGGCGCCCTGCTTGTCGTCGGCGGGACGCCGCGGCTCGCCTGCACCTCCTGCGCCGCCCCGGGTGAGCCCAGCCCTGAGCTTGAAACGCTCGTTGAAACGCGTGTGCCAACAGACAAGTCTTTATTTATTTATTTATTTATTTATTTATTTATTTATTTATTTATTTATTTATTTATTTATTTATTTATTTATTATTGTTATCATTATTTTATCTCTTTGCCTGCCTCGGCCTCGTCAAATGTACCGTATGGTTTAAACTCCCGCCCACGACGTCGTCGCGTGTGGAGCTTTTGCCTCGGAGGGCGGGCGGGGCGGGCGGGCTGTCGCGCCGTGCGTGCAGGTCGTCTCTGCCGAGGCCAAGCAGGTCGTAACAATCGCGGTCCAAGGTTTGCTGCGGTAAATGCGTCCATGAAATTCGCGAAAGTGTTGGTTTTACCTCTAATTCTGGCTGCCGTATTTCAAAGAATTTTTCACTTACGGTTCATTTTAAGAAAGTTTGAATCCGTAAAAATCCACTTTAATAAATCAATTACTGTGACGTCACATTCTGAAGAATGTGAAAACTCTCACATAGGCCACAATGTGATGTCACATACGTTTCACCATGAATCGACTGGACTTTGAGGGCTGAATTTTACGGTCACAATCAAAAACATGTTTCAATAATAACCAAAATAATGTGACAGTTTCTACATGAAATAGAATGCGACGTCACAGTACTTGAATAACAGTGTCGAAGCAGTCGAAGGGTGGACATTTGTTCGTTGCAGTGTATAAAACAAAATCACACATGATCCATTGATTTGTTTTTTTTTTTTTTTTTTTTTTTTTTTTTTTAATAGTTGGAATATAATTTTATCAGATGAAATGTTTTTGGAATAGAATATTTTGAATATTTAAAATGAAATATCCGATGTGTACATGGAATAGTCGAAGAGGCCCACCCCTCGCCTCATAGTCAACTCAGTACATTGCCCCTGATGCACACCGCCCTGCCACCACCGGCATCTATCAACGAGAGGTCAGGTGTGTTTGTGTGTGTGTTTGTGTGTGTGTGTGTGTGTGTGTGTGAGAGAGAGAGAGAGAGAGAGAGAGAGAGAGAGAGAGAGAGAGAGAGAGAGAGAGAGAGAGAGAGAGAGAGATCGAACGGCGACACAATGGTCGACGCCCCGATCGTGACGAGGCAATGAGGATGCATGGTGCCAGAAGCCCCTCGACATGGCCCATGGCATGTATGCGTCGATACCCCGCAGCTCATGTGGGCGTTGTGCTCTTAATGAGGTACTCTTGGGCCCGGTCAAGGCTTTTCGCCTTTCATCCTACGAGGAAAATCTGAAGCTACCTGCACCGTTTCCCTGCACCGCCGCCACCCCCTGCACCCAACGCTCTGCACCGCCCCTGCACACCGGTCTTTCAGGGGCACCTTCACCAACCACCCCCTCGAGTGCTGACGGACAGCTGTCGATACTCGCTCTCCTGGAGAGGCACTTCAGCTAGCATCACCCTTGTGAGCAGCGGGAGGACCCCACCCGCCCTGGTTACGCTGGTTACGCGGAGCGTTTTCATTCCCCATGATTTGGTTCGCGACCATGTAGTGGTCATGCGGCACAATACTGGAAGTCATTCGCATCTACTGCACTGGAAACACAATTGTGCACTGGAAATCCAAGTGTACATTCACCTGCAAGTGTGTGAATGGTCATTCGCACATCTACAAGTGTACGAATGGTCGTTTGCTCACCTGCAAGTGTGCGACATACATTTGCTCACCTGCAGGTGTGCAACATTCCTACACTTGGATTTCCAGTGAGACCTGTCTCACACGTTATCATGCATTCTCTGGAGAAAACGTTTCTTGATGCGCTCCTTTCCATGCAAAAGGATAGGGGCATCACAGAGAGAATGCAGAAAGAACATTGCAGGTGCAAGAGTGAGATGTGAGGTGAGATGTCTCATCAAGAAGGACACTCGAAAAACAAAGGTGTGACATAATGCCTTTCAAAGGCACTACTGCAATAGCACCTTTTGAAAGGCACTTAAACAGCCGAAAATAGCACGTTTAGAGGCTAGTAACGCCTTTGTAAAGGAAGTGTTTTACTATAACGCCTCTAAAAAGGCATTAGATAGCACCTTTGTATTTCCAGTGGAGCGAGATTTTTCCTCTTGCCCCATTTAAGTGAGAGTTAAGGAACCTCGCTCTTATAGAGAAAGAATTTACAACATCACTCAAATTAAGTGAGATAAGGAAAATAATCCTCACTCAAAAAGAGCGAGGTCTCCCAACCCTTGCTCAAATAGGGCGAGATTTTTGAGACTATTGCTCTAATTGAGCGAGAAAACCAAACATCGCTCTCAATGGGCGAGAAAAAATATCTCGCTCTCCTGAGGAACTCTGAATTTTGATGTCCACAATTTCATTAATTTTTCTCAATTTTGCTGAATTTTTATTAGAATATTACTCGCTTTTTACCACCACCTGTCTACTGAGTGGTGAAAAGAACGAATTGTTCTCAGTCTAGTGTAACCCTTAACTGATTCCTCTTTCATCTCAGATCTCATAATACCTACAGGCATGACACTTATACTATTCTAAACTGGAAATGCTGATCTTTATTCCTTATTCCAACAATGAACTTTTTAAGCGGTCTCAGCACCGCTTCTAGCGCTACGTCGGCTGGGGCGGGGAGCGTGTCGTCGTGGTCGTCGTGGTCGTCGTTCGGGAATGGTCGTCACTGTGACGTCACGCCTCCCCCCTCCACGCTCTGTCCCCACTCGTCTAGTCTGTTCGTGTGTCGTGTTCGTTGCTCGGCCCGGCTCGGCCCGACCCGGCTCCCCCCGGCCCGGCTTGGCTCCGGGTAAAAAAATGTCAGGAACCACAAAATATCAGGTCTGATATGTAGGTTTTGAAGTTGTATCGAGATTATGTGACGCATAAACTAATGTGGTCTGTCCGATGTCAGCTAGTTTTTGTACAATGAGGACCTTGCCCCGAATGGCGGAGCGTAGTGGGAACCATAACAAAGCACCATAACCCATAATGTAAACTAGTTTAAATCTAGTTTTATATTCAATTCTAGCATAACTCTGTTAAAAAAATGGTGTGTATTAGGGCTGCACATACATTCGGATCATTTTAAATTACAAAATATCAGGTCTGATATGTAGGTTTTGAAGTTGTATTGAGATTATGTGAAGCATAAACTAATGTGGTCTGTCCGATGTCAGCTAGTTTTTGTACAATACTGGGCCCATCACTATCACTCATTTGTAGTAATTTTATTTCATCTCCCTATCTCTTAAATAATAAAGAACCTTGTTTAGAATACACAAGTTTGGGTGCAGGCAGCAGAATTAGTGAAACTGATATCATTTGATAGGTATCATTTATTATACACTTGGTGACGGCAAACCGTGGATTTAATATATATCATATATTCTCACCGAAACTATTGATGCTGCTGTACTCAGATGTTTTATAAATCCTGAGGGTAATATAGAGAACCATTTTTAGCAATATTAAAGGACTGAAAGATTCAAATTGAAATTTCATTCAGATCATGTGAAGCGTAGAATACAGTGTTCGGTCGAATGTCAGCTAGTGTGTTTTGTATAATATTGGTCCGATTACTGATTTGATGCAAATTTATTTCTTCTCTGTATTCTAAATAATGAAGTACCTCTGTTTTAAATACACAAATTTGGGTGCAAGCTGCAGAATTATTTAAATTGATATCATTTGATAGGTATTATTTATTATACACTTGGTGACGGCAAACCGTGGATTTAATATTTCTTCTCTGTATTCTAAATAATAAAGTACCTTTGTTTTAAATACACAAATTTGGGTGCATGCTGCAGAATTACTTAAATTGATATCATTTGTTAGGTATTATTTATTATACACATGGTGACGGCAAACCGTGGATTTAATATATATCATATATTCTCACTGAAACTATTGATGCTGCTGTACTGAGATGTTTTATAAATCCTAGGAGTAATATAGAGAACCTTTTTTAGCAAAATATTATATACTGTTGCCTATTTCAGTCTAGCATTTGAGGCCTATTAATCAGCTTTAGACATTTTAGTCTACATATTTAGCAAGTATACATATACCAGACAAATTTTAGATTTTCCATGAAAAATCTATTCAAGTCGTTTGTATCTTAGAATTTTGTTATCATCTGGCCTATTTTTTTAGCGCTCCCTTCTGGTTTGGAAAAGCTTGAGAGCGGGCTTTGGTGTCTGTTTGTTTGTTTGTTTGTTTGTCTGTATGTTTGTTCCACTCCAAGGAGTTGCTGTAGAGAGTCGAAATTTTTGGGGGTATTTTGAGGGTCACTCCTGGACACCGAAAGGCCTGTTTCAAATCCTGCCAACCCTCATTAAGGCACTGATTAAAGTTCTACAGTAATGGGAAAAAAATTTTATCGGGAAAATTTCATGAGCTCGTAACGGGTATGTCGACGAGTTAGGTTTCTCTAGGTCAAAATTTTGCCCGTTTTGCTGTATCTTCTACCGTTTTGGGTCGGCTCAGCCACCCACCGTTTTTGCGATTAAGGGCGTAACTGGCCGGTACAGTGTAATAAATAGGCGAAAACGGTCCAATTCTAATTTTGTCTAACCCAGCTGACCCGCACATCGCCAGAACCGTCTCGACGGTGGCTCATTGATGCCGCCCAACGTTTTCAGCGATTTCCCAAAATATCTCTGGGAGCTGAGTTACGCCCCTCCGGAAAGGGCCTAAATCACGATATTGGCGTAATTTTAGTTTTGGAGACGCCCCCATCTTCCCGCACCTCTCAGGAATCGTCTGGACGCGGCCAGAATAATGGCGCACACCATTTTTGTTCCAGGGGCCCAACTGGCCGGTACACTGTAAAAAGGGGGAAATTGGTGCGATTTTCAAGTTTCTCTAACCCCATCGATCCGCCCGGAACCGGATTTTCAAGTGCAGTTCAATGACGCAGACCATTTCCCTCGGAAAAGGGCCTAAACCACAAGTACACTATAAAAACCGACCAATATTGGTCCAGTTTTCAACGTTATTCGACCATATCGACCCGCACCTCTCCGGAACCGCCTTTTCGACTCCAGGTCGATGCTGCGAACCGTTGTCCTTGAAAACAGGCTTAACTCGCTAGTACACTGTAAAATCCGACCGAAATTGGTCCACTTTTCCACTATATCCATCCTCATCGATCCGCACCACTCCGGAACCGTCTTTTTAAGTGCAATTACTCGAAACGGACAATTTTCAAAAAAAAATTACGTCTGCTAAATGGGGAAAACTTTTTACATAATTAGAATTTGTAACGTTGTACAACCTACTTTGACTGACGTTAGTTTAACTGTTTAACTAAACTTTGGCAGTCTCAAGTATCGAACCACAATTTACACCCACTAGAATAACGTATGTGAATATATTTGTCGTAAACCTTTTCGTTGGTTCATTTTAAGGATTCTGAGACCGCTTCGATACATTTTGATGTATAGGAATGTTTTTTTTTTCAAGTTTAATATTATTACTTGGAGAGCACTTAACAAATTTTGTATCTTTTCATTCCAAGTCCACAACTCAGCTTAGTAGTGCTGTTTTCGATCTCAGAGAGCACAATACCTACAGACATGAAACTCGTACTAATATGAACTATAAGGCTGCTCGAGCCGAGCAAGGGCCCGAGTGTCCCGGGAAAAGCTTCCCCTACACACTAAAACAATCTGAGGTGCAAATGGACTCACTCGACTGACCTTACCTTTTACACCCGAGGGGGCAACCACTCGAGAAATCCTGTGTACAAACCTGCGGAAATCTCGATGAAATCCTCAGAAATCTCGATGAAATCCTCAGAAATCTCGATAAAATCCTCAGAAATCTCGATGAAATCCTTGGAAATATAACTGAGAAATCTCATGAAATCTCATTGAAATCTTGTGAAATCTCATGAAATCTCATTGAAATCTTCTGAAATGTCATGAAATCTGAGAGAAATCGTGTGAAATCTCATAGAAATCTCTCAAAATCTCAGAGAAATCTTGTGAAATCAGTAGAAATCCCGTGTACACTAGGATGGGGAGTGGTTGCCCCCTCGTTTACACCTCTACCTCTGTAGCACATAATTCTGTAAACAACGAGTTCCATACTTATCACAAAATTAATTTTGTGTTCTATTTGGCCCTTGTTTTTGTGAATTTTCACTTGAATTTTACCCAAATTTGTGGGAATTTTCATTAATTTGTCCCGAATTTTCCTGATTAAAAAAAAAAAATTCTAAATTACGAGGTGTACATAAAATTTACAGTTGTTTCCCCTCGAGCAGAGCCCAGCGTTGACACAAATGGACAAATTAAAGCCTGAGCATGGTGTGAGGTGTTTTTGCATGGGAGCCAATAGCTTCGCAGAGGTGCAGACGCCCTCTCTCAGCTCGCTCTACTCCGCTGCGCCGGGCTGCGCCGCTACTCACCGCCCTGCAGCACTGCGCTGCCGGGCCGGGGCGAGGCCAGATGGCGCTCGGACACCCACTATCGCTACCCTGCGAACCGTCGTGCTGTGCGATCCGCCGACTGATTCAGAAGATCGCTCTCCTCTCTTCGTCCTTGTTGCACCCTCAGCGGTGCACTATGCTGGCCATGGGGGTGCTCTATGAGTGCGACGAGGACAGAGGTATGAAAGCGATCTTCGGAATCGGTCGGCTGTCGAGGACTGGGGCGGACGTGAAGCCCGGTGAAATATTTATCAGCGTCCGTCCTCGTGACCACCTGCATCCCCCCCCCCCTCAATCCCCCCCTCCCCTCGGCCACACACCCGGCTGGACAGGCTGAAATCCAGAAATTTCGAGGAGCTGCGGGGGGAGGGCTTATTCGGCGTCGAGGTGAGAGTCGAAGGGGTGGCAACCAGGCCCGCGTGACGGCCGGGTTGCCTAACTGCCCGGGGCGTGGGAGCGCGGCAGTTGCTGCACCGCGGGGGCCTAGTGCCCCGCGGGGCTTAGACCCGCGTGGGGCCGCGAGAGACTCCTCCTCCTCCTCCTCCTCCTCCCCCTCCTCCTCCTCGTCCTCGTCCTCCTCCTCGTCCTCCTCCTTCTTACTGCGCTGCCCCGGTGCCCGGCCCGCGGGCCCAGCAAATGGGAACCCATTTAGTTATTCTATGACTTGTTAACACACCATGACGCCGCGGGGCGCAGGGCGCGCGGCCCCACGGCGCCCCCCGCGGGGGGCGGTACCCCGGGCGCGGAGCTGAGCCGCGTGCGAGCGCCAGTGTCGCGCGCGCGACCATGCCGCGACACGGAGGCGCGCAGGGCAGGGGAGTTTTAAAAAGCCTATTTCAATTCCCCGTGCAAAAGGAAGGTCCCCGCCGCGCCGCGAGCCCCCTTCTGTGTCGCGGGCCCGGGGTATGAGAAGGAGCCGGGGCCGGGGAGGGCGACATGCGACGGCATAGGGCCAGGCAGGGCGCGCGCCCGAGAGCAGCCGTGGCGAGAGCGGCCCGCTCCTCTCCCTACTCCTCCTGTTCCTCCTCCTCCTTCCTCCTCCCCTCCCTCCCCTCGCAGCGCCATAACCTGCGAGCGTACATCCTGGAAACCCTTTCACCAGACTTAAATATAATACAAATCTGCCACAATTATAAATCAGGCGCAGGAAATTATGCCTCATAATTACTGCTTTTCGGTGTTTGCAAGCGGCGCGCGGCGGCACCACAGCGGAGGGAGAGTGGAGGGTGGAGGGAGGGGGGGGGGGCGCTGCTAGAGGGGCCCTCCGGCCGCCTCGCGCGCTGAGGGGACATGTTTTATTGCCAAGTCCAGGAAGGAAGGGGTGGCAAGGGAAGGGCCTGGAGAGGCGCTCGGGCGGGGAGGGGGAGGGGGCCTAGATTAGCGCCTTTACTGCAACACACCAGGCCGGGGCGGGGCGGGGCTCAGCGAGCAGGACGGGTAGGCCCGGCTCGGCCCGGCCCTGGCCTCCACGCCACTGCACGGCCTCTTCCTCCACGGCACGACCTTCGCGAGGCCCTATGCCGTCTAATTCAGAAGACCGCTCTCGTATCTTCGTCCTCGTCGCACGTTTGGCGGAGTCCTATGTTTGGGATGACAGGGCCTCATGCGTGCGATAAGGACGGACATACGCGGGCGGTCCTGTCCTCTCTGAATCAGTTCAGCTGCGGGCGGTGGGCCTCGCAAGGTGAAAGCGGTGCACCGCATATTGTAGCAGAGTCGTGTCGAGTCAAGGGTCATGGCGCGGCGCGGCGGGGCGGGGCGGGGTGGGGCGGGGCGGGGCGGGGCGGGGCAGGAGTAGGGATCGCTCATGGGGGCGTCGTGTTGAGCTGCACCGCATGACAGGTGTGGCGGGGCGGGAACACCTCGGTGTGGCCCGGGCCGCTGCCGCTAATGGTTTCTCTGCCCGCCATAACGTGCCCGAGTCAAACCTTCACCCCCATCCCAGCGCCACGCCAGGCGCCAGGCCTCGCCAGGGTGAGGCGCGCTGCTGGAGTAGGAAGCGGCCGCTCTGCGGCGATCTGTAGGATATTGTGAAAATACCACTCTGAAAGTGGTCTCTGAAAAGTACTCTTAATTTCAAAAGGCAAATGATCATTACTGTTCGCAAAGGAGTTTGTGAGGATTTTTGTCAACAGGTAAGACCTTTAAAAAAATTTTGAATGGCTCTGCAAAATATTGTTCATTATACGTGAAGACGCAGTAGTTCTATTAAATTAATGTCAACACTGTGAAAAATATTCGAAAGGTTAAGGGGAAAATTTTCCGTGATAAAGTAAAGTTACAGTTTCCAGTTTTGTTATTCCGATAATTTTTTAATACCACGTGACGAGTGTTGCACGGCAAAAACGAGTCCTAGGATTCCCAGGGGAATTTGCACATTCCGAGGAGGTATCATCTTTCCCAGGGGATGTCCTGGGTTTTCCAGGAAAAACTCCTGGGAAAAGCTGCTTTTTTCCAGGACATCTACTGGGATTCCAACTCTCCTGGGAATCCCAGGACTCGTTTTTACCGTGTGCCAGAAAATTAGCCAAAAAGTCGCCCAAACATAGCGGAGTAAGGTTGGCTGCATCCGCGCCTGCCTACACTGGTAAAACTAAGGGATATCCTTACGCCCCGTTTTCAAGCGCTGCTATTCGTCCTAGCTAAATGCAGTGGCGTCGGAAGTGGGTTTTGGCGGGGGCGAAGCCCCCCCCCCTCCCCCCGTTTTCTGTGGCAGTTTTCACCCTGCTCTGGCCTAGCTTTGCCTCACGTTATTTATTTGTTTGTTTATCCACAAGGATATAACATTTCAGTTAGATTTAAGTGAAGTTATCAGAGAATTTGTTAATAGAACCCCTGAAAGGCGGTCCACGTTTGGGCCACGCTGAACAGTGTAGCTTGTAGCCCGAGCCCTAGCCTAGCTCAATGGTCAATTCATATTATTATTAATAAAAAAGGATTTTTCTAAGTATAAACTAGACGTGTTATTATTGTTTTAAATTAAACGGGAAACGGGAATGGGTGGTGGTAGGTGACCGAAGCGTGCGCGGAGGACTTCCGACGCCACTGGCTAAATGTGTGGGAGAATTTCTTTCGTACGCCTCATTTCAAGCGTACTCCGGTAAAACTAAGGCGTAACTGTACGAAAGAAATTCTCCTATGCATTTAGATAGGGCTAATAGGAGCGGATAGACCTGTTACTCTTGATTTCACGCGTGATCTCAGTACTCTTGAAAACGAGGCGTAAGGCTACGCTTTATTTTTACCAGTCTTCAAGAGTAACTGTACCAGGTGGCTGACGGACCCCGGGCACTTTTTGTACTATGCAACCCGCCCGCACCGCTCCATCCGGGACTGCATACCCATCAGGCGCCGGGGACCGGCTCCAAGCGCGGACGCTCCGCTCCGCCACTGTTGTTGCAGCCAACGCCCAGAAAGGGCCCTCTCGCGGTTCGCGCGGTCTACGGTAGGGGTAGGGCATTACAGGGGGGAGGTTCGCGGTTTCGCGGGAGTAACCCGCGAGTCCGCGGGGAAAAGTCGCGGTTCACGGGTCCCTCCGTGGGGGTATCTCGCGTACCGCGGATCCTTTGCGGGAAAAGGTCGCGGTCCGCGGATCCTTCTCGTGGGTAGCTCGCAGTCCGCGAAGGACCCGCGGAGGATCCGCGGTATACGTGAGATTCCCTCGCGGCAGGATGCGCGGACCGCCAGACCGCGAGCTTTCCTGGTGGACTCGCGGGCTACTCCCGACAAAACCGCGAACCTCCCCCCTGTAACGCCCTACCGTAGACCGCGCGAACCGCGTGAGGGCCCTTTCGGGGCGTTGGCTGCAACAACAGTGGCGGAGCGGAGCGTCCGCGCTTGGAGCCGGTCCCCGGCGCCTGATGGGTATGCAGTCCCGGATGGAGCGGTGCGGGCGGGTTGCATAGTACAAAAAGTGCCCGGGGTCCGTCAGCCACCTGGTATGCTTCATTCCAGCGTACAGTTACGCCTTAGTTTTACCAGTGTACTAGGTTTTACTGGGCAACATAAACGCACCAGTGTTGCGGTGTTGCCTAGTAGGCAGGCGCAGATGCAGCTCACTGTGCTCCGCTGTGTTTGAGCGAAGTTTTGCCTACTTTTCTGGCAACACTGGTCTCGACGTAATTTTCTTTGACGAGCAAGAATCAGTGTCGTACGAGTGCTCTCGTAGATTTACAAATCTATGTCGTCATCAAAAATTACGAAAAAAATCGTCATTATACGAATATCCTTTTTACAGGGTGCAACGAAACATGAAGAAAGTAAGAGTAACGATCTTAGAGAGTAGTTCACATTACTCCGGTAAAAGTTAACGTGATTTCGGAGCTACGAGTCCATGTTCTGTCCTGGCCTCTACCGCCTCTGCCTCGCCCCGCGGCGCACGGCGCCTCACACACGCAACTCGTCGGCGCGTCGCTTCGTCCCTCCGAGCCCCTGCGACTTTATTATTTGGATGACGGGCCGGGCCGGGGGCCGGGGGTTACCTTGCCGTGCCAGACGGCGCGTCAGCACGCGTGGGGGTGGGGCGGGGCGGGGACCGGCGCGCAGGGGAGGGCGGCAGTTTCAAACCGCGCGGAGACGGCAACTTTTTATTTAATTTCTGGTCGCAGCGTGGAAAAAGTTGGGCCAGCCGAGCAGAGCCGGGCCGGGCAGGGGCGGCTGGGGGCGGAGGTGCGTCCTGCGGTGACGGGCGGGGCGGGGCGGGGCGGGTCAGGCATCCCCCGGTCAGAGCAGAGGGTCGGGGAGGGGCAGGGCAGGAGGGCAGGGGTGGGGTCGAGGGTGAGGTCCCCTGTCGCCTGCCAGTCATACTCGAGCCAGGCCAGGCCCGAGCCGAGCCGAGTCGCGGGGGATGGAGCCAAGCCGAGCCGTGCCTGTGTGTATCGCAACAGGTTGCCATAGGCGCACTGAGGGCCGGCCGGTACCCCACCCTTCCGCCTCCCGGCCCGACCCGGCCCGGCCGGCCCGCCGGCAAAACGGCCCCCAGAGCGGGAGGGGCGCCAGGCCGCAGGGCCGCGCCGCCCCACGCCACACGCCCGTGGGAAAATTGAAATAAAAAGGAGGAGAAAAGAGGAGCTTCCCTCTGTATGTGTGTGCCGTCCCGTCCGCAGGCCCGGCGCCGAGGCCGTGACCATGGACAGCGTGCTGACCGCGCCGCTTGGACTGCGACTGCACCGGAACACGCTCACGTGAGTGCACGGACCTGGCCGCGGCCGCCTCCAAGGAGGCGCTTCCCGCTGCCAGACACTCAGTGTCTGTGAATCTATCGAGAGAGAAAGAGCTCTTAATTTTTTGTACAACTCCTAATTCAGAAAAATTCAGAAAAATTTCTAAATCAACTCAGAAAAATTCAGAATAATTTACAAAGATTCATAAAAACTTCGGAAAAAAATACTAAATTTCACAAAACTATAAGTACACCAAAATTCAGAGTTCTTTCTCCCTCGGAACACTGAGCGAGGATTCTCGCCCGCAGGAGAGCGAGAAATTTTCTCTCACTCTTCGAGAGCGAGGTTTGGGGTTTGGCTTCCTCGCTCGATAAGAGCAATAGTCTCAGAAATCTCACCCTACTTGAGTGAGGGTTGGGAAGCTTTGCCCTTTTTTTCGAGTGAGGATTTATATCCTTTATCTGTCATTTGATTTGAATGATGGTGTAGTATGGATTCTTTCTCAATATGAGCGAGGTTCCCGAACTCTCACTTAAATGGAGTAAGAGAAAAAATCTCGCTCTTTTTATATGAGACATCTCACTCTTACATTTGCAGTGAATCTACCCAGTATAGACTGATTCCGCAAAACGTGCAAGGGGGGTAACACGTCCCTGATACATGAGAATGACAGAGACGCAGCGACTGCCTCTCTGCCGCACTCGTGAGTAGGAGTCCCCTCGACTCCACTCAACCCCCCTTGAACGCGCTGCGCAATCAGTCTACCGGCGGCACTGTCCTGTGATGCACGCTCAGATCTGTAACTGATTTTTTTCACTGTAATGTGTAAGGACAATGAAATTTGTCTACAGATCATAGATATTCGTTTACAGACATATTCACTCATAAAAGCTTACGGTGAATTTCACTGTAAGTTACGGTGAACCCTGCAGCACTGTAGCTTACGGTGAATTTAACCGTAGGCTACGGTGATTTTCACCGTAAGCTACAGTGAATGTCGCTGTAAGCTACGGTAATGCACCCTGATTAACCTTTGCTTCACTGTTATTCAGTTACTGTGACGTCACGTTCTTTTTCATGTGAAAAGTGTCACATTGTTTAAAATGTAATGTCACATTCTTTTCAATGTGAATCGGCCAGAATATGCTGACTAAATTTTATGGTCACATTCAAAAGAATGTGACATTAATATTAAAAGGAATGTGACAGTTTTCACAAGAAAAAGAATGTGACGTCACATTAATTGAATAACAGTGTTACAATGACATTCACCGAAGCTTACAGTGACATTCACCGTAGCTTACGGTGAAAATCACCGTAGCTTACGGTGAAAATCACCGTAGCTTACGGTTAAATTCACCGTAGCTTACGGTTAAATTCACCGTAAGCTACAGTGCTGCAGGGTTCACCGTAGCTTACAGTCAAATTCACCGTAAGCTTTTAAGAGTGTTTAGCAAGAGACAAAAACGTCAAGATCTAGAAATTAAAATGACGTAATGTATGGACTTAAATGTTTATTTTAGGGTAGTACAGTTTTCTTGTTTTAAAATAGAGAAAACTGTACTACCATAGAATAAACATTTTTGTCCATTTAGATGACATTTTTCTATGAAACTCCAACTTTTTTCTCACTAGAAAATGAGCTCTGTCAACAACAAAAAATTACTTTGAAGGCAAATTTCATCATACACCTATATGGATATTCCACTCTATAATGAAAAAAATCCATTTCAAGTCTGAGAGTGTGGCAACTTGTACGACACCGTCCCGAACTCTCCCCGCAGACGGCAGGACGCCGTGGTGGTGCCGACGCGGCTGGGCCTGGTGCGGCTGCGGCGCGGCGGCTCGGAGCACCTGCCCGCCGCCCTGGGCCGGCCCGGGCCCGGGTCCCGCACGGCCGCCTCCGTGTCCGGGGTGTCCTCGGTGCGCCTGCTCGCGCCGCCCGAGGTGAGCGTGCGGCCCGCCATCCTGGAGGACCGCCGGCTGGCCCCCGCGCGCGCCTGCTGCCCGCCAACCACGTGAGTGTCCTGCTGCTGGCCTGGCCAGAGGGGCTCTCCGTCTCTCTCGCACTCCCAGTGTGCGCCCCATTAACATCCATAGCACCTGTACGGCGCACCCCACGAGTGCGAGAGAGACAGAGTAAGGGGAGAGCGCTCTTCAGGACCAGTCTGCTGCTCGCTGAGCACGACAGCATGACCACCGTGGTCTCTCTACGTCTCTATCTCTGTCGCACTGTCGCCAGGTCGTCTAGCCCGGGCTCGGGAGCGTCGGCTGTCTCGGGCGGGAGCGGCCACGCAGGCTCGAAGACGTCGTCAATGTGAGAGGAGAGGAGCAGCATTAGGAAGAGGGGAGCCTCAAGGGCGAGGGACAGGCCGGGCCAGGACAGCCCCGCTCCCGTTTCAAGCGGGCCGGGCCATGGCCGGGCGCCGGGCCCGAGCCGAGCGTTCTTGAGGTCCTCTTTCTCGTGCCTATGTCCGCTCTGCTCTATCGCCGCCATCCCCACTCCACTCCACCCGATAGTCTTGGGGACTGGAAACAGCCACCCTATCCGCCTGCCCGGCCCGGATCACACTTGACCCCCGCCCCGCGCCCGCCCGTGTCACTTACACCTCGCCATCACACGCCGTGCTGTGCTGTGCACACTCGAAACCCAAGTGTGCGAATGTCGCACACTTGTAGGTGTGCGAGGATTCATTCGTGCGCTTGGCCACTTAAACGTGTGAATTTTCCTAGGATATTCACACGTTTGAGTGGCCAAGTGTACGAATGAATCCCCGCACACCTACAAGTGTGCTACATTCGTACACTTGGATTTCCAGAGCACCCTCCAGCGTGCTCCATGTCTTCAGAAAATTTTCAAGTAGATTTATTTTAATGTAGAGCAAGTATAATTTTGCTGCTGAGAGGTGTATGGCTACACAGGAAAAACAAAGGTGCGAATACTTACCTTTAAAAGGCACTAATAACGTTTAGTGCCTTTGGAAAGGCACTAAATGAGACCTTTCACACCTTTAGCTGGCTAGCTTCATATGAGTTCCGTACAAGTTTAGTGCCTTTGGAAAGGCACTAAACTTTAGTGCCCCAGGAAAGGCACTAAACCGTGCCCTTGACTTTAGTGCCCCGGGAAAGGTGTTGTTTAGTGCCTTTGTTTTTCCAGTGTACACATATCGTAGCTATACACAGTCTCCTCGAAACACGAACAGAGCAATACTAGCGTAAAATCAACTTCGTAAGAATTTATTGTCGGGCTACCCGTCCAGGACCTTCCTCTGACCACCATTATGCGCCCGGGACGGGCCGCGGGGGCCGCGGGGCCGGGGTCCACGGGAACACAAAGGCCAGCAGTGACTAATGATGTTGTTTTCCGCAGCGCTGCGTCCAGGGCGCCCTCGCGGGCCGGAGCTGCGGGGTCCAGGGGCAACGCGACGTCCTCGTCAGCGGCGCGGCGCGCGTCCAGGTCGGCGCCGTCCGGGTCCGCGGCGGCCGAGGCCAGTGCGCGCTGCCCTAGCAGCACCGGCAGCGTGGGCTCCGCGGCCTGGAACAGGTGAGGTGCATCAAACGATCCCTCTGGCGGACGGGTTTTACCTGAGTGTATTGAAAAGAAAAAAAAAACCAAGACGCCACACTGGAATGTTGCAGGTAGGAAAGTCGCTCTCTTCAAGACGATTTAATGTCTCAGCTCAATTGGAGATGTGCGACTGAAAATTTGTTCAGTTGCAGGCTCGGTTGCAGGTGTGCGAATGTGTATAAGCTAATGAAATTCGCTGACCCTCATTTAGAAGTGAGCTATTTATTATTCGCTCGCGCGTCCCTGAGCGAAACAAAAGGAAAATAAAGAGGGCGCTTCCTATAGAAGCCTGGCATTCAGAAACTCTCCTCGTGAACATTTAAGACTCTCTGCAGTCGGCAGGCCTAGAAATTACGTTTAAGTGACGCGTGTGGGGCTCCTCAGAATAAGCCATTCAGTTTCAAATGACCAGTTTCTTGAATTATTCCCCCAGCGCAGCTATCGAGGTGGAGGGCGCCCGGCGGCAGGCCGGCCCGTGGCGCGGCCCTGTGCGGCGGGCGGCCTACCCTCGGTTCTCAGGCGGCGGCTGCGACTAGACCCCGCTCACCCCGCTCACGCGTTCCTCTCTCTCTCTCTCTCTCTCTCACTCCGGCAGGGAGCTCGGCGCGAGGCTGCTGCCGCTGCTCTCCGTCCTGATGGCGCCGCGGGACCAGGATGAGCGCTCCGGGGAGGCGACGGGTAAGCGACAGCGACACGGCGGCGGTGGGGACCAAGTCCTGTAGGAGTGAACTCGCGCAACCTCTGACGTGCACCGCACCGCCCCGCCCCGCCTCGCCCCGCCCCGCCCCGCCCCGCCCTGCCGCCGCCCCGATTGCGTTCCGTGCTCGAGTTATTTAAGGTGAGAGTCGGGCTGGGAGTGTTGTGTCGTGGAGTGACGCGTCGGTTGGCGGGCGCGGGTCTGCCTGCCTCCCCCTGCCCTGCCCGGCCCGGCCCGGCCCGGCCCGGCCCGGCCCGGCCCCGCCCCTGCAGAGACCCCGTTCCGCTCGTCCGAGGCCCGCCCGGGGCCTGCTTGCCTCGGCCCGGCCTGGCCGCTGCTGTCGCCCGCCACGCCGCGCGCGGCATCCAACCAAATTTATCGTCGCAACAGCAAATGACTGCGAGGCGGAGGGGCCGGGCGGGGAGGAAGGTCCGGGCCTCGGCCATAATTTACCGGTCCCGGCTGCGTGGCGCGGCGTGGCGTGGCGTGGCGCGCCGAGGCCTGGCCGTTATTTGTCGCCGTGCTGCTAAGAGTGACCCTGCTCTCGCACTCGCCCCCCAGGTGAGGAGGAGGAGGAGGGGCCCGGGCGGCACGCCGGCAAGCACGGCCTCGGCCAGGACCGGCCGCACCTCACCGTCACGTCCATCACCGTGCCGGACATGGCCTCGGCCCGCGTCGCCCTCCACCAGCGGCAGAGGCAGCAGCGCGCCTCCAGGACCACGCGCCACGCGGTACGTGAGTCGCAGTGGAGCTATGAGCGCGTCAGAGGAATATTTTTGGAGCGGTTAAAATATTTTTAATCGAGGGATGGACCACTTCGACTTTTTAAAACGTTAGTTGTGCAGTTTAAGGTGGCAAACTACTACACACTAAGATTTGCAGAGTATGGAATATTTGATTCTTTTTTTCTGGAATATATTTTTAAAATGAATGGCTCGGGGTGGTTCTATGTCAACGAAATTCTATCTTCTCTAAATATTTCATGAACATTCCAAAATATCTTACTTAGCTCAAAAATTTAGAAAAGAAAGGTATACTTTTTGGGTCTCTTTGAAGCCTGGGAAACAATACATCGAGAGCTGGCGAAAAGTGTTTTTTAAGGACCGGTCGTGATGCATTGCGTTTGGGACTTTGGCAAAATGGACTACTTCACTGTTAAATTAAGTGTTTAAACCTGTCACATTTAAATTGCACAGTTGTCATTTAAACACTTGCAAGTGTGCAACTCACTTTAGTGCACTTGCAAGTGTGCAAATCGATAGGTGTGCACTTGTAAGTGTTTAAATCCTCAATTGCACACTTCCGCAGCTTTGTACACCCTCGGGCAAGAAAGTGTGCAAATGAGGATTTAAATACTTACAAGTGCACAACTATCGATTTGGACACTTACAAGTGCACAAAACTGAGTTGCACACTTGCAAGTGTTTAAATGACAATTGCACACTTTTAAGTGTGAATGGTTTAAACACTTTATTTAACAGTGTTGGCGCAGAGAATTTTTTAAAGTTTCGAATTACGCGGACAGGCGGATGCCCTGTGCAGCTTGTACAGCGATGAACCACCGGATCCCGTTCGATCTCCGAAGAGGCCCGCGGGTTCCGCAGGTTAGAGATGGGTAGTTTTTTGGATTAATTTGAAATCACATTAAATTGCACCAAAATGTCGGCTCTGTTATTTGGGAATATTTGTGGTAGATGGGATATTTGGAATATTCTCACTGGAATATCCGATCGTGTACATGGAATAGTCGAAATGGTCCACCCTTCATTTGTAATGGAATACTCGGTGTGTGAATGGAAAAGTCAATACAGTCATTCAACCCTTTTTTTTTTTTCGCAAAAGCCAAACATTTATCTTTTATATATTTATGAAAGGATATGGTGTTTCAGGTTTTGTTATTATCATTATCGCAGGAGTGCGCGTGCCAATTGAATTTTCAGTCTAGGAGAAAAGCAGCACAATCTCTAACTACCACGTGGTCTTGTTACCTTTGGTACCATAGCCCTCCCGAGGCACGCGCGCGGCCGCCACCGCACCCCATTATGCATGCGCGCCGCAAACTTCACCCTCTGGGTCGCCACGGCGCGGCGGCGCGGCGGCGGTGCGGGGTGGCAGGGTCTGCCCCGTGTCGACCCTTTACGATCAAGTTGTTTGTGTGCTGAACATTTTTTAACCCGGCTGTACCTGCTGATTGGGTTGCCTACCCCGCAGGCGGTCCCTAGGGCCAGGTGGGTTGCCTACTTGCACGGGGCTCCTGCGAGGGGTTGCAGCAGTCTGGTAATCTTATGTACACTTTGCCCGTAAATTACGGGTAATAAACAACCCAAAAATTAGTCGTTACGCTGTTTCCCATGCTGCTTTGGGTTTTCCCCCATTAAAATATGCAAAAAGAAACATATTTTTTTAAGTTTTTTCTTTTTTTTTAATTTAACCGTAAACTGTTCTTTATCGCTGGTAGCGGTGTATGATGTACCCCTCGGCCTCGTGTGCACCTGATCCGCTCATGGTTCGTGTGTCCGCCGCAGAGCCAGTACTGCCGCGCTCGGACTCCATCTGCGGCCGCTGCTGCTGCTGCTGCCGCCGCCGCCGCGTCCTCCGCCAGGTTCACCAACATGACGACGCAGACGACGAGCAGCCGGAGCGGGAGCCGGGGCAGCAGCCGGAGCAGTCGGAGCAGCAGCGGCAGCGGCCGCGGCCAGCAGGGCGGCACACCGCGCCGCGCGCACCGCCGCTCCGGAAGCGGAAGGCGCGCCAGTGACTCCGGCACCGGAAACCACCCCGCGACAACTCGCAGGCAGTGCGGGGAGCCGTGCTGCGCCGAGTGCTGCGGCCGGGGCCGGGGCCGGGGCCGGGGCCGGGGCTGCCCCGCGGACCGCGCCGCCTCCGGGGCGTCCGGGGCCTCCGAGGTCGGCGCAGAGGGAGCGCAGCGGACGGGCCCCGAGCCCCCGGATCTAGGGTACGCAGTGAAAACTGTTATGAGCGCTATGAGCGGGACCCTGCCGTGGTATTTGCGTTGTGTCCAAGTATGTTGAATGGTTGCCTGTTTTTTTTTATTATTATTATTATTATTATTATTATTTTTTTTTACGTTAAAGGAAATATGAGATTCGCACCTTTTTCACAAAACTGCCCTGCTCTCTTTGTCCATTCGGCATTTGGCGCGTTGAAGGGGAGCGGGAAGGTCTTGCCGCTGGTGCGTGGTGCACGTGGAGAATGACTTTAGTTCCTCTCCATTCGGACTTCCTCTCTGCGCGCCAAAACCCATCAGCGTCACGTGTCCGGCCCGGCCCGGCCCGGCCCCGCGCCCCCCTCCCTCCTCCGCCCGCCTCTCTTTCGGCCGGCCTTCCCTTCATTTCCAACCCTTGGCGTTCCGCGGCCAGCCCTAGAGGCCCCGCACCCTCCCCGCACCGCACCGCCCGGCCCCGCCCGGCCCGGCCCTCACCCCTTTAGCATTCCTCGCTCCCGCTACGCTGCGGCCCGCGCGGGCCGTGCGTGCCACACACGCCACGCCACGCCACCCCCTCCCCGCCCTCGCCTCCCCGGACAGCGGAAAAGCGAACGCGCACCGCGGCTCGGGCCAGGCCGAGCCGCGTCACGAGCGGCGCTAATCAGGAAACGGCCAGCAGTTTGGGAAATGGGGCGGCGTCTTCATTGTCCGCCCCGCTGCACCCCGCGCCCCGCCCCGCCCCGCCCCGCCCCACCGCTGACGAGGTGCCCTTGTTGTTGTCCCGCAGGTTGTGGGGCTGGGCCGGCCCTGGACCCCTGGGTCAGCAGCAGCTCATGCGGCGTGACCCGACCGGCGAGGACGTCGACGACGACCTGATGGTGGACCTCAGCGCGCTCTGCCTCGGCGCCGTCGCCCGCAGCACGCCGCCGTCCCCCGCTGGCGCCGGCGAGCTCTCATCCCCGACGCTGCCGCCGCCGCCATCGCTGCTTCAGGCGGCGCCGGAGCGAAGGAAGACGAAGAACAAGGTCAGTGCGGTGGCTGGGTGGTGCTGGTGCTGGTGCTTGCGCTGGTGCTGGTGCTCGCGCTGGTGCTGGTGCTTGCGCTGGTGCTGGTGCTTGCGCTGGTTCTGGTGCTACTGCTTCAGGGGCGTATTAAGGGGGGGGCAGGGGGGGGGCGATCGCCTGTGGCCTCTAGACAGCCGCCTGAAAGGTAGGCAAATTGTGCTACAAAACCCCTGTATGTAGGCAACCTGAAGGGCACCGCTGTCGGTCGGACCTTAATACGCCCCTGTACTGCTTGTGCTGCTTGGCGGGGTAGAAGTAGTGCTTGGAGGTGCTTGGGGCTCACCGCGCGCCGAGCGCGTTGTTCTTCCAGGGCAAGCCGCGCTCCGGGCAGCCGCGGCCGCGGGATCGCGACCGTGACCGCGACCTGAAGGAGCAGTGGCAGTGGCAGCTGGGCCCGCTGGGGCTGCGGCCGCAGACCGGCCAGGGCCGGCGGGGCGCGCCGCCGCGGCCGCCGCCCAAGCCCGCGGGGCCGCCGTGGTGGGCGCGCCCCACCAACCGCGCCCGCCTCGCTGCCAAATGACGAAAATAAAGAAAAGGTGTAAACACACGCTCTGGAGCTGCGTCGTGCTTCCGACTCCCTCGTTCTGCTGTCGTGTTACTCACGGAGGCTCACCGAGGGGTACTTCACTACAAATTACAGCGTACACCGATTTTTCTGATTTTTCTGCTCTTTTGTGATTTGCCTATACTTTTTTCTAATGTTTTCTTTTTTCTTGAGTTTTCTGATTTTTCTAGATATTTTAATTATTGTTTCCTAATTTTTCTCGATTTTTTCTGATTTTTTTTGGTGATTTTTTAAACAGTGTACACTGATTTTTTTTTTTTTGATTTTTTTGGAGTGAAGGACCTCTTGAGGCTGAACTCGCACACACGCACACACACACACACACACACACACACACACTTTGTCGTTTGGTGCTCTCGATTTAACCTTTCTTTTCTTACCTTGACTTAAGCGAAGCGAAAGTGAGTTTATTCCTCTCTTTTCCGTAGGAAAGGCAACTCGTTACACCTGGAGTTCGTTGCGCTGCATAGCGTCCTCAAGGAACCACCCCGCCCCCGCCCCGCCCCATCCCGCCTGGCACCGTATGGCAGCAGAGAGCAGAACTCGGAGGGGAGGAAAATTGCGCCAAATTTCCCTGAAAGACAAAGGCCTTTGCCCCTGAGCAGCGCATAGCAGGTACGGCAACTACTGGCCCGCCTGGCCCCGCCCTGCCCCGCCCCGCCCCGCCCCGCCCCGTGCTGGCCCGGGCAGCGCCGCCGCGCCACGCGAGACAAGGAGCCCAGCCCAGCCCAGGTCCGATGAGACTTGTTTAAATGCAAATGAGATCGACCGGCCCGGCCCGGCCCAGGCCTGCGTGCGTGCGTGCGTGCGTGCCTTTACCGTGCCTCCGTGTGAGTGTGTGAGTGCGAGGGGTGGGTGGCGGACGATGTGGATGGACAGGGCCAGGGGGTGGGTGCGTGCGAGCGCGCGCGCGCGCGCGCGTGGTGTGTGTGTGTGTGCGTGAGTGTGTTTGTTCGAAGGGTTCGCAATGTGCGCGCGTGTGTGCGTCTGTGTGCGTGCGTCTGTGTGTGTATGCGTGTCTGTGTGTGTGTATGCGTGTGTGTGTGTGTGTGTGTGTATGCGTGTCTGTGTGCGTGTGTGTGTGCGCGCCTGTGTGCGTGTGTGCGTCGCGTGCTGGTCACTGCACTACAAATCACGTCTGCCACCCTTTCGGTCTCCTCCCACTCCCTCCTCCTTCCCGCTCATTTGCTTCTTCAGTATAAGGGTTGAGGGCGGAGAAGAGAGAGAGAGAGAGAGGGAGAGGCACGCCGGTAGAGTGAGAGAAAGATCATGCCCGGGGGAGGGGAAAGGGGTCGGCGAGGCCAGGCGAGGCGTTTGCTCGCTTGGAACAGAGATATGTCTTCCCCGCCGCGCCCCGCCACGCCCCGCCACACCCCGCCACGCTCCGCCGAGGCCAGGATCGTATGACTAGGAGAGGATCCGCCCCACACGGTGGCCGCGCCCCACACGCCCCCGCTGCCCCACCCCACCACGCCCCGCCTCGCCCCGCCACGCCCCGCCGCGCCCCAGCCCGGTATTAATTAGAATGCGAGCGGCGGCCGTTACTTGGACCTGAGCCTGAGCTTGATGGGGTGATGGCGCAGGGGCGGAAGGGAGGAGAGGAGAGGGTTGACTTCTAGTCCGGACCAGTCACCCCCTCTCTATCTCCATCTCAGTTTCTCTCTTTTTCTCCCCGTCGCAGCTCGTTTTCCTCGATCCCCCTCTCTCTCACTCTTCTGCACAGCCGCCCCTGCGCAGGTCCTTCATTCGTCGCGTCGCTCCGCGGCGACCTGACCGGACACGACGACGAAAAATTGTCGGATCAGCAAAAGCGTCGGGTCCGTCCGCCTTGTCGGTCCGCTCCGACCTGACAAAGTGGCGGGGCGTGGTGGGGGGTGGGGTGAGGTGCGGTGGGGTTGGGTTGGGCGGGGTGCGCCGCGCCGGGGCAGGGAGGACGGTTTTCGGCCCCTCCAACTTGCGCGCGTCTATTAGCGCCCCCGAGCTCCCCTTTCCCCACAGCGTCGTCATTTGAACGTCCACCGTGTCTGCCCCGCCCCGCCCCGCCCCGCCGGCGTGCCCGAGGGCTGGTCCAGTCCGGTCCGGTCCACCTAGCTGGCGCGGGGCGCGGCGTGGCGTGGCGTGGCGCGGGGTCCAGGGTCCAGCACCGCAGCGCGCTCTGGCGGTGCGGCCGGAGAGCAGGGAGGGGCGGGCGCGGCGTCCGCAAGCGTCCCCGAGCGGAGCAAGCGGAGCGTCGCGGCGCACCCGGTCCGGTGGTGGAGGAGGAGGACGAGGAGGTGGTGGTGGTGGAGGAGGAGGTGGTGGTAGTGCTTTGCCTAGCGCCCGGCAGCCCTGCCCTGCCCTGCCCTGCCCTGCCTTGCCAAGCCTGGGCCAAGTATTGATTGGGCAGTCCAGTGCTCAGAATGGAAATGAGCGGCTAAAGTGGCTCGGACAGCGTCTAATTGATAAAGAGATAAACCGGGGCCCAGCGTGGCCTGGGCCCGGGCAGGCGAGGAGAGGAACACTTTGGAGTGGCGGGACTGGGACCGGGACCGGGACCGCAGTCGCAGTCCAGGGCTGGGCTGGGCTGGCTGGGCAGGGCTGCGCAGGGCGGCTGGGCGATCGCGGCTCCGCTGCGGCCAGAAGGCGGCGGCGGTCGCCCCGACACGCCCCGCCCCGCCCCGCCCGGCCCCGGCGCCAATGACTTCTAGAGGCGCATTTGGAGCATCAAGCCGTACCACCCGGTGCTCCCTAACTGTGAAAAAATTGTGCTTGTCTAGCACGCTCAATGTTGCGATGAAACTACGAAAACATTTCCATGGTAATTCGTGCTCGAATAGTGCGTTTCGATTAGAAATGGGAGAAGAATAGCAGATAGAACAAAAAGCGTCCTCATTGGCTGAGTCCCCCACAACCACTAGCGCGCTCAAGTGGCGCGAAGCGCTCAGCCAATCAGAACGGTTTTGTTCTATCCGCTATTCTTCTCCCTTTTCCAATGAGCACCTTGCCCCGTAAGAAGAACAGAAAGAAGATGGTGGCGTAGCGTAGTGCGGTCTCACAACAAAGCAACATAACCTGATACTAATATTCTCGCATCTACGGTTTTGTGGACGTTATTTGATAAATTTTTGTGTGCAGTGCCCACGGTACTAGGTATATATCAATTTGAAATATGTTACTTTGACTAGAAACGATTTTGCACGATGTGGCTTTCTGCTTTGTTGTGAGACCGCACTACGCTACGCCACCATCTTCTTTCTGTTCTTCTTACATGGCAAGGCAAGGTGCTCATCGAAACACACTATACATCTGCTGAGTGAGACAGACCGGTATCCGCGCGTCCGCCGCCTCCGCCCTCTGGGCAATTTCTCCTCATAAGACTACCTTTTGCCTAGTAGACAGGCGGAGATAACTGTTTGCTGATCTGCCTAACACCAATGTGATCATGGGAACTTTTGCCCTCTTTCATGGCAACACTGAGTACGCAGGAGGCGATGCTGCCGCTGGCTTTACCCTTGCATATCGTGAGATCGTACGCTATTATTGATTTCTTATCTTGTGACACTGAGCGAGCGAAGCCGTGACCTCTCCAGCGCTACTTCTTATGCTTGCTTCTAACGAATCTCCTGCCTGCTTCGTGAGGGCGAAAAAACAAAAATACACTCGAAACCTTGGCGTGCCCTCTACTCAAACTCAAAGTGTATCAGGTCAGGGCAGGGCATGGCAGGCCACGGTAGGGCACTCGGCGCGGTGCCGGCGATACTCCCGCCTCCCCGAGACTTTCCGCGGAGGAGCCTCGGCGGGGTGCCACCACTGCCGCAGTAGGGGTGCGTTCCCACCATGCCGCCGTAGAGTACGCACGCCGTCTAATCGCTTGCGCGTGTCTCTGTAAATGGAACTCAGAGTGTTAAATACCATCTACCGTCTGCCAATAATTTTTCAGCCTTGCAGTTTGCGAAAGATTCAGGCCGGAGTGAAGGGAGGACGGCCCTACGGCTCCCAGGCGCTGCACAACTCGGAGGAGAAGCGGCAGCGCAGAGCCGGGCCGCGCCGGGCACGTCCGCGAGCACGCGCGCAATGCTGTTTGAAATTTGAACATAATTTCATTCCAATCCAATATCACTGTAATATCCGGCGAGTGGTGCGGCGAGCACTGCCCCGTCGTGACGGGCCGATGTGCCGTGCAGGCAAAGGGTGGGGGTGGCTCTGCGTCACGAGTCATATTTGGGAGAAGGGGTGCGAGAGGCTCTGGGAGAGAGACAGTAAAAGAGAGAGCGAGAGAGAGAGAGAGAGCGAGAGGGAGGAGATGGGGGTGAGAGAGAGTCTAGTTTGGGGCATGCGCTACGAGATGGCCAGGCCTTGCGCTGGGGGTATAGGAGGGGTAGGGTGGGGAGGGGAGGACTGGCCGAACCAGCCCGGCCTGCCGACGCTATAAGTGAGAGATTAGGAGAGCGCCGGGCCGGGCCGGGCCGGGGATGAGGGGGGTGGTAGAGATGGGGTGGTCGCGGGGGTAGAAAATGTCATCAAAGATGCGTGAAGAGAAGGGGGTGGTCGCGGGGGTGGGTGGACGGGCCGAGCGTCTGAGTGTGTGCGCGGTGCGTGAGCGCGCGTGTCCAGGGAGGGGAGGGAAGGGGTGGTGGAAGTTAGGGGAAGGTGGACCGGACTGGACACAACGACTCCGAAAACCAGTTCTTCGCAAATGACTCTGGGGCCGGGCGGGGCGGGGCGGGGCGGGGCGGGGGCGGGGCGGGGCGGGGCGGGGCGGGGCGGGGCGGGGCGGGGCGGGGCGGGGCGGGGCGGGGCGGGGCTGCGAGCGGGCAGCGCGTGCGCCTCCAGCCTCCCCTCTCTCAGGAGGATGTGTCGTGCCGTCCCCTGGCCGTGCGGGCAGGGGGGTGTGCCCAGGCTTTATCTAGCGCGCGTGGAGTAATATCTATTATCTACGATGGCATTTAATCGAGCACATGCATCTCATATGGCGCCGGCAGGAGGACGTAACGGGAGGGCCAGGGGCGGGCCAGGGTGGGCCGGGGCGCCGCCCGGAGGAAGGGGAGAGAAGGAGGAGGAGAAGGAGGTGGTGGCGGAAGGGAGAGAGCCAAGTGCATAAATTATGCTGCCTCCAGCCAGCCAGCCAGCCTGGCCGTACGGGGACGGGACGGGGGCGAGAGCAGCCAGAGCCACAGTGAAAATTAAATTTGAGAATTGGACCACCGCGCCGCTTCGCGCCGCTCGGCTCGGCGCCCTCCCCGCGGTGGCAGCGGCGTGGGCGGCGGTGCCAGCTGCGCGGAGGAAGTCCACCGGAAGTCCGCATATAGGGGCGTCGCTTCGGTGGAACAAAATGGACGGGCAGTAATTAACCGAGGGGGCGATCATTTATTCAAAATTTGTACAATGATTTTTTTGACGCTTTATTTGTCATTTTATGTTTTGACTTTTTCAATGAATTTTTCTGTCATTTTTTGAAGAATTTTTATCTTTGACCAAAATTTTTTAGCTTTCCAAGCTCATTTTTTTTGTTAACTTTTTCTCGATTTTTCGTGTTCTTCTGTATTTTTCTTGTTGATTTTTTTTTTTTTTTGTTTTTTTTTTTTTTGTTTTGTTTTGGGCCGTACAATGATGTTTCGAAGTGACCCCCCCTCGATGTCGAGTGCACCGTAAAAGACGTAACAGGATACCGGTTTGCCTACGACCCACGCTCTCGTTGGAAAGCGCCACTGTGCCCCTTGGGTAGGTTGGCAGACCCGCAGCACTGTAACGTGCATTGTCTAAAAGGTTGTTGTTACTTAGCATACACTAGTGTTGCTAAGTTTGATAGCAGCTTGTGTTGTTTTATAACAATAATATTGTTTTCTAACAACCAATACTGTTCAGAAAAGACTCTAGCGTTGTTATAAAACTGCATTTGTTCAGCAACAAATTAATTGTAACATTACAATAAAATTGTTGTATTAAAACAAATTGATTGTTTCTGGCCCAAACAATTGTATTGTTATTCGACAACTTTGTCATCATGAAAATGTTTGTTTTTCAACAACTAATTTTGACAGTGTGTTTCCTGTCTCAAGGAGTACACGTCCAGTCGACACAGACGGACAAACTGACCTCATGACATTACAGGCGAAAGCAGCGGCCGATTTTAAAACTCCCGCGAAGCATCACACTCAGTGATCACGCCCTGGGGTGAGGCAGAGGGCAGAGGGAGTGAGTGAGAGAGAGGAAGAGAGACAGAGCGATGGGTGAGGCGGAGAGCCTCGCTTCGTAAGCCGACCGTTCTTTTTTTCTCTCTTTTTTTTTATCTTTTCGCGTTCTTTTCGCCAGGATTTTGGCTGGCGAGGTGGGTCAGGAATGGGGGTATGGGAGGGTAAGGGTTCGAGGTGGCTCTCTCTCACTCACGCACACGTGAACGTGCAAGTCTTACGAGCAGCGTAGCACGAGAGGTCCAGAGGGATACCCTATATCCTGGAATCGCATGATGAGTATATGGGAAGCTCCCCTGGCCACCTCCTGTGGTATAAATTTCAGGATTAAAAGGTGACCGTGCAGGAGAAAGGGGATGCCTCCTCAACCCCCCATCTCTCCCTCTCTCTCTCTCCTCTCTCTCTCTCTCTCTCTCTCTCTCTCTCTCTCTCTCTCTCTCTCTCTCTCTCTCTCTCGCTCGCTCGCTCGCTCGCTCCCTCCCTCCCTCCCTCTCTCTCTCACACACACACACACACTCACCCACACTCACACTCACATACACACTGCTGGGGTTAGTCGTGGAGGTGGGTACGATACCAAAGCAGGGTGGGGAGCGTAGGTCTTACACCGTGGACGAAACGAGGAAGGTGTATATATATTTGCGTATCGGTCCCGAGCCGCTCACCTCCACAGATACCGCTTCCGGTGCCATGTCCTCCTGCCCCGCGCCGCCCCGCGCCGCCCCGCGCCGCCCCGCGCCGCCCCGCGCCGCCCCGCGCCGCCCCGCGCCGCCCCGCGCCGCCCCGCGCACGCACAGACGCGACGCGATGAGAAACTCTTCCTTAATAACAGCGTTTTTCCTAACGGCTCAGGTTGGTCGACCAAACGCCTCGCCACCGCCGTGTTCTTGGAAGCTCCACGCCCAGCCACGCCACGCCGCGCCGCGGTGGCGTCGGCGTCGGCGGGTGAGTCCGGTGAGTCAGTCTCCGACGCACACAAGTCTATTTTGTGGGAAATCCTTGATTGCGTCGCACCGCAAGCCGCAAAACGAAGCGAAACGGCTGAATCTGCGTCGGGCCAGACTTACGGGGGGAGAAGACAGGTGCGGAGGAGGGGGAGGGGGGGAGGCTCGACCAGTGGGGGGACCTGGGGGGAGGAGGGGGCGCCGTGGAAGCGGTGTTATTGTGCTGGCCGCGCGCCGCGCGCCGCGCGCACCCACGTCATGACACGGCCAGGACCATGGGCCGCGCAGTCACGGCGAAACAAACATATCGGATAACCCGATGGAGTTTACCGAAACCCCGGCTCGCGGCGGGTTTATGTCGTCCTTGCCTCCCCTGCCCTGCCCTGCGCGATATGTCTCTGTCTCTCTCGCACATTCAGCGGTGTAGGTCCATGCCGAGATCTCCGGCGGGACCGGCCACGCCCCCTCTAGCGTCTCGTGACCGGAAACCGATCGGATGTCCCCTGAATGGAAGGCTTCGCAGCGTTGCGGTGCTACGGGAGCCGGAGCCAGAGTCCGGACCGGAGCCTCGCTCATACAGCTGCACTTGCAGTGCGCGCCACACCCCACCACCCCGCCCCGCCCCGCCCTCACACACCTGCGAGGGGAACCTGGGTGGAGGCGCACTGCTGTGTGCCTGTGTGTGTATGCGTGTTCGCCATTCATTCGCTTGTCAATGGCAAGGAACACCACCACACATCGTGTTTGCGATGGGAAATTCGAAGGGGACTCGCCGCACCGCACGTCCGTCCGGCCTGCAGGCTCATGTTGGTTTTAATTACCACCGCTACGGTCTGTCCGCCTGCCGTGTCGGACTGTCCGTCCGTCCGTACCCCGCGCTGCTGAATGGTCAGGCCCAGGCCGGGCGGGCCGGGACGGGACAGACACAGGAACCTGTTTAGGGCCACGTGCCCCCCCCCCCCAGCTCCCCCACCCACCCCCCGGGCACGCGACCGCAGTGCATGCATAAGATGCACCCAAGACCCGGGCCCCGCCCCGCCCCGCCCCATCCCGAGCCGACTCTCTCGAGCTGCACTGCTGAACTGGTTCGGGCGGGAATCCGGTGACGGGGTCAGGCAGGCCTGCGGGCTGGGCGGGGCGGGGCGGGGCGGGGCGGGGCGGGTCCTGCAGGACCTGTTCTGGTCAGCAGGCGAGGTGCGCTGCGCACGGTCAGCTGGTCGCTGTGCGACTGTTACTGCACCGCCAGCAACAGCGCGCGTCCTTGCGCACGGTCAGTGAAACGGAAAAAAAAATCACAATAAAAAACGTATCGCACCGGTTAAAGAAAAAAAAATTAAACCAGGGATAAAAGGGTTGCCGCACATGGTAAACAAATGTGACTACGACTCGACACGCGGTGCTCGCTTGTGTCCGCGGATGGACCGCGGGACGGCACAGCCTCCTCTCTGATGCCACACGTATTTTTTCCTCTCCTTTTTTGCCTGGTGGCGCGCGGCGCGGACGTGAAGAGGTTGCCACCTGCTGCTGGACAATACAGCGCTGACCACTGACCACAGCAGCGCGGCGCGACGGTGGTGCCGCGGCCAATCCTTTCCTCGCTGAATCCCCCCTTGATGACCTCCAAACCCTTCTTTCTCCCGGCCCAGTGTCCCTCCCCCCTCCCCTCCCCCACCCGGACGGGCTCAAGTCCACCGTGCGGGGCCACCCCGCCCTGCCCCGCCCTGCCCCGCCCTGCCCCGCCCTGCCCTGCCCCGCCCTGCCCCGCCCTGCCCTGCCCTGCCCTGCCCTGCCCCGCCCTGCCCCGCCCTGCCCCACCCTGCCTGCCCCGCCCTGCCCCGCCCTGTGCCCCTCCGTCCCGACCCTGCCGGCAAGTCGCACCCGCAATGTCCACCAAAGGAACGGGGCGGAGGGTCGCCTCCTGAAAGGCTAATTATGACGCTTGGTGCGACTCTCTTTTGTTCTCGTGCGGTGGTGGGAGGTGGCGCCGCAGGGTAAAATGGCGTGGAGCGGCGAAGCGACGCCCTGAGCCGATGATGCTGCCGGAAAAGTAGGCGATATAAAGCCCAAACTCAGTGGAGTAAAGCGGGCTCGAGGGGAAAACTACTCTGAATTTTCTTGTACACTTTTGGTGAATTTTCGTGATTTTTTTTTTGTGAACTTTTGTGAATTTCTTAAGAATTTTTGTGAATATTCACTTGAATTTTACCTATTTTTTATTTGTGAATTTTCCTGAATTACGACGTGTACAAAAATTTCAGAGCGGTTTTCCCCCACGAGCGGGTTGCATCTGCGCCCTCCTACTAGGCAACATCATAGCACAGATGCGTTTCGGGTGCCTAGCAGTCGGCTGCAGCCCGCTTCACGACGCTGCGTCTGCTCGGCTTCTTATTGCCTACTTATTGAGTACTATTATTGCCTACTTATCCAGCAGGCAGCGCCGCGCGGGCGCGTGCAGAGCTCCCCGCGGCCCGCGCAATCTCACACACACACATGTGCATAATGCGAGGGCGCGACGCGTTTCGTTTACCTTTGGCCGTGTGTGTGTGTGTGTGTGTGAGAGTGTGTGACACTTTTCCTCCGCTGAAAGGCAATAGCCTCACTCCCTATTTCACGCTTCCTGTGATGGGAGGATTGCACGCCCGGCGCGCGGAAGGAATAGGAAATAAATTAGTCCTGCGAACCACCGCGCCCGGCCCGCCGCGCCTCAGCGCGCCGTCGCGACGCCTCGCGTGAAGGGAGAGCAGCGCGTCCGCGTTCCGCGTCGCGTCGCCGCCGTCGCCGCCTCGAAAAAATATGAAGTCGGGAGCGCGAGAGAAATATCGACCCTCTCCACTCCTCTCCGCTCCGCTCCGGGATGAACAATAGAAATTTGGGTGGAGGTGCTGTGGTGACGGTGGGTGCCGTGGAGCGATACACGGGGAGAGGGGAGCGGACGGTCCGGGTTGTTTATGGGAGAGGGAGGGCTGGGGAGGGGAAGGGGGCGAGGTAACGGTTTTCCTCCACACAACAAGAATGCTAACGAATGTGTGTGGATGCTTGGAGCCAAGGAAGGAGGCCCGATGATGAGCCGAACCTAGTTCGAGGCGAGGCGGAGGCACCTCACCTCGCCTCACGGCGCTGCAGCAGCTGCAGCACCCCTCATCCTCCCCCCCCCCCCCCACGCTCCACTCCACTCGCATCTTCCCTCGTATCGCATCGCATCACCTCATCTCCCCCTCCCCTCGACCTGCGCCCCGCTCCTCAGGGGTCCACGTCGTTTATCGGGGGGCCGTCCTGGAGCGGGGGCCGGGGCGGGGCGGGGGGCGGACTGGAGTGGGGGCCGGGTGGGGGCGGGGGGCGGACTGGAGCGGGGGCGGGGCGGGGGCGGGGGGCGGACTGGAGCGGGGGCCGGGTGGGGGCGGGGGGGCGGACTGGAGCGGGGCCGGGGCGGGGGCGGGGGGCGGACTGGAGCGGGGGCGGGGCGGGGGCGGGGGGCGGACTGGAGCGGGGGCGGGGCGGGGGCGGGGGCCGTCCTGGAGCGGGGGCCGGGTGGGGGCGGGGGGCGGACTGGAGCGGGGGCGGGGCGGGGGCAGGGGGGGGGGGGGGGCGGACTGGCGCCGCCGCCACCGCCGCACAGCCCCCGGCACGACGGCGTCATCGGCCCGGCGGCCGGCACCCTCCCGATCAGGGACACCCTCCTTCTGCCCAGACACCAGAAACAAGTTGGGTTAATTTTTGGGGAAAAGCATCGTGGAATCCTAAATATTTTTCACTCACTCGGAGGTGACGGACTGGAGGGCCTGATCCTCACTTAAGGGCAGCACCCCTCCCCCCCCCGCACCCTGTCACATTCCGACTCGTTATTGCTATTGCAGATTGCTGCCCCGCTGCCCCACTGCTCGGGGGCGTAAGCGGGAGGGGAAAGTGTCACGGTGGAATGTGAAAGGGGCGGCACAACTCTGTGCGCTCGTGTGTGTGTGTGTGAGTGTGTTAGTGTTTGTGTGTGCGGCAATATAGTTTGGGCCCGACGGATAACATTATTATGCCGAGAATGAAAGAGTGTCCTGTCCACTTAGCAAGGGGAGGCAGGGGGCGCGTCGGGGAGAGTGACCCGGGCCGTGCAGGTCGCCCCGCCCCGCCACGCCCTGCCCCGCCGTGCCGCACCCCGTCAGGGTTTTATCACCAGCGCGATGATGTCATCCGGGACGCGGTGGGGATCCGTAGGGATGGCCCTGACCGCCCGTCCCGTCCCTGACCTGACCCTCGTGGACCGCAATATGAATATGAAACAACAACAATGCCCCGCACCTGCAGCGGTTTGGGCTGGGCTGGTCCCCGCCCCGCCCCGCCCCGCCCCGCCCCGGCACACGCGCGCTAGCCGATCAGCCGGCAGCCGGCCAGGCCGGGACGACCATCGGATGTTTCGCAAAAAGGGAACGGGGGTCAAAAGAAGGGATGAAGCGCGCCGTGGCGGGTCGGGGTGGGACGGGGCGGCGGCATGGATGGCTTTTATAATCCATAAGCCAGATTTGCATGGGCTGGGCGGGGTCCTCTTCGCACCGGTCCGGTTGGCGCTGGGGGAGCCACCTGACACACCTGGCCGGTATGAGGGACAAGAGCAAAGCACCTGACCACCTGAGCGAGGAGCGGCCCCGCCCCGCCCCGCCCCGCCCCGCCCCACCTGCGCCCCCAGCCTGTCCCCTTTGTCCTCTGAGCCGCTTAAAACACTAGCCGTGTAGAGGGGTGGGGCCTAGCGAAGGACCCCTGGGGGAGGGGAGGGGGGGCAGGCGGGGAGCCATGGTCGTGTATTGCTATCGCCGTCCACATCTACCCCCTCCCATTCCCCCCCCCCTCTCCACCACCACCACCGTGCCGTGCCGAGCCGTATCCATCCGCCGTACCCCCAGAATTCCTACGACACTGACTCAGCAGCAAACCTTCTGCAGCGTGCATCGATAAATTTCGCGCTCGCTCCACAGGCGGGGCGGGCCTGCCAACGAGCCGGTCATTAGGCACGCCGTGCCCCTCGGCCCCATATATAGAGCGCCAGAGCCTGTCAAAAAGACCGTGTTGTGCATGTGGACGAGCCGGGCCGGGCATCGACGTCGTCGTGGTCCGGCCCCGGCCGCAGCCGCCCGGTTCGGTTCGGAAGATCGCTCTCGAGGCTCATGGGTTCACGACGTCTCCAACATAGTGCACAGCCTTATAGGTGCGACAAGGAAGGTTGGAGGTACGAGAGCGGTCCTCTCGACACGGGTGTTTCTTTGAAGCGGAACAGTGTTGCGGGTTTGCCTACCCCCATTCGCACGTAAGGCGCCATGGCCCCTGAAGCCCTGGCGAGTATGCAATCCCACAACTCTGTTACGCATCCAAAGAAACACCCGGTACACCTCGTGATTCAGAAAAAAATCAGAAAAATTCAGAGAAATTTACAAAAAAAAATAGGTAAAACGTAAGCAAAACTTCAGAAAAATTCAATAAAAATCTAATAGATTGTACACCGAAACTCAGAGAGTTGTTTTCCGCTCGCATCCTCTGATCAGACGGCAGGTCCGGTCCGGGGCCGTGGCGCCGTGGCGGTGTGACACACGGGGAGGTGAGGGTGAGCCTCGCTACCCCACGAGGGGCTCTAGCGGGCGAGTAGGTCGGCCCTGGTGTGTGTAGACTCTACCCCCCCCCCTCCTCTTAGCTTCCCCCACCACCACCCGCCCCGTCGTGGATATGGCAACAAACAGGTCCATTTCCGGAGGTAGGACGTAGCAAGGGCGGCGGAGACTCTCCGGCTCGCCGAGCGCCTCAGGGCAAAAGCGCTCCGCGCGCGCTTGTCCGCCACATGTTCCTCTCTCACACGATTTGAAGAGAGAGAGAGAGAGAGAGAGAGAGAGAGAGAGAGAGAGAGAGAGAGAGAGAGAGAGAGAGAGAGAGAGAGTAAGGGAGAGGGAGGGAGAGAGAAAGAAAAGGGAGGGTTGTGCTTTCTTCCCCTCCCCTTTTCGTAAGGACTAGCCTGTCTATTCTGTACTTGGGTGTTTGCTTTCCGTCCTCTGAATTTCTCTCCTCCCAGCAGCAGCAGCAGCAGCAACATTGGAGCCACCGCGCTGTGCTGCTGGGCGCCCTGAGGCAGGACAGGACGCTGCTATCCTCGTCGACGCCATCCTCGCCTCTTCCGTCACGCGTGTTCCCTCATCCCCCATGCGTCACCTGCTTGTCACTCGCGTCGCGTCTCATGTCGCCGTGCTCGACCGGACCGGGACCGGGACAGTCGGGACAATGAATGACGCGCTCAACACGCGGCCCGGGGGCCCGGCCCGGCAGCGGAGCGCCGCCACACAGCGCCTCGCCTCGCCTCGCCGCGACCCGGCCTGGCGACGCGATGCGACGCAATGTGACACGTCGGTGATGGAGTGAATCGGGCGAACTCCCTGCTCGGCCTCCTACTTCTGCCGTTGCTTCTGCTGCTGCTGCTGCTGCTACTACTGCTGGAGTGGGTCGAGATGATCCACGTACAAGTCATGACGAATGTACTCAAGAGGGGGGAAAAAATAAAAAGAAAGAAAGTAAAAAAATTCAGACGGCTGATTGACGGGTTCGGTCCGCTGGTTCGCTGGCTGTGGTTTTGAACTACAGAAATGTGTGTTTGGAAAGGCTTGAGCCTCTCCAGCTGCCCGCACCGCGCGCAGTAGAAGGGGAGGGGGGGGTCAGTCTCGTTGGGGGGATTCGGAAATTTCCCCCTGCAGCAGACGGCAGTTATGCGATGAGAGCGTCGGGGAGAGCTGCGCTGCACTCTGCGCTTGTGCCGCTCAGTAAATGTATTTGCTCAGCGCCGGGGCGTGGCCGCCTCACCGGCTGCCGTCTGATTCCGAAGATTCGCTCTCGTACCTCCGTCCTCGTCGCACTTATGGCAGTGCCCAATGTTGGGGGTGGCATGGCCCCGTATGAGTGCAACAAGGACGGAGGCGCGAGAGCGATCCTCGGAATCAGCCTGCATGGCTGCGCCGCTGCGCCCCGCGACGTCGGCCGGGCCGCACCGGTGTGATGTCTTATCCCTTGTCTACGCCCCGGAGCCAGCCGCCCTGCGGACTGAGCTCCGGGCCCGGAGAGCACGGCCCGACCCGACCCGGAGGCCCACAATCCACAACATCCTACGGCCAATAAAATGACGTCACGTCCGTTACAGGAAGCAGGAGCAGGGCGGAGCAGCGCGAGTGAGAGAGAGAGAGACAGATAGAGATGAGGAGGAGGCGGAAGGCGCACAAGGACGCGGAGGCGAGCAGGAGTGGGGGTATTTTCTTCCCCGACCCGACCAAGTATAACCAGCAACTTGTTGCTCCTCTTCTTCCCTTATTCTTCTGAGGCCATCAACTCGTAAGTACACCGCACAACTTTTACTCTATTCCCCGGGCGGCACGGCGCGGGGCGAGGCGGCAGCACGGGGCAGACCGCCCCCGGGCCCACCCCCAAGTAACACCCACCGCCCCGCCACACCGCTCCGCCCTCCCCTCCGCTTTCTTCGTCTTCATTACGACGGTCCTCGCAGATTCCGTCTTACCCTCGAGATCTTAGCCGGCCCGCCCGTCCCCACCCGCCTCGTGGGGTAGGGCAGGGCAGGGCGCGGGTCTGTCCTCTCTGGGTTCTGCCCGCGCGCACCCTCCGCGCCGCGCGCCGCCCACAAATCTGTCGAATAACCAGAGAGGATATTTCTTTTTGGTGAGAGGGGCGTACGACTCCCCTCCATCTCTCTCTTCCTCTCTCGCCCCGCGCCCTGCCCCGCCCGCAGTGGCCGGCAGACTGGCCGGTGGCCGGGCCGCGCTAGGCCCGGGCGGACAGAGGAAGGGTGTTGCTGTTATTCTTTTATTGGCCGCCTCCCTCTCACTCACTCTCGCCTCGCCCTCTCGCCGCGCCGTGCCTCGCCCGGCCCGCGCCACGGACACGCCAGTGTGCGCCAGTGACGCGACGCCACCCCATTGTCCGCCACTTAGCGCCACCCCACCCCCACGCCCGCCCTCCCCAAGGTCATGGAGGCCCCGCTCCCGCTCCACCGCAGGAAGAGAGAGACAGAACAACTCCAGAAAAATAGGTCGAGTGCTGCGGCGACAGGGGCGGGGCGGGGCGGGAGATGAGCGCAACAGGCTGTGGTGCGGGCGGGGTGGGGCGCCAAGGGTGGTGGGGTGGGGCGGGGCGGGGCGGGCCGCGGGGGTGCGTCTTAAGGTGCGTGGATCATTAAAGGGGCGGGTGGTCCCCGGGGGCGGCCCGGCCCAGCGAAGGGGACGGCGCCAAAGCGAAAAGATGCTGCAGTAGGTCGGGACTTACTCACTCGGGGCCCGGGCCGGGAGGAGGCGCTAGGCTGTGCTGCTGTGCTGCTGTGCTGCGACCGAGGCTGCGTCTACGCTCCCTTACTTTGAGGAATAGGAGAGGCGGAGGTTCGCGCGCGCCTCGCAAGCACAGGATATAATTTTCTGGCGCGGAAAAATGCCTCACTCTGATTACAATCACTTTCTTGAAGTCTATTTTCACGTCCTGGCATGGATTGAAGTGCCGCCTGAAATCGATGTAGGGTCAGATGCATAAGCTGGGTGGGGGATGGGGGCTGAGGGAGTAAGCCATTAGTTGTTCGACGTGGCCCAGGGGGCCGCAGGTCGGTCCGCCGCTGTGCTGGGCCCCTCGACTCGCACCTAATGAGGCGAGGGGGAGGGGGCGCCCCGCAGCACACCCCGTGACCAATGCGTTGACTGATGTGCACATCAGGGCATCAGTGCCGCCGCCCCGCCCCGCCCCGCCCCGCCCCGCCCCGCCCCGCACCAGTGCAAAGCATGTCTCGGCCGCCGCACCGTCGCCCTGCCCTGCCTTGCCCTGTGCGCCGTCCTGGAGGGCGGAAAAATCAAACAAAATTCGCCGTGTCCGCACCGAGAGTGAAATTGTATTTAGACGTGGGAACAGCGCAGCGCAGCGCAGACAAGCAGCTCGCGTCTCTCTCCCTCGCGCTGCGAAAATACAACCCCTCATATTGCATCTATGCGCGTCATGCACCGCCCGACTTCTTTGCGTTGGCCCTCTCCTTTTTTTTTCTTTTTTGTTCCACTCGCAAATACCCCAAACGCCTGCATCATTGTATTTGCGAGGCATTCTTCCTGTTTTCGTCGGCGTTCGCCCGTCCGTGTATGTGTGGCGAAGAGGAGCCCATTCTCTCAGCATATGCGGCACCGGGAAAGTTGAAAAGGCGGGAGAGGGGAGCGCGGTACGGGGAGGGGTCCTCTGTTTGTCTTGCCTCAAGTGCATCGCAGAAAACGAACATATGTGGTCGTGGTCTGTAGTCCGGGCGGCCGCGAGGGCCGGGTTCGGCAAAAGCATCCACTTCCGGCTCGACTGACCGCGGCGAGGAGTCGAGGAGCCCGCAGCGCTTCACATCCCATCATCCTTGTGGTGCCCGGGCCAGTACCGGGCCCGGCTCCCGGACACCACCGCGACAGCAGCCCGCGCGCGCTGAGGTGCCCCGCGGGGACTCGTCCGGGCTAGCCTAGCAGCCCACCCCGGCCCACCCCGGCCCGGTGGCTGTTCCAGTTCCTGCGGTACAGATCAAACTGGTGAGGAGGAGGGGGCCTGGGGGGGGGGAGCTCAGCCCAGGGCTGTTTATACCTCTAACGGGACACCAGCGCGGCGGGGCGGGGCGGGTAGGGCGCGCCGGGCCGGCGGCGGGGCCGCGTAGGGCACGGCCAGGGTAGGGCCATAAACACCGTGAATAAGGGCGCGGCCGGGCCGGGCCGGGCCGGGTCTGCAGGGCTCGGTCGTGCCTGGCGGCGCACTGCTTGTCGGCGTTTTCGTCGGCAAGAGACGTTGTTGTAATATACACACAATGTAAACTGCGAGAGCGAGAGAGACGGGCTGAGAAAGAGAAAGAAGGCGACAAGAGCCGGGAGTATTACTTTATTGCAGCGACAGCCGGGCCGGGCCGCCGGGCCGGGCCGGAGAAATGTACAAAGCGGAGGCGAAGGTCGTCAGGGAAAACGGCAAAAACGTGACTAACTTTCGAATTCCGTGGCGTTTGGCTGTAGGACCCGCCGCCGCCGAGAGCTCTTGTGGCCAGGCCCACGCCAACGCGACGGCGACGTTGAGAGAGGAGCTGCTCTGACGGTAGTTTCCAAGTCTCGCGGAATCATTTGAAAAGAAAAGGTTAGACTTTTACACATTTAAATCTGGTCGAAAGTTTCATGCTTTTGAAAAAACTCGCTTAATGCTTAAATTTTCATGTGCTCGGAATGGCTTTTGAGCGCCTTTGGTATAGGCATTGCTCTCTATAACAGTGTCAAGCCACGCCTATGTTTCTTCAGCCGCTTCAAGGTCCCTGGAAGGACCAAGGAGACATCGTGGCCTCGGCCTTCCCGAGGTGTCGGGGCAGGGCGGTGCTGGCGGGGCGGGGCGGGGCGGGGCGGGGCGGGGCGGGGCGGGGCGGGGCGGGGCGGGGGCGTTAGACACGCCTGCAGCGCCTGCGCCCGGTGACAATGCCTTTGCCTCCCCGCCGCGGTGCAGTTTGCAAGCTCACCTGACAAATGGCTCACCTCTCGGCCCCGCCCCTCCGCCCTCCCCACCCTGCGCTGCTCGCTGCTCCCTCACTTCCCGCCCTATTTATTATTATTATTTTTTTTCTCCTCGCGTTACTTATCCTGGCGGGCCGGGGCCGGGCGGGGGCACCTTCCTCCCCTTCTTCTCCCTCTGCTCTGTGGTGTACTGCCCCCCTCCCCTAACTGATTGCTCCAGCAGCGCGCCGTTGCCTGCCTGCCAGGATGCCTGTGCCTGCCTGCGAGCCTTGCCGCCTCCTGGCTGGCTGGCTGCCCTGGCTGGCCGCACACGGCGGGGCGCGCTACGACGCTACGACGCCACAGGGTGTCTATCAAGAACGAGGCAGGGGCAGGGGTGCCCGTGGTGCAACACCCCGCCGCGGTCCTCACCGAGGTCCTCACCGAGGTCCTCACCGAGGTCCTCACCGAGGTCGCACCCTCCACGGCGAGGACCAGGAGCGGGGCCGAGTCTGTGTCGCGTGTCCAGGGCCATACCCTATCCGCGGCATGTTTCTTTAAAGCACTAGGTGGAAGGCTTCTCGCAGACACCTCTGTAATGGGAATCAGAATCACCCAAATGCCCAAGCGAACGCGTATGCCGACCAGACTTCACTTCGCGCCTGAAACACGTTCGGTGCCAGTGATTTTACGGCTGGTTTCGGGCGGTGGCCACCATGTGGTCACATCGCGCTGGACGTGCCCGAGGCACTTCTTCTACAGCGGCACTGTGCCAGCCGCCGCTTTGCGCCCCACTGAACCCCTTCTGAGGACGACCAGCAAGCCCAACCGTACACAATCCGGGCGATGTGATGGGATGTGTGTGTGTGTGCACAGTGCCGTGCAGTGCTTGCCGTGGTGCGTGTCAATGGGAGTGAGAGAGAGAGAGAGAGAGAGAGAGAGAGAGAGAGAGAGAGAGAGAGAACGGGCCTCCGGCCTCACCTGAATAAATATCCGAGCCAGGCACAGCGTGTATTTTTCAAAATACTTTTTCGCGCTGAATGGGAAACGTATTCCGTGTGCGCGGGGTGAAGAGGTCGTCCTGTTTGTCCAGCGGAGAGTCCAGGGAGCAGGAGGTCCCGCCCGGCTAGTCTCGCACTGCCCACTGGATTGCAGGAACCAGCAGGCTGATTCCGAAGATCGCTCTCGCGTCTCCGTCCTTGTCGCACTCATGGGTAGAGCTGCGCGAATCGAGGTTTTTGTGTCCGAATCGAATCGAATTTCTTCAAATCTCTTTCGAATCGAATCCGACCAAATAATTTCGAATCGAATCGAATCTTCCTTAATTCGTGCGCGAATCGAATCGAATCCAATTTTGACCCCCTACAAATTAGATTTATTAAAAAAAAAATTAAAATTATGCTTTAAAATAAAGTCTAGTAGGCCCACACATCTTTTCAAAGGCGCGCTTCCACCCTCTTCTTGTTGAAAAGCATGTTCTTAAACTTTAAGATTCGGTGGCGAATCTTAGCTGATTCGAAATTTCGAACCTTTCGATGCCGAATCATAACTGATTCGGTACCGAATCGAATCCAGGCAGATTCGATTCGATTTCGAACCATTCGCACAACACTACTCATGGGGTCCTGACATCCCCGATGTTGGGCACCACCATAGGTGCGACAAGGATGGAGGGACGAGAGCGATCTTTGGAATGAGCCTGCAGAGAGGTACCGCTCCCACTGCTTGCCCCGCCACACCACACCACGCCCGGTGTGCTCCGCGGTCGAGGGGGGAATCACTCCGGGAAAGGGTGTACGAACTATTACACATTACGTTCTATTACGGCTATTTCGCCGCTATTACGGCCATTACGTAGCTATTACGGCTATTACGCCGCTATTACGGCCATAACGCCGCTATTACGGCTATTACGAGGCTATTACGGCCAGTGGCGGATCCAGAGCCAGCCTTTGGGGGGGGGGGGGGCAAAGTAGTACTTTTTGCCTACTTACAGGGGCAAAGTATTACCTTTTGCCTACCTTTCAGGCGGCTACCGAGGAGCCATGGGGGGGGCAATTGACCCTTTGCCCCCCCCCCCCTGGATCCGCGCATGATTACGGCTATTACGCCGCTATTACGGCTATTACGAGGCTATTACGGCTATTACGCCGCTATTACGCCGCTATTACGGCTATTACAAAGCTATTACGAAGCTATTACACAAGTATTACACTGCTCTTACGAGGATATTTTGCGTGCATGACACTACTCTTCGTTCATTTGCTGCTCTTTCCAGTAAATTAGTCAATCAGTACGACTAAAACTTCAAGAAAATGCGTCCGACGGAAGAGAATGCAACCAACCGTGCAAAACGATTTCAGGAAATCCTGGTAGGCACGAAGTTAATTAATGTTTTTGTTTCACTAAATTCTTCGGTAGAAAACGGTTTGTATAGAAATTGACTTTTAAAATTCTAGCCTTATGGGTCATGTTACTGAATTTCTTTTATCTCAAGGTCACTAGTTCAGCGGGTCACATGCCAAATTTTAGCTTTCTAAGCTGAAACGATTTAGAAGTTAGTCTCTCAGTAAAAATCGTCCGATCAGTTTGATTTTTGGACTGTAGGCTCGTTGTGCAATGGGCATTCGTACACTGCTTTTACATTTTTATTCTAACATCGCTTGTCCCTAATGCAAAGCACGCACGAAGCTCAGCCGCTGGCGAAAGCACGCACAGCGGAGCGCCGCTGGCGAAACCACGCACAGCGCAGCGCCGCTGGTGAAACCACGCACAGCGCAGAGCCACTGGCGAAACCACGCAAGTGCTTTTTTTGGTGATTTTTGGAGACATATACCGTTGGAAAGAGGAAATCATGCTTTTTCAGAATGTATAGATATCTCAATTTTTTTGAAAAATGCACTTGCGTGGTTTCGCCAGTGGCTCTGCGCTGTGCGTGGTTTCACCAGCGGCGCTGCGCTGTGCGTGGTTTCGCCAGCGGCCCTCCGCTGTGCGTGCTTTCGCCAGCGGCTGAGCTTCGTGCGTGCTTTGCATTAGGGACAAGCGACATGTCGTTCGAAATTTTATTTTTTGAACTACTGTGCATGAGTAGAATCAACAAGTCCCCGGCCCCGCCGGTCCTCATCCCCTGCGCGCCGTGCCGAGGGGTCGAGCAGCCGCAACAATGGCGATTCGGCTCGGCTCCCCTTTCCACGCTGTTTTCCCGAGACAAGTCGAGTATTACCATAGAAACGGAGATTTTAGATCGAAATTTCTCAAAATTGGTCGCTAACTTTGGGCTGGCACTTCAGCAGTGAACTAAGGAGATCGAGTTCTACCTCTCTGCCAAATATTATGAAAATCGTATAGAAAAATCTGGATTTAGGTAAGGGGCCGTGCTGTTAAAAAAAATCGCATCCTGACACAAAACCATAAGGCTACTTCGTGCCTAAAAAAAAAAAACGAGACTTTTTAATGCCATCCGAAAGTCGAAATCGAAAGGTCTGCCAGATCGACTCACCCTTACACTTCTGCATACCCACTCTTGCTTAACTTTTCAAATCGTACGACCACCGAGAGTTTAGCACACCAAATGGAAAGGAAGTATAGGCTAGCCCATGAGTGCGAGAGAGAGAGAGAGAGAGAGAGAGAGAGAGAGAGAGAGAGAGAGAGAGAGAGAGAGAGAGAGAGAGAGAGGCTATTCTTCCGGTGGGACCACGATACCAGCGTATGTGATTTGGCAAAGTGTCCAAAAAGTGTACAAAAACTATACAAAGAGTATGCAAAAAGTATACTGAAAGCTGCACCAAAGTGTTGCCGTCCCAATCTGCTATAGTTTATGTGTACTTTAAGTATACTTTTACTAAAGTACTACCTAAAAGTGTCATTTTGGTATACCTATTTCCATGCGTAAGGTGTATGTGTAAGGGTGCTTGTCAATGTGTTGCTGTTAGCTGGTTTTCTTGCCAAAAATCTCAAAGAAAAGATTGAATTTTTTAATTTAGGAAGGGGATGTGGGATAGTATTTAACTGAGACAACAGAACGGTCTGTGTGGTCACAAACTAACCAACCGTTCTTTTAAAACAGACCGAAGTGCAGCCTCGAGCTTGAGCGCTTCATCCTCATAAGGCGCCATTACAACGCTATTTCGCTCTATTACGCCACTATTACGCTCTATTACGCCACTATTACGCTCTATTACGCCACTATTACGCTCTATTACGCCACTATTACGCCATATTACGGGCAATTTCGCCCTATTACGGGCTATTACGCACTATTACGGGCTTTTTCGTTCTATTACGTAATTATTACAGGTCTGGGTGTACGAGCTATTACGTAAGTGATTTCCCCCTCGTCCGCGGTGCAGAGCGCAAGTGTCATCTCGAGTGCATCTTTCTGTTGTTTGCTGTTCTCCATCTTTTGATAGCGTTTCTCTCGCACTTTTGATGGACCGCATTTCCTTTCCACCCTCACTTACACTGTTGCTTTGGGGTGCTGAATTATTGTACCCAAAGGTGCACAGTGATCGTACACCAGAGGTGTGCACCTCGCGAAACTGGCATACGATGACGATAACTGTACTCCTTGAGCATCGCAAATTACTGAAGATGTACCCAACCCTATAAAACCTTTAAAGCCACTCTGAAGAATTAACCATAATTGTGTTTGAGCCCGGTAAAAACGGCGCCGCTCATCGCAGCACGAACTTGCTTCCTACGGCTGTTACTTTTTTTACCAGGGTTTCCATACTGGCTTACTTTCAATATATCTTTACGCGTCCGTTATGTGTGTATGTCGCAGTGGTACGATTTCTTTTGGAGCACGCTCGGCTCGGAGCAACGGTCGAGTCGGAGCGGTGCGGCGCCCCTCTCTCCCACCCCGTCCTACCTGCCCCTTTGCCCCTTACTCCTCCCCACCCCAAGCTCCTTACACCCTCCCCCCCCCCCCCGCCTCCCTTTCCCTCTCCCCCCTAGCTCCACTCTGATCTCTCTTCTTTGATCTGATTCTTCATATCACAAGCGGAAGGGTGTTCCGTCGGACCGTGACAAATAGCCTAAATCCCCAATCCGCGCCCAAGCCTTGCCTTCGCGGCCGCCTCGCCCCGCCCCACCCCGCCCCGCCCCGCCCTACCGTGCTGCGCCCGCCCAACCCCGCGCCATCGAGCGGTAGTACACACATACCAGCTTAAGAACCAGGAAGAAAGAATTTACCCCACCCCCTCCTCCTTCACCCGTCCCCGTGGACTTTGGTTGAACCGTTATGTTCCTTCTATGTTCTCAAATTAATGTAATTTTCGGATGCCGGAGCCACGCCCCGTCGGTGTCTACTGGGGCTCCACACAAGCACACACACTCACACACATACACGGCAGACCGCAACACAGGAGTACACCCCCTCCGCCTCGCCTCCTCCCTCACCCCTCACCCCACCAGCTCCGTCAAAAGGGTTAAAATCATCCGGTGATTACGCGGGGTGGCGTGAAGGGGCGTTGCTTTTTCTCGCGGTGGGGTTCGATTGCCCGAATGCAGCGTGCGGCGCACACACCTTGAGGGAGCTAGGCAGCAGGGAGGGAGGGAAAAGAGAGCAGAGCGTCTGAGCGGGCGCAGGATATCCTCAGCCTCCTCAGCGCACAGTTATATCCTGCTAGTGGTTCGCGATGACCAGGGCGCGGTGACAGCGGCGATAAACAAGGACGCACCAAAAATCCATCATTATTGCACCTTCCAAGGTGTAGATATATTGAAAATAATTCCACTTTGTTATGTAGCGGAGGCGTTACCCAATCCGATTTATTCTATCTATATTCCGGGCATATCGGTGCTGCGCGCATTATACGTAGGATCTGTGGCGGGCGCAGGCGGGCGGCAGACCGCTTCCAATCACGCCCGTTTCCGGTCGCCGCTCCGGCTGGGCCCAGGCACCAGGCAGGGACTTCCCCGCGCCTCCCCCCCCCCTCTCTCCCCGCGTCGCCGTGCGGCGGTAATTGTGGCGAGTCTGTCTCCCCTTAAAGGGGATGTGCCGCAAACTTTCCTCTTCTTTTCTTTTAATTCCGAGCGCGCGGGGCGGGCTGGGCCCGGGCCGGGCCGGGCTGCGCCGGGCAGGGCAGGGCAGCAGGCTCCCGCCGAAGCCCTCGCCTCGCGGCACTTTCACTGGCCGTGGTCGATAAGCCGCCCCCAGCCCCAGCCGGGCTCAGCCCTCAGCCCTGGCCGGTCCGAACGCGACAGCGCAGCACCCGGCCCCGCCCGGCCCGCAGCCAAGGCGCGCCGCGGTACATTTCACCTCGTTTGCTTTATCACAAGAGGTGAGGTCATTTATAATTGTTTCGGCCTCCTCTACAGCTGCCCCCTCGGCCCTCGCCGTCGTGGCCTCAGACTTGCGCGTCCTGGCTATCGTCTCCCCCTCCGACCTATCTTCCTCGGCACCACTGTCGTCGTTGTCATGGCCGCCGCCGCGGCGTGTTTACGGAACGTGAGGGAACGAGCGCCTTGGCGCGCACGCCCCGCCCCGCCCCGCCCCGCCCCGCCCCGCCCCGCCCCGCCCCGCCGCGAGCTGCGCCTGATGGCACTTTGATATTTACTTGTTCGGCTCGGCTCGGAGGTTGGGCGGGGTGAGGCCCGGCCGTGCCCCATTATGAGGGTGGAGTCGCCCATTATCTCTCTCACCTGACACTCGCTCTCCACTCTCCACCCGCACCGCGATCAGCCCCCTACCCCCTCCCCGCCGCCCCCTAAGCGACCAGCGCGACCAGCGTCCCATCAACATGTCAGCCTCAGTCCGACACCCTGCTTCTGGGAACAGATAATCACGGGAGATTGCTTGTGTGTTGGTGTAGCCGGCCGCGCCGGGGCGCCCCTTACACAACCGAGAAATCTGCGAAGGCAGCCGTCGAGCCGTCTGTCTAGGTGGGGGCGGCTGGCCGGAAATGAATTGAATTCGACTGATGACTGATTAGGTTCTGCGGTTTGAATAGCTCCTCTGCGGGTAGGAGGGGGCGGGGGCGGCCCGGCGGCCCGATGGCAGGGGTAGAGTAGTGAAGGGGTGGCGGCCGGATGATAAGGCCGTGCCTTCCCCCTGATCCTGCTGTCCTGCGGGGGCTGGGGGAGGGGTGGGGTGGGGGTCCGGCGCGGGCACGGCCCGAGGCCCAGGCCTGGCCAAGGCGAGGTGTCGCTGGGATTGCACCCCCCCGGTCGGTCAGGCCATTGCCCCCGCCCCACCCCGCCGCGCCCCGGGGCGGTGGCGGTGGTGGTTCTACGTCGCCCCGCCGCGCCCCGCCGCGCCCCGCCGCGCCCCGCCGCGCCCCGCACGCCTACCGCCACCGCCCCACCCGCCGGCCGCGGCTGGGACGGGCCTGTCCTGGCTCGGCGGCCGGGACGTCTTCCAGTCATTTACGCTGCACAAAAGGGCGCGCGAACGAAAAGAGGGGGGGGGGGGGAGTGAGGAGAGGGCAACAGAACGCATTTTCTCGCCAAAAGCCGAGCAAGCAAAGCTGCAAGGCGGAGGGGCGCGCGATCCGCGTGAAAGTTAGCAACTTCTTTTCAAAAGGCATGTGGGTACTCGCTGTGTGCTCCCGCAGCCGCAGGCGGCAAAACACTCGAGCAGCCCCTCGCCCCGCCCCGCCCCGCCCCGCCCGGCCGCGAGGTGGTCGTCGAGTCCATCGTCAAGCAGACCCAAAACGCGAACGTCCGGCTACTGCCTGCTGCGCGGCCCGGCGCCCTGCGGGGGGTGCACCGAGGGGTTCTTCACTACATACCCTAAAACAAAATCAGTAAAAAAAATCTGAAGGATTACAAAATTCTGAAAAGAAAACAATAAAAAAAATCAGAAAAAAATCTAGAGAAAATCAAGGAAAAACAAAAAACTAAAAAAAGTCAGAAAAATCGGTGTACGCATGGTGTAGGCTTGAATTTATAGTGAAGGATCCTTTCGGGGGTGCACAACACGGCGCGCAGCAGGCGACGCTCCGCAACGCAGTCCAGGTCGCCCCGTCCTCCTCTATCCTGCTGCCGCTCGCTAGAAACCATCAAACGTCCTATTCAAAATCAAAATAAGTTTTGGGCCGAGCTGTGAGCCGGGACGTGGCGTGCCGGGCCCGGCCGCGCGCCGAGTGGCTGCGCGTTAGGCAGCACGCCAGGCTGCGGTGTCCACCGGACAGACTAACTCGTTCCGCCTCGCAGTGGACCGAGCCGCGCACCGAGCAGTCCTCGCCACGCGCCCTGCTGTACTTGTTATTTTATTCTTTTACCTCGGATTTTTCCCGTTTCGTAGGGGTGGCCGTACGTTCACACTTGTTGATCCCAGGCGGGCAATGAAAATGAAGGAAATAAAATAACAACGAACGGCGTGTGACAGGTTTTTATGTATCCCTCCCCCTCCCTCCCCTCCACGCTCTTTTTTTTTATTTTTTTTATTTTTTTATTTTTTTATTTTTTTAATGGAAATGAGGGGGAATCTTTAAATCGAGGGATGGACTTCGTGAATTTTAGGTGTACCGACTGTTTCTTTGAATGCGTAACAGTGTTGCTGGTGAGTATGCAATGCCGCAACGCTGCTCCACAATCAAAGAAACAACCGGTACATGGAATATATTCCACTGTATTCCGGCATGTGTGGAATACTTTTAACAAGAAGTGTGCTATATGCTGAAGTAGTTTATTACGTAGAATGACAGAGAGACTTAAAAATTACAATAAGCCGCTGACTTTTTGAGGTATTCAACCTGTTCGCACATATCGGACTCAGATACTGCGTACGCAAGCTCGTGCGGCGTTGAGTAGCGCACGCAACAGTCACGCATAGGCGGCCCCCTGCGGCTGCGGGGAGGACGTGGAATAGGAGGAATTGGCGGTATCTATACTTAAATGTTTATCGCATATTTTCAATGGAATATACGATGCGTTCATGGAACAGTGAAAGTGGGCCACCCACTGCTCTTAATAATGGAGATAATTTCTTCCGTCGCGTAAACTTATTTTATCGTTCTACCGGGAACGGGGTGAAGGGGTGAAGGGAGAGCATAAACAATCCGTCACTGGCTGACCTCCCTCCGCTCGCCCGGCATGGCCGCCTCTCCGCCTGGGGCACCGCCCCCCCCCCCTCTCTCTCTCTCTTACCCCGAGGGTTCGCAACATCACGCCGGAGCCCCTTTTTTGCACTGCCGCCCAATCGTGTCGTGCTTTTTGCGTACTCTGTAAGGGAGCAGGGGCGTGATGCGGGGCGGTGGAAGTGGTGGCGGTGAAGGGGTAAGGGCCGTAGGCCCTAGGCCGTGGGTCACTCCCCCGCCGCTCCGTGGAGTCCGTCACGGCGCTGAAGGGCGAGCGAGAGGACTCGCCGCTAAAAACGCAACGCGCGATCCTTTAGTTTGAAAGTCATAGACGGCAACAGAACGCCGTGTCGAGTCGTCCCGGCTGTGGGCGCGTTTGAACAGCTGAGCTGAGTGTGGTGGGAGGAGGAGAGGGCGGGGCGGGGCGGGAGGGGCGGGGCGTCGGTGTGCAGGTGGCAGTCGCAGCATCGCAGCCTCTGCTGCAAAGGCCAGGTGGCAGCAGCGCAGCGCTCCCCGCCGAGTGTGGGAACCTCGACGCCCCCTCCTCCCCCGCCCGCCGCTCGCTACTCCCCCCCCTCCCCCCCTCGCTCCTGCCCAACAACCCCGCCCCGCACCCGGACTACTGCTGCTGCGCGCGAAAGAACGTGTGCGTATAGTCCCTGCGCCCCCCGCCGCCCGTCCCGCTCAGCAGCGCGAAAAAGAATACGGCGCCGCCCCACCCCGCCCCGCCCCGCCCCGCCCAGCACAAGGTGTGCATGAGTGTGTGTATGTGTGTGCGTGGGAGAGGGTGGGGCGCAGGGGGAGAAGTCAGAGCCGAGGGGGACCCCGCCGTGCCCGCACTCAATGGGGTGCGGCAGGGCCGGGCCAGGCCGGGGCCAGAAGGGTTTACGAGCGAGTCTGCAATTGGAGCCCCCGCCCCCTGGTCCGAGTCCGGTCCGGCGCGGCCCCGCGCGGCCCGCCCCGCCAGCCCAGCGAACGATTAGGAAGGCTGACAGCCAATGCTATTTGGTCCAGTGATTTGTCATCCTATCCGGGGCGGGGCGCGGGGCGGCTCAACAAGTCCCGCGCCGCGCTGCACGGCTGCACACACTTTTCTTTGCCGCGCCTCGCTCGCCCCGGCTTGCCTTGCCTCGGCACATACTCGGCGTTGTAACGTCTCTCGCCTCATTCTTTCATGCGAAATTTTGCGGCCCGCTGGTCCGGCTGATCCTCATACATGTCATCAATCTACTTCCTCGGATCTCTGACGTGTGGTTGGTGCGCACGAGGCGATGCGTTTTTCGTTAGAGTTGGACTGATTCTTCCGTGCGGAGCCGCTCAGCGCTCAGCCCGAGCGCTGACCGTTCGGGGTAGGCGGGCGTATGTGAATTGTCCGACCTATTTTTGTCCGGCCTGCTGATTCCCCTGAAATCCTAGAGGGCGCTGTCCGACCTGGATTTTGTCCGTCCCTGGAGAAGGAATGTATCATAAACGACCAGGCCGGAGCACTCACCGAAAAAATTGAACAACAGCTAAAATTTATTTTTAGAAAAGAAAACAACAAAAATAAACGAAGAGAAAGTGTGGAAAACCGCAACTTTCAAGTTAAGAAGGGGTCTTCTAATTTTTCAAACTTTTTTTCTCATTTTCAAAAATGAAGTGTAGCTGTTGTAAATTTTTTTCGGTGCATGCTCCAGCTTAGTCGTATGATACATATCCCTCGGACAAAATCACACAGCGCTCTTTCGGATTTCGGGGAAATCACCACCAGGTCGGACAAAATTTGATGAAACAATCCAGCGGCACCGGGGTCCGCGTGGCAGCGGAGACTGCTGGACAGCAGGAAAAGGGGGGGGGGGGGGCGTGGTTGCGCGGGGCGCGGCGAATGCGTGAGTGCGGGTTATTTGCGGGCAGAGTGAGTGAGTGCGCGGGGCGGGGCGGGGCGGGGCGGGGCGGGGCGGGGCGGGGCGGGGCGGGGCGGGGCGGGGCGGGGCGGGGCGGGGCGGGGCGGGGCGGGGCGGGGCCGCGGACTCTGCTTTCGGGAGGTACGTTACGGGTACGCCCGAGTGTGTACGCTCGTGGTACGCCTGGATCCAGGCGAGGTAACGCCCGGAGGTAACGCCCGCTAGGCCGCCACCGCTCCTCCGCTCGATGCCGGCGCGATGCTCAGAGAGGTCAAGCAACTCGCCCGCTGCGCCCTCCCCCCCCCCTCCTCCTTTACTCTCTCACCTCCCTCTCACCTTTCCCTGTGATACTCAAATAAGGGGCCGGGCCTTGCCGCGCTGGGTCCTGCTGGCAGCATGCTGGGAGTGGGGCGGGCCGGGCAGATCGGGAGGCACGGCGAGGCGCCGAGTCTGATGAACCCCGGCAGCGTCGTGGTGAACATCAGGGCTGATGGCAAAGTCTGGCAAGACACCGAGGGGCCCCCAACTTTGGTCTGTCGGTGTACCGGGTATTTCTTTGAATGCGTAACAGTGTTGCGGGTTTGACTACCCTATTCGCCCGTAAGGCGCCATGGCCCCTGAAGCCCTGGCGAGTATGCAATCCCGCAACACTGTTACGCATTCAAAGAAAATTGGTACATATGATGCAGGTTTCCTGGGCTTCCTTATGAGTCTTCGTGATGGGCTTCCTGGGCTTCCTAGTTTTTTGTTCGATTGTTGTACTCGCTGAGATCTAGTTGGGGTTGGGGACCCCTCGCAAAACACATAGTGACCATCATCCGCTGGGGCGTATAGTCTATCTGTCTCAGTCGCAACCATAGTGGTTTATAGACAGCCTTGACGTGGTTAAATACCCACTACACTACAAAGACTCGCACTGGTTTATGAGACTGACAGCAGACAGCTGATAGCGCCCTTAAACCGATTAAGCGACAAAGCTTTACAAGAATGTTTAAGTAGACAGGACGGCCCCTCCTCAATTGTTGTGCCGGCGCTCTATGAACTTTGACAGCCACTTGCCATCATCTTCCACCTGTCGATGAACCAAAGCCGCCCTGCGTTATTTTCAAGTAAAGTTTTGAGGTCTCTGACGTGATTACGCCGCGAAAAGTTTTAGGTGTGAAGCACAGAAGGATAGTTTTTACACCAAATAACTCTTGGAGGAAAAAAAACGGGGGGTTGGGAGGGGGGTGGACCACTTTGACTTTTAGGTGTACGTGGAATATTTTACAATATATTCCATTAAGATATTTAGAATTTATTCTAGAATTCATGGACAACACTACTTCGCGCATGGAATCTCGACTCAAAAAGTTTTTTACACTTTCTCTGGCGTTTTTAAGCCTGGCGAACAACGCATCGAAAGCTATGGTGAAAAGTTTTTTTGAGGACCGATCGAGATGCTCTGCCTTTGGGACTTTGACAAAAAAGACAACTTGGCGCATGGAATTTTTTCAACTTTTGACTCCACAATTTTTTTTTACGAAAGATACACCTTTTTAGGCCTTTCGAAGCCTGACGAACAACATATCAAAAGCTGGCGAAAAGTTTTTTTTGCGTACCGGTCGAGATGCACTCTGGTTGGGACGTTGACAAAATGGACATGGACATCTTGACGACTCAAAAACAAATTTACGAAAGATGCACTTTTTCATGTGACTTTGACTGGTCCTCATAAAACTTTTCGACAGCTTTCGATATGTTGAACCCCAGCCTTTAAAACGTTCTAAAAAGTCCATCTTGCATACCAAACTTTTCGCGCCCATACTGATTTTTACTCGTTCTTTATCACCACCGCTCTCCTGAGTGGTGAAAAGAACGAGTATTGTTCTCGGTTGATTGTGTAACCCTTAAGTGATTCCACTTTCATCTCAGATCTCACAATATACCTACAGGCATGATACTTATACTATTATAAACTGGAAATGCTGATCTTTATTCCAACAATGAACTTTTTTTTTCAAGTTCTTAATAGTATTGTTTTGAGAGATCGTAACAAATTTTGTATGTTTTCATTATAAGTCCATAACCCAGCTAATTAGTGGAGTTTTCAATTTCAGAGAGCACAATACCCTGCGACATAAAACTTGTACTAGTCTGAACTAGAAACCTTCGTATCTGAATTTAAACAATGAACCTTTTTTCACGTTTCATAGTATTATTTTGAGAACTCTTAACAAATTTCGTGCTAGTTTTCATTTTAAGTCCCCGAGTCGGCTCTCGCTCCTTTATGCGCCCAACAATCGGACCCGAGCCGACAACGTCCGAGCCGAGCAAAGGGCGAGTGTCCCGGGAAAAACTTCCCCTACACACACTAACACAAACTGAGATGAAAATGGACTCACTCGACTCACATCACGTTATACACTCCTTTGTTGGACAAACTTATGTAATGAACGAGTTCCATACTTATCACAAAATTCATTTCATTCTGTGTCATTCCACGCTCTCTAGTTTTCGAGGCATCCCCTGACGGGTAAATAGTTGTTGAGATGGTCTTACTCGAGGACTTGTTGGCGACATAGCGGTGTGCTTGCGCGTGCACGGACGCCGGGTGTGCCGCGCCGCGCCGCGCCGGGAGAACGGGAGAACGCTGAGGCCGAGACCACCTACATAGATTTTTGGCGCTGATTCTTTCTCCTCTCGGTCGGCGTGTCGTGGCGTAGCGCTGTTCGCTGTTCGGCGGCCTGCCCGGCCCGGCTCGGCGTGGCCGTGGCTGCCGCAGCCGCCGCTCGGCTCAGCTTGGTTCGGCTGGTTCGGCTCCGGACTCGTCTCTCGTCTCCATCGTAAAGTGCCGAACTCCCTCTCGGCTCGCCTCGCCTCGCTCGCTCACTCCTGACTCGCTCCTCGCTCGTCCATTTCCAGGCTGAAGTCTTGGAGATTGCCGCGCCGCCGCCGCTGTGCGTGGCGTGCAGTGGCGAGGCGTGGCGTGGTGTTGCCGGTGTTGCGCCCCTCAGCCCCTCCCCTCCCCCTCCCCTCCTCGTCCTCCGGGCGTCCCGGCGGGCGTCCTGGCGGGCCAGCTCAGCTCAGCTCCAGGAGATGATGCTATGCTCCGCTCCGGGCGGCCAGCTCCGGGCGAGACAAGCCGCACAACAAGACTCCTTGGCCGGCGCGCCAGGCGCGACCCCCGCCCTGCCCCGCCCCGCCCCGCCCCGCCCCGCCCTGGGCCCCAGGCTCCAGCTCCCCGCCATGGCCCCATGCCAGCCCGGTGATGATCCCATAGATGAAAGCGAGAGTGGAGCGAGTAGAGAGTAGGGCAGGTTAGGGCGGCGACGGGCTGGGCCGGGCCGGGCCGGACAGGTCGGGTGCATGGCTGTTGGGGCAGGTAAGGGTCTGGACTGCATTCCCCGGGGCAGGAGCAGAGCTGCAGGACCGGGTCCAGGCAGGGCGTGGCGGGGCGGGGCGGGGCGTGGCGGGGCGTGGAGGGACGCGGTGGCCCAACTGGCCTGCATTGGACGCTCGACTCCAACCACGTGACCACTCGTGTCTGTGAGTGTGTATGTATGTCCTGCGCGGAGCCACGCCGCTGTACGGTCCGAAGGGACCCACGTGACTGCCGCGCTGAACTTGAACTTGGGTCTCTGCTGCGTTCCACCTGATTCTGTAGACGGCTCCCGTACCATACATCCGTCCTTTTCGTACCGATGGCAGTGTCCTTTATTGCTGCGCACGGTAGTGCCTCTCTTGACACTCTTGAGCTCGACAGGGACAGACATACGAGAGCGCTCCTCGAAACATATCGGCTGCAGGGGACTTTTCTCCGCCGTAGCAGGGCCGGTCGATCAAGATCGTGAGAAGGCGAGGAATCGACGCCGTGGGTACCACCATACCACTGGCGGCGCGGCGGCGCAGGCCCGGGCTGGTATGGCGTGCCGAGGCCCTAGCGAGGGCGGGGCGGGGCGTGGCGGGGCGTGGCGGGGCGTGGCGGGGCGGGGCGTGGCGGGGCGGGGAGGGGAGGGGCGGAGAGGGGCGTTCGGCAGGCACCACCGAGGCATGGTCACGAACTCTCACAGCGTTGCCAAAAGCGCGGCGGCCGGGGCGCGGGGCCCTGGAGCATCCGTGCTGCGGAGCGAGCGAGGCGGAGGAGGAGGGGAGAGGAAGAGCGGAGGCGATGGAGCTGTAGCGCGCGCTGGAGCCGGAGGAGGAGAGTGAGAGAGAGAGAGAGAGAGAGAGAGAGAGAGAGAGAGAGAGAGAGAGAGAGAGAGAGGCGTAAGAGTAGGCGGCGAGAGCGAGAGAGACGGCCGTTTTGTTTATCTGCGTGTGATTGCCCTGGCGGCTGCGCGTCGTCTTTGTCTGACGGGACGGGACAGTCTGGCGATGCCGAGCCCAGCCGAGCCTTCCCTCTCCTCTCTCCAGCACGGCGCGGCACGCCCCTGGCTCATCGGCAGCCCGCCACACCATGATCGCCAGGAGAGGGCGCAGCCGTGGCCAGCCTGGCCAGCCCAGCGGTCTGATTCCGAAGATCGCTCTCGCGCCTCCGTCCTCCGTCCTTGTCGCTCACATCAAGCCATCAGGCCCTGCCATCCCAAGCACGGCGCACCTCCATAGGTGCGACAGGGACGGAGGCACGAGAGAAAGGGCAGGCGGGCTGCATTTTCAGGGGAGGCTGTTCTTCGTGCCGTCCGGTCCGCTCCGGTCCGCTCCGGCCAGGCGTCAGAGGGAGACGGCGGTGAAGGCGCCATGAAGCCGTCCCGGCCCCCGGCCCGCCATGAGGTGAGGTCGTCGACGTCTTGTCTTCTCTGCGGTGACTAACGCCGGGCCGGGCCGGGCCCGCCGCAGCCAGCTCATGAGCCGAAATGTGTTTCGTGGCTCCACGCCGGCCCCGCCCCGCCCCGCCCCGCTGCCCCGCACGTGCCCGCCGGCTCCTCGCGGTGCTCCAGCCAGCAGCGGCGGCGGAGGGAAATATCCTGGAGACGAGACGCTTCCCGAGCTGTTGCGGCCTCTGAAACAAAACGCCAGGAACGGTTAGATGTAGGTAGGGGCGCGCAGCCTGGCAGAGGGGGAAACTACTACTCTGAAATTTTTGTACACCTCGTAATTCAGAAAAAATCAGAGAAATTTGGGAAAATTCAGAGGTATTCAGGAGAATTCACAAAAATTTTCAGAAATTCACAAAAGAATCACATGGAAATAGCTTAAGTTCGACCAAAAATTCTCAAAAATTGGATAAAATTCAAGCAAAAATTCAATAAAAATTCACGTAAATTCACAAAGATTGTACACCAAAGTTCAGAGTTGTTTTACCCCTGGGGCCTGGCCGAGGCCGTGCAGGGGCTGCTCTGGGCGCCTCGAGGTCGGCGAGCTGCTATGCAGCCCTGTCCGAGGCCCTGCAGGGAGATGCCCCAGGTCGGCGTCCTGCCTGCGTTTTGGCCCGGTTCACGTCCACGTCCGCGCCACCGGCAGATGTATCTCGTGCCGGCCAAAGGCGGACCTCAAAAACGTCCCGGCCGTTGTGAAAATCAAAATGAAACACGTGAAACGCCTGGGAAACGAGACAAAATAAAATGAGACGATGATGCCGGTCGCGGCACGCCACGCCACCTCACGAACGACACGGAGCGCCCTGTCCGCCCCACCCCGCCCCACCCCGCCCCACCCCGCCCCACCCCGCCCCACCCCGCCCCACCCCGCCCCACCCCGCCTCACCCCGCCCCGCCCCGTCCCATGCCGTGCGCCCACCGCGCCGCGCCGCAGGCCCCAAAGACTTTCGTGCAGCCAATTCAATCTCGAGGAGACGAGGGAAATTATCCCTCATCTCAATTCTCTTTTGTTCTCTCTCTCGCACCCTCCTCTCTACCTCCTCCTCTCTCTGTCTGCCAGCCGCTCTCACGGCTCCGCCCTCTCTCTCACTTTTCATTGCTTTTTGTGCGAGAGGAGCCGGGTCGACCGCATCGCGTTGGAGGAGCCAGCCGCCGCCAACCGCACACATTCGGCAGCGGGCCTTTAAGACATGGTAATATCACCGGTGCGGCAGGTGCACTGGCTCTGAGCAGTGTGTGAGTGTGTGTGCGTGAGCGTGAGGGCGCCAGGAGGGGTGAGACATCGCGATGGTCAGGAGCTGCAGCAGGATGTCCTCCGGCCTCATACACTTCGTGTCTTGACGCGTTTAGGTCTCTGCGTGAGGTGTTTGCACCCTCGCCCCTCCCCGCCCCGCTCGCTGTGTGCCGAGCTGAGGTTGTCGTGGACGGTCGTGGAGCTTACACGAAAAAAAAATAGTCCTCGGAACTAACAAATTAGCTAATTTGGAGATAGATAATCCCGAATTCGCTGTAGCAGCTAAGAGTTGGCTGCCACAGTCAAGAGTTAACCGGAGCCAACCGGTTTGCTCTGACAACTAATCGGGTGTTTCGCTGTTAGGACAGACCGGTTGGCTCCTGCAGCTACAGTTGTGGCAACTAACTCTTGACTTTGGCAGCCAACTCTTAGCTGCCACAGCGAATTTCTCGTCTATCCCAAATTAACCTAATTTATTAGTCCTCACAGCTAATATTTTTTTTCCGTGTACCTGTAGAGACGTTCCGTCTCTACATAGAGGCAAGCCGACCGCGGTGCGCGGGAGGACGCTGGCCCTAGGTTAGCTTAGAATAGGGTTTGAATCTGCCGCGCAGGTAATAGCGTTGGCACCCCCGGACGAGCTGCAGTTGGCAGCACCAAGCCCGCCAAGGAGACGGTATTGTCTCCAGGCGCGGCGTCTGCGGGGACGAGCGGGTGCACCGAATAAAAGGTGGGTGCATCCCTTGATCGTGGTTCAGTCTTGACCAGGCAGGTGCCGCCGAAGGCTCTGCCAGTCAGCGTAGGGACTGGTCTAGGTACTATCTTTTGAGTGAATATATCCAGTAACTTTATTGCTCGCATTGATTTCTCCATATACTCGCTGCTGAACCCGGAGTCATCGCCTCCCTATCCTCTAGCTGGTGATGGTCTCGGCTTTTGCCTGATCGGCCTCCCAGCCATCGCTACCGCTGCGTGTTCGGCCTCGGCTACGGCTTGATGGTCACCGCGGCCCACCGCTAAACCTCCATCTGATCGGCCTCGGCACCTTGCCTGATGGTCTCGGTGGAGCTTCTCTAGATTCCGTATAATCTTACGTCTTTTTCACCACGACAGTACCAATGCCGGGACTCTGCAGTCTGATTCAGGAGAGCGCTCACCTCGCTCTGTCTGTCTGTCTGTCTGTCTGTCTGTCTGTCTGTCTGTCTGTCTGTCTGTCTGTCTCTTTCTCTCTCTCTCTCTCTCTCTCTCTCTCTCTCTCTCTCTCTCTCTCTCTCTCTCTCTCTCTCTCTCTCACTCACTCACTCACTCTCTCTCTCTCTCTCTCACTCACTCACTCACTTATACGCGGTGCACCCCAAAACGCGAGAGAGACAGAGCGAGGAAATCGCTCTCTTCCGAATCAGTCTGCGGTTCGGGATCGTTCCACGGCCGCCCTAATGGAGCTGGAGCAGTTCGCACTACGTATCGGCGAACTCTGTCCGTCGCGTCGGGCGGTCCGCCCCGCCCCGCCCCGGCCCGGGTCCGGGTAGTGCTCACTCTCTGACTCCTTGCCCTGCCCTATTGTGCGCCAACTGACACATGTCATGTCACATTCCTCGGCTTATATCCCCCCCCCCCCCCCCCCCCCCCTCAATCTTTAGATATATTTTTTCTTCGCTCTCATGTCGCTCGACTCTGACGATGCGACGGGCCTGCATGGCCTGCAGGCAGCCAGCACAGCGCCTTGTGTTATTGTAGGTTTGCCTCCTCTCCTCAGTCAGCCTGGTTCGCGGCCGTCACGTCCATCTCGGCGTGGTGCAGCGCGCAGCGCGCCGCAGCGGAGCAGCTGTGTTTGGCTGCGTTGCATCGCCATGCTGCGCCGTGTCGCCTGTACGAGGCGGGGCAGGGCGGGGCAGGGCAGGGCAGCAGGGCGGTCATTCAGATTTTATAATCCGGCTCGCCGGGCTCGGCCCTGCCCACCCCCTGAGCGCTCCAATCCACCGAACAAAAGATGCAAGGCGATCACCTTTCTTTCATTATTTGTTCTGATGATACTTTCCTTTGCAGGACGTTCGCCCACAAGTTGGCATCCGACAGCGGAGGGAGGAGCGGATGCATTTATTTTTGGGGCCAACACTGGTAAAACAAATGTAGAATATTGCACACCAATTGGCGTGCTTTTCAAATGTGCAAACTTTGCACACTTCCTGGTGTCGAGCAAAACTAAACATCACGAAGTGTGCAAACTTTGCACACTTGTCAAACGTCTAAACTTTGCACACCACGTAGTGTGCAACATTTCGACACTTGGTATACCTTTTGCTGTACTATGATTAAGAATTTTCCACAACCAAGTGTGCAAACTTTGCACACTTGCCAAACGTCGAAACTTTGCACACCACGTAGTGTGCAATATGTTTAAACACCATGAAATGCGCAAAGTGCCAGGAAGCACACTTTAAGTGTGCACTATTGCACATTTGTTTTACCAGTGAACCAGTATCGAGGTGAGTTTTTCGAGTTGCTGCGGAAAGTAGGCAAAACACATTCTAAGCAATAGAGGCGGGCTGCATCGCCTCCTGCTTAGGCAGCATGCACGCACCAATGTTATGACGTTGCCTAGAAGGCAGGCGCCGTTGGGGCCCGCCTATTTTAAGCTACTTTTTTCCTACCTGTATGGGAACGCAATATTATATCTCACTCGCTCTCTCTTTCTTCTCTGTACTCCAACTCCCTCTTTCTCTCACTACCCCGTAATATCTCCGAGACAGGGGGTGGGTGCGCGTGCGGAAGAGAGGGAGGGAGGGAGGGAGAGGGCGAAAGGGAATGTGAATATGAAAGCGCGAGGGAGAACCTGTCGCCCGAGCTGGACCGGGCCGGGCAGGGCTGGGCCAGGGACAGCGCTGTCCAGTTCCCCTTGAGCTCCCTCCTCCCCTCTCGTCCCCTCCCCTTCCCCTTCTTTCCGCCCCTTTCTCCTCGTCTCTCTCTCTCTCTCTCTCTCTCCTCTCTCTCTCTCTCTCTCTCTCTCTCTCTCTCTCTCTCTCTCTCTTGCTCGCGCGGTATAGTGGACGCAGCGCGCGGCGCGGTGCCTCCCCGGCCTCCTCCTCCTCCTTGATGTGTGAGCGCCGCGCCACGCCGCGCCACGCCGCGCAGCCCCGCACCACCGCCACCCCTTCCTTCTACACGGGCGGGGCGCGGCGGGGCGGGGCGGGGCGGGGCGGGGACGGAGCGGGCCCCACTCTCCCTGCTCTACTCGGCATTCATAGGGAGGTGGACGTCGTCCCTGCCCTGCGATGACCCCCCGCCCCTCCCCTCCCCCGCTGACACGCCCCCTCTGCCGCCGCCTCCACCGCCGCCGCATCGATTGGCTTTGGCCCCGCTGGCCACCCACTCCATATTCGCCCTCAAGTTCGCCCATCCCATGGCATCCCCGTCCAGGAGGAGCGGGAGGGGTGGGAAAGGGGCCGGACGGAGAGAGAAAGGAGATGCAAGGAGGAAGAGCAGACGGAGATGGGGGTGGTGAGAGAGGGAGAGAGAGAGAGAGAGAGAGAGAGAGAGAGAGAGAGAGGTGAGAGAGAGAGAGAGAGAGAGGTGAGAGAGAGAGAGAGAGGTGAGAGAGAGAGAGAGAGAGAGAGAGAGAGAGAGGTGAGAGAGAGAGAGGTGAGAGAGAGAGAGAGAGGTGAGAGAGAGAGAGAGGTGAGAGAGAGAGGAGACGGAGAGGAGGAGCATTGCAAGATCGTGCGGCCGGGCCTGGACGGGCCCGGGGCCAGGACAAGGCAGGCACGCCGCGATGCCTCGCGCTCCGGCTCGGAGCCACGCTGCTGGAGCACGCAATGCACGCCGGCACGAGGGCCGGGCTGGGGCACCGCACCGCACCGCACCGCACCGGGTACAGTAGACGGTGATGAATTTGGAAAGCCCTGCCACGTCCTTCCGACTCGGCTCGGCTTCGGGCTGGCGGGGCGGTTTCCACAGACGGATGGAGAGAGGAGGTGGGCCACGTTCAAAAAAAAAAAAAAAAAAAAAAAAACACTACTACAAAGAAACAAATACACGAGGTCCGCGAAGAGGAGGGCGTAAGGGAACGAGCGAGAAAGAGAGAGGAGGTCTTTAAAAAATTAATCGAGCCACTCGGCGGGCTGAGATCGTAGTAATCCCGGGGCTGGGCGCTCCATCGCTCCGGCCAGGCTCCGGCCGCCGCGCTAGGCGCCAGGGGCGCAGGGCACTTTGTGAGTAAAAAGTGAAAGGTGCGCCTCACCTCACCGCCGCCCTGCCGCAGCCTAGTCGGTTGAAGGGGTGGGCGTGGGCAAGGCTCGGGGTAGGGCGGCCGCCACCCGGGGCAAACTTTTTCTCCCGCCGACGACTACAGCGGAGGAGGAGAGAAGGGGGATGGCCATGAAGGAGACGGGGGAAGGGTGGCGCAGGGATTGCGCGAGGGGAAGCGCATCGGCGGCTGCCGAAGGGTTAATTTTTCGATGCTGCTGAAAATCAGAGGCACCAACCAAACACCCCCTCCTCCGGCGCTCCGGATCGGGTCGGTCAGAGTGCGCGGCGGGGCGCGGGGCGCGGCGCTGTGCGGAGCAGTGCCGAGAGCGAAGGGGTTATCTGAGAGTGTCCTGGCGCCTGCCCCTCCCTCCCCGCTCTAAGATGGCCGTCCAGGGCGCGGGGAGGGGAGGGGTGGGGAGGGGAGCGCGGCGGTCGAGCGGGAGGGGGCAGGTTAGGGGGTGGGCCGGGCCGGGCCGGGCCGATGTGGGCGGATGGTCAGGCGCTAGCTGGCGCTAGCTCTCTGCGTATGCATGAGGGGGAGGGGGAGGGGCGCGCCTCGCCTAGCCTCGCCCCGCCTCGCCCCGCCTCGCCTCCCGCGCATCTCTCTCCTTCTCGCCCCTACTGTCCAGACCCGATGGGCCCGGCTCGGCCCGGACCGGCACGGCCTGGCACGGCACGGCACGGCCCGGGGCTGCTGGGACGCACGGGACGCAACGGGACGCCGCGCTCCGCCCCGCCGCGCCCCGCCGCACCCCACCCCGCCCCGCCCCGCGCGGCCCGCCTCACCCTCCAGCGATTCGATCGCCCCGGTACGCCTTGCCCGCGCAGCGCCACGCCACGCCGCACCACGACGGCCAGCGTCGTCGCCACGGCGACCAGCGGGGACAATATTCAGCCGGACCACCACTATATAATCCTCGCGTGGTGCTCCCCTCCGGCCGCTGTGCCGCGCTCGCTGCTCTACCGACACCCAGCTGCAGCTGCGCGCTCTCGCAGCTGCCGGCCTTCCACCTGCAGCCGCAGGACGCCGAGATTATAATGGAAAGCCCTTGAGGTTTTTTTTCCCCTCGGGGAAGGGTCCGCCGCCTGGGGGTGGTACTCGGGCTGGAATGGAGGCCTGAAGTGCTCCCCTGCTCATTAGACTGAAGGTGGGGCGGGCGGGGTGGCCAGCCTCTTGGCTCGCACGCGCCGAGCCGCGCCGCGCCCTCGCTGCCTCTGTTTTGTGTCGCCGCGGGTGTCCGCGACCACGTGACCTCCTCCTCCTCGTCCACACCTGCAGCGGCCCGCGGCGCGGTGCGGCGGTGCGGCGGCCACTTCCTCCTTCTCGTGCCGCAGAGCAGCCCCCAGCCCCGCCCCCGGCCCCCCGCCTCGCCGCTCCACCCTTTTCGCCCGCAGGACGACGCGGCCGCGGGCGCGGGGGTGTGGTTTGGCCGCGGGCCGGGCCCGGCGCGCCGCGTTAGCAGGGATCTCCCCTGCGGATATACGGACGAGGCGCTGCTTTCGCAAAAGTCAATATTGATGTAAACTTCACACGTGTTGACTGAAATAGCACGCACTGGTTACCCGCGCGCCCCGCCCCACCCCGCTCCGCCGCGCCGCCCCGAACCTCCCTCTCCGTGGCGCAGCCCTCATCCTACTCCCCACCCCCTCCTCCTCCTCAATAGTGATTTTTCGAGCGCCTTGTTCAACTATTCCCCGTACTTGTGGGCTCAGGCCACGGACAGCACACCACCCCTCCCCGCCACCACCACGGGCCTCTCAGGAATGTGTCGGCTGAACCCGCAGAGGCGCGGGAAGGGAGGGCCTCCCCAGCGGCGCGAGGCCCGAGGCCCGGGGCCACGGAGGGCCTCCAGCGGCACCAGGTGGGGACTGGGAGCCCGCCACTTCATGGACTCGGTGTGGCCCCCCTCGTCCCCCCTGCGGGGTATGTTGATGGCAGTAGCGCGGTGACGCAGAACAGAAGTCCGAGCTGGAGGTAGTTCCAGTTTCCATCCGCGGCTACCCCTGTACCTCCCTGAGGTCTGAGGTGGCCTCGGAGGAGGCTGCTCTCCCTGCGGCTTGGTGGCGGGGCCGCGGGAGTCCATTGGAATGCCGACTCCGCGCCTCTGCCTCCAGATCCGGTCCGGTCCAAGGGAGCGTCGCCCAGAGCGTCGCCCAGAGCGTCGCCAAGGAGCACGGGAGGGAAAAAAAAATCTTTATTTGTTGATCTGTATTCCGGTCCTGATCCCGCCCCTTTGTTTGGAGAAGGAATGTGCGAACGAAATGCAAACTCGTGTGTACTCGACCATTGGGCCCGGGCCGGCCCCGCGCCGCCCCGATCTACTTGGACGGACGGAACGCGGGCGCAGCGCAGCCTCGTCCTTGCCTTTGCGAAGAGGGTGGGGTATGGGGGAGGGGTGCGAGACCACTTCACCCCCCCCCCCCCCCCCCCCCCCCCCCTCCCCTCCGCAGCGCACTGCCGCGCCCTGTCCAGGAACGGTGGGTGCGGGGGAGGGACGGCGACGCTCCCCGAATACGTCAACAGTCGACAAGGCGCCTGGAACTGGGAAGCAATTGGATGCCCGAGGGGAGGGCCTGAGCTTGGCTGGCCAGGCCGTGCCGGACCCCGGGACATCCAAGGACATCCGGGCCGCGCCGGGCGGGGAGGGGGAGGGGCGGGGCGGGGCGGTGGAGCAGGGGCGGAGCAGGGGCGAGTCTCTTTGCATGGCGCAGCGGCGCAATCGGACGTGCGAATGTGAATGTAAATGTGAATGTGACTCAAACTTAAAATACCTCTCCCGCTCCTCCTCCTTTCCTCCTGTGCGCGCGCCTCTGCCGCCGCCCCTATTCCAGATTCCTTCCAGAGCGAGGCCCTCCAGGTCCGGGCCCAGCTCCAGGCGAGGGCAATGCCCCCCCCTCCCCCCCTCCGCGCGGCACGGCACAGCACGGCCAGTGACGCGTAGGACTTTTTGCGATCGCGGCGTGTTCGCGGGGTGGACATGAAATATTTTGAATACTTCGAAATAGATTATAACAATAGTTTACAATAGATTATGATTAATAGTTGTTCAGTGTGGTTTTCTTTCTTCTTAATTTTTTTAAATAGAATATGTTTAGGAAATTGATTGAATCATTTTGGTAGAGATGGTATATTTTGGGAAAAGATAAAGTATACGATGTGATCAAGTGATCATCAAAGTGGTCCACCCGGACCACCCCTGGTCCGGTTCTCCTGGTGTTGGCGCTCTCTGTACGGCGGGGAGGGGCAGCCGACCCTACTCCACCCGTGCCCCCGGCCGGACCGGGCCCACGCCCCCGCGCGGCCTCCCGCCCCACCACCTCGCCCGCCGCGCCTTTTCCTCTTGATCGTGAACTCTTTACTCCGATTTTCCGCGAAGGAGAGCTGGCTGGGGGTCCAGCGCACGCGATGTCTCGCCCCGCCCCACCCCGCCGAGATGAGATTGCCCGGGTTCCGACTAACCCGGCGCTAAATAATTGCACGGGCCGCCATTCATAACCCTATCCCGAACGGGGCGCCGGTCTGGGCGGGGCGGGGCGGGGCGACGTGTATCCTTTGAGGTCCTCGACGCGGCGCCGGCGGCAGTGCCCGGCCCCGCACCGGGGCCCGCCAGCTGTCTCTCAAGCGCCAATCATACGGGGCGACCACAAAACTCACCGCACCCCGCCGCACCCCGCCACACCCCGCCACACCCCGCAGCGCCACCCGGACGATGCACACGGGACCCGACACACGACGGCGGCGGCGGCCTCGCTTCGCTCCTGCCGTCGAAAGAGTTGTGCGCAGCTCCTTCCGGCGTATCCAGGACTCGCACACGATACTGGGAAACAAGGAGTCTGGCCGCCCCGCCGCGCCCGCGCTCCAGCCTCGGCGTTGTGCAGCGGAAATGCCAGCTCCGTGATTGGCGCGGCGGCGGCGGCGGCTTGACCCGACGGCCCGGGCCCGGGTGCGGCGGCACGTTCTCAAGGCGCTCCGGCGGGGCGGGGTGGGGCGGGGCGTGTCGCATTCTTCTCACTGACCTCGAACATGACTTTCCTGTAGATACAGGGAGTCCGAGAGAAGCTAATACTGAAAGTGTTGCGCACTTGAGGGGCGGTATCGCGCCTTTGCACGACTAGAGCGCCTACTCTGTAAGTTGTGACGCACATCCTGGCAGCCCGTGAGGCGGGGCGGGGCGGGGCGGGGCGGGGCGGGGCGGGGCGGCATGGCGCCGCCGCCTCATGACGCGCCCCGCGGCGGCCCCCTGGCGGAAGCACGCGCGTCACGTGAGGTCAGGACAATTACCCCCCGTCCCGTCGCGCCGCCTCTTTATTCGCTGTCCCCCTTTTTATTTTACTCCCCTACTCGTGTCTATTTCACTCTCTCTCCTCCTCCCCGCGGCGCCGCCGGCTCCGCTCCGGTCCCCCGTGTGAGGCGGCTACCGTGCCGACGCTCTCGGCGTCCTCGGCGTCGCGCCGCCCCGTGTGTGTGTGTGTGTGTGTGTGTGTGTGTGTGTGTGTGAGCGCGAGCAGCTACGAGGTGCGCGGACTGACGCGCTTATCACCCCTGCGCCACGCTGGTTACGGTCCGCCCCGCCCATTTGTATCCCCCCGGTTCCCGCTGTTCTCAAAATAATATGTGTAAAGTAAAGCACCTGCCCTGCCCTGCCCTGCCCTCCCCTCCTCGTCCCTCACCCTACCCGTCTCGGAGTCATCACCTGTCCGTTCCGAAATGCAAATGCCGCACTTGTTGTGCTGTAGCCCCCGTATACAAAACCTCTCTTCCCTCTTTTATCCCGTTTGACGCATTCGGAGGTAGTTCTAAAGCGACGGTCGGGACTGGGCGGGGCGAGGCGGGGCGGGGTGGGCCGGGGTGCGCTTGCTGGCCGCGACCTCCCCGAGGCGACTCGACGCGACGCACCGCATCGCTTGCCCTTTCGGCCCGCCGGGCGGGAGGTCGGCGCGAGATGCGGCGGGTCACCACGCCAAAGGGGTAAGTGTCGGACCCCAAAGATGAGTCAGAGTGTGCAAAGAGGACGGGGTGGAGTGGGGGTGGCTGTCCTTGGGTGTCCAGCAGCGCCGGCCCGGCCGGGCCCCACCCGAGTGGACATCCCGCCCATTCATACCTTATGGCGCCTTATGGCCCGTCCCGCCCTCATTACGCGTACGCACCACGGCGCCCGGGGCAGTTTTAATGAGTCGCGGGTTCAAACGCTCACCTCCTCCTCACCACTTCCCTCAAAATCTTCCCTCCAGGGGGTAGGAGTGGGGGGGGGGGGGCGTATTGCGGACCGCGGACCAACGATGTGTTTCTGGGTATTTCAATAAGGTATGTCCTCAGCATAGTATATCGTATATTTCGCTGTATTTCTTTGTAATAGTCCTTTTACCCAAAAATGATTTTCGACATTTTGGGAAATAACGGTCTTTTGTTCCCAAAAAATATTATTTTTTATTCAAAATGCCAGAAAACGAAAATTATTTGGAAGCACAAGTTATAATCCGATCACGTTGAGAATGTAACTAAATTAAAGAAATCTAAAAGCAAGTCTAAGCTCTCCCAAAAACCACAGCTTGTCATTGCGCCGTCCATGAGAGTGCGAAAAAGCCTAAAGCAATTTTCGTCGCCCATCCTGAGCAGTGCGGAGCGTGTGTCACTGGCCGATTATGTTCTATGGCGTCAATTTATGCTTCCACTCTCCGCCTCATTTCTGTTTCTGAGACTGATTCGCTCCCAGCCAAGACAGTCAGTCAGCCAGTCAGTCACTCAGTCCGTCACGGGTGTTCCCCCGCGGGGGTCATTACGGTGCCTGTCCGCCCCGCCCCTCAGCCCTCCTCGCCAACCCCCTGACAACATGACACGACGCTGTGGCGGGGCGGGGCGGGGCGGGGCGGGGCGGGGCGGGGCGGGGCGGGGCGGGGCGGTCTTGGAAGCGGGAGGCGTGGCGGCGAAGCGCGCCAAAAACCGTCGTGGTGGAGGAGGCATGGCTGGCGGGCACTGGCGGGGCGGGACCGCAGCCTCCGCTGTGAGTGTTGAGGTGAGGAGGAGAGCGAGAAGAGAATGATTCTCAGAAACACGGGGGCCGTACGGCGCGAGCCCCGCCGCGACTCTGCCGGCCCGGGCTGGTTAGGCCGCGGCGGGGCGGGGCGGGGCGGGGCGGGGCGGGGCGGGGCGGGGCGGGGCGGGGCGGGGCGGGGTGGAGTGGGGCCTGGCGAAGGGGTCCGACTTCATTCAGGAAACAGGTCTCGGCGCTCCGCCGCAGCCAGCAGCCAGCTTGCCGGGCAGCACGGGGCGGGGCGGGGCGAGGTAGCCACACCACCGCCGGCTCGGGCCCCGGTCGGCCCGACGCGCCGGTCAAAGTCGGACGTTTTTGCATGGAAACAGAATGAGGGGCGGACGTGACTGCGACTGAAAAGAGAAGAACATGCGCGTATTCCTCGGAAGAAACGAAAATTAAGAAAAATTGGCGGCAGCGCGCGTGGGGCTGTGGGGCTGGTGCCGCGCATGGGCCGCGCTGTCCTGCGCTGACCGGTCCGGTTTTATTCCCTAGCCTCCCCGCTCTATACCAGCGCCCGCCGTGTCCTGGCCCCTCCCTGGCCGCCGGCCCCGCCCGGCCCCGCCCGGCCCCGCCCGGCCCCGCCCGGCCTGGCCGCACCGCCCGGTGTAAGTTATGGCAAGTTTATCGATCAGAGCGGCTCCTCGCCGGGCAGGGCCGACCCGGGCCGCGCCGCGCCGCGCGCCGACGCGACGTGAACATATTCCTCCGCTAGGGACTCATGGATACGGTGGCAATAGCGATTTTCCTCCGTCCCACCCCGCCCCTCTGCCCTCCCCACTGCTCCCCCTTTACTGCGAGTAGACTTATCGGGCGTGATACCGCGGGCGCCGCCACGCCTCTCACCACCCCGCCCCGCCCCGCCCCACCCCGCCCCGCCCCGCCCCGCCCCGCCACTGTCCACCCTCCTCTCTATAGCGCGCCGAAGCCCCTGCCCTGCGCCCCACCCTGGCCGGCACGTCCGAGAAGAATCTGCTCCCCATTTTCTATCTGTCGTCAGCACAATTTTTCTTCCCTGTTTGTAGCGCATCTCGGAAGCGCGCGGCGCGGACGGTCCGGTCTGGTCCGGTCCGGCGCTGTCCGCGGTCCGATCCGGATCCGATCCGATCTCCAGAACGAGCGCGGCCGTGCTGGGTCCCGGAGCCCCCGACCCGTCGAACCGAGTACATGACGCGCATCGGTACTCGGAAGAAGAAGGTGCCGCTGCGATGCGAAGGGGCACCTTCTTGGCGTTGATCAGCAGGTTGCGCCTCCTCCCCGGCCCTGGCCGGCCCGGCCCGGCCACCGCGCCTGGAGCGAAGGAGCTCCGCGCCTCGCCTCGCCGCGCTGCGCCGTTTGCACTCCGCTGGACGCGGATCGAAGCCAATCAAATTGGCCAACATCCCGCCCTGCTCGGACCCGCCCGGCCCCAGCCCGGCGAGGCCTGCGCTGGCTCGCTGGCGTATTCAGAGAGGACCTGGCTTCGCCGCGGCGGCGTCTTCGCCTCCCCTCTTCCCCTCCCCTCCCGTCTCCTCTTTCCTTCCCTGCCAGTCCAGTGACTGGACGTGGGCCTGATTGTGAACGGCGTCCCCCCATCCCCTTTCGACTTCCCTTCCCTTCCCTCCCCTCCCTTCCCTTCCCTTCCCTTCCCTTCCCTTCCCTTCCCTTCCCTTCCCTTCCCTTCCCTTCCCTTCCCTTCCCTTCCCTTCCCTTCCCTTCCCTTCCCTTCCCTTCCCTTCCCTTCCCTTCCCTTTCTTCCCTTCCCTTTCCTTCCCTTCCCTTCCCTTCCCTTCCCTTTCTTCCCTTCCCTTCCCTTCCCTTCCCTTCCCTTCCCTTCCCTTCCCTTCCCTTCCCTTCCCTTCCCTTCCCTTCCCTTCCCTTCCCTTCCCTTCCCTTCCCTTCCCTTCCCTTCCCTTCCCCTCCCTTCCCCTCCCTTCCTCTCCCTTCCCTTCCCCTCCCTTCCCTCCTCCCTGAACGCCTCTTCGTCCCGGGCCTTGCCTGCTGGCGGGTAGGGATGTGCTGGTGTGGTCGGGCGGGGCCCCGTGGTAGCGCAGCGGTGAAACTGGACCTCTCCTGGATGAGATGAGACCTCCTCTCTCTTTAATTCTTTCTCTGACTCTACAATTATTCTTCGCTGGACAGTGCTTTTTCCTTTGAATATCCTTAGATCTCTTCGATTGCAACGATGCGCAAAGTCCGAGGCAAAGTCCCATCGGAATCGGAATACAATCCCATGCACGCGGGTACGGCCGCGTATGGCGGCTGGCTACGTTATTTTCTCCTCATCTTTGGTGATAGGGAGAACGTGTGTACGCACTACGCACAGTACCCCGCCGCGGGCCAGGCCGAGCGTGGGCTGGTCCTGGACTCCGGTCCAGGCTCGGGCTCCAATCACTCCAGCAGCCCGTTCCACTCCGTTCACTCCTTCCCCCGCCCCGCCCCGCCCCGTCCCGCCCGGCTCCCGGCTCCCGTCTCCACACACTCGTCCACACCACTCTGATTCCCCAGACGCCCCCGCCCCTCGCGCACTCCCCCATCGCCCCGCATTAGACATGCACGACGAAATTCGCCCGCCGTCCTCTCCTCGCGTGCGCGTCCTGGTCCTGCGCTTCTCGCGTCGTGGACGTGGCTGCCGAGGACATTGCAGGACGGCGCCAGTAAAGGGGAGGATGGGATGGGCGAGGAGAGTGCTGCGCTGCTGACGTCCGAGCTGGACGTGGCGCGGAGCGAGCGGAGAACCATTCTAATGCACTCCTCCGCGACGGACTGGTTTTGTGAGGTCCGCGATGCCCGGCGATGCCTGCCGATTGGGCTGCGTTTACGGTGTTCAGAGAGTTTCTTCGTCATCGCTCAAGCTTATCAGTCTGTCGAGCACAAGACCGGGCTCGTGGACGGCAGTGTGCGGGGAATGCGCGAGGGGTCCTTCACTATAAATTCAAGCGTACACGACCGATTTTTTTTTCTGATTTTTTTTCAGATTGCCCTTGATTTTTACTGATTTTTTTTCTGATTCTTACTGGTTATTTCTTATTTTTAATGATTTGTTCTGATTTTTACTAATTTTTTTTACTGATTATTTATCTGATTTTTTTTCTTGATTTTTACAGATTTTCTCCCGATCTTTCACTGATTTTTTGAGTGAAAAACCCCTCGGAGGATTGCCGCCGCGAGGGCTGCGTGAGCGCCTGCCCGTTCGGCAACTCGTCGGCGCAGGCTTACAGATGTTGCCTAACGGGCAGGCGTAGAAACAGCCTGCTGTGTTCTCCTAGACGGCTGCGGCGCGCATTGAATGGTGTTTTCCTAAAAAAAAAAACACACTGTTAAAACCTTGCGAACAATCGTTGCAAAGAAATTGGATGCTTCGCATTGCGAAGAAAAATTTCGTATTACGCTCCGCAAGCTTACGAACTTTTTACGCCTTACAAACTAAATAGTTCGTAAGTTGCGAAGAAATTCTTCGCAATTGCGAAGCAGCCAAATACTTCGCAATTTACGAACTATTCAGTTTGTATTAAGAACTTTTTCTTCGCTAGGTTTTAACAGTGAAAAAAATTTAAGGTAATACTGTGGTGTACGCTGTCTACTTTCCAGGCACTATGGAATGAATCAAACAGCAAGATGCATTTCTTTAGTTTACTATTTAAAAAGATGCTTTTGAAACAAAACGGAGCGTCTTTCTTGACCTTTCGCTTTTTAGTATGAGTTGCATTAGATAATGCGCGTTGGAGTGCAAATAAGGCGAAATAAGGTTCGTTTGATTAAATGACCTTTCAACCCCCGTGAGCGCATTTCGTGGGGACACACTCGCCCGAAGGGGAAATAAGTAGCGAAAATGGTGTACACTTCGTGCGATAATGGACCGGAAATGGGTCGGAAATGGCTGTTAATGCTGAAAATAGGGAAAATGTGTGAAAATGCGCGAAAATGACTGGAAATGCATGATAATGGGATGGAAATGGCCGAAAATGCCTTAAGCAAAAAATAGGGCAATGCATGAAAACGTGTGAAAATACACGAAAATGAATGACAATGTATGATAATGCATGGAAATGGCTGAAAATGTGTGGAAATGCATGAAAATGTGTGGAAATGCGTGAAAATGTGCGGAAATGCATGAAAATGTGTGGAAGTGCGTGAAAAATAGAAAACTAGGAAGAATGAAAATGAATGAAAATGGCTGGAAATGGTTGGAAATGATAATGCGGTGTACACTTTTCTCCAAAGTTATTTCCCCCTCGCACTCGCCGTATGGGCGGCGAGTTGGCTCTCTAGCGGCACCTGTCGGCGGAACACCCTCGCCGTCACGAGGTCCGGGCGAGACGCTGCTGAGCATTTCGCGGGAACACCACCTTCGCGGTCGAGAGGTCCGCGCGAGGTGCTGCGTAGCATTTCGCGGGAACACTCTCGTGGTTGAGAGGTCCGTGCCGTGCCAGAGGTGCTACGGGGCATTTCTCTGGAACACCCTGCTCGCCGTGGAGCGCCACGGGCGCGGCGGGGGGCGGCGCCGGGGTACGATCGCTGGCAGAGGCGCTTCTCCCATTGCTTCCCCAGCCCGGGCCCGGGGCGCAGGCGGTTGGACAGGACACGCCTCGTCACCGCCGCCGGGCGCCGGGGGCCGGCGTATTTGGCAAGAGAGCTGCTCGCTTTGAGAGGCGTGCCTCTCACCCACAACTTCGTCCTCAGCCGGGGTGGGCGATAGCCTGGACCCGGGCCGGGCCGAGCCGGTCCCGTTCGTTTTGATCGTCCAGCTATATGCAGCACCTTTAATCACGTCACGTCGGCCCTGCCCTCCCCGCCCCGCCCCGCCCCGCACCGCCCCGTCTCTCTAATTATCCCGCACCCTATCGCTCTGCCTCGCTGTCGCCGTCTCTTTCTCTCTCTCCCGCTCACGCGCGCCCACCCCCTCTCTCCTTCCCCTCCCCCTTCGCACGGCTCTCCCGCTCCGTCTCTTCCTCTGACTGCTGACGGCTGATTACTGATTACGGGTTGCCTGCTGATTACGGGAACCACAAAGGGCTTCTCAATCAAACAGCGCCTTGCCGCCGCCCCCACCCCCGCCCCCACCGCTCCACTTGCCCGTCACTAAGTAAAACCCCTTCCCCCCGCTACCCCGTCCACCACCGGCGGCGGCGCGCCCGCGGCGCGCAGTGGTCCAGCTTAGAGAGACTGGAGAGAGACAGTCAGTCTCTCTAGCCCGGCGCCATGTGAACTGGCAGGAGGGGGATGGTCTCAGGGAAGCGGGGTGCAAGGGCCTAGCATTCTTAGAAGAACACTGTAGGGCAGAGGGAGAGGATGAGGGCGGGGGAAAGGTGAAGGGCAATGTTCGTCTCGCCCGAGCCGAGTTTTACGAGAGAACCTACTGTGTTTGAGTTTGTCTCTATGAATACTGGGAGTGTTCCAAGCGAGAGGGAAACAAAGCGGAATATAGGTGTTCACATTTTGAGCATTTTCGTAAATTTTTATGAATTTTCTTGATTTTTTCCTGAATTACGATGTGTACAAATATTTCAGAGTTGTTTCCCCCTCAGCTGCAAGACTTTGGCTCGAAAGGAAATCTCCGGCGGTGAAGGCCTCGAGATTCGCGTCAACCACTCTAATTGACCAATAGACCCTATTCGGTCAGGGCAGGGGAGAAGAAAAAGGGAATTCCTACCGGAACCAGTAGTCCAAATAAGCACTTTTTCGAAGTTTTAACCATATTGCTGTGCTTGGCTGTCATTGGGAACCTCCTCAACAAGTTTCATTTCGGATTTGCGTGGGTATTTGCTGAGATTTTGATACTGGTTCCGGTCCTGATTTCCTTATTTATTCTCAAAATTCCGAGACCGAATAGGGTTTATCCTTCAACACGGAGCGGAGGGCCCGCCTGGATGAATAGCTGTGATTCGCTCGCTCATGCGACACTCAGGCTGTCGTCGGGCAGTGTCTACCGCAGCGCAGGGTGCCTCTGACTGACTGTATCGGTATACGTGCTGGTTTGCAGACGCGCCGCGGAGACCGTCCCCGTCCCGTCCGCTGTGGTGTTTGCCCCGTCTGCGGACGCGCGGCCTTCGGCCCTTCGCCGATAGGAGTGTGTGCGCTGCCTGCGCTGCGTGGCGCCGGCGGCACCCCTGCTCCGCCCGCCCCGCATGCCTTTGTCGCTCCTCATCGAGCCAATCGAGGCTCTGCGCGCGCCCGCTCCCGGCCCAGCGGCACCAGGTAAGCGGCCGCACAACCACCATGCGCCCGGCCGCGAGGGCCGCGTCCCGCCCCGCCCCGCCCCGCCCCGCCCCGCCCCGCCCGACCAGGCCCCGTTGAGCTTTGTCATTGTCAGTCTCTGATTTAGCACAAACGCCGGGTAAACTTTCCTTTAAGTCGCCTTGCCTCTGACGAGAGTTTGCTCACAGCCTTTCACCTCACCCCGCCCGCCCGCGCCCGCCTCTCTCTCTCCGCCCTCAGGCCGACGACGTGCCGCCTCACTACGAAAACAGATGATAGGAACAAGATACCCCACGCTCTAGATACCAAAAGCTGTAGTCTTGGCGACGGAGGGACAGGAAGGGATTTCCGGGCCGAATCGCTTATGCCGAGGATCCCTGTCTCCCTGCACACCAGCTTGTCTTCGTCATTCAGATCCGACGCAGGTGCGGACCGGGGGTCGCCTCGCCGCTTGTTTTCGCGGGGGTAATATTTCCTCCAATTTTAATTGAATTCCTTGCAAAACTACCGAGGTCCCCAAAACCCGCCTGCTCCACAACCGGTCGTAAATAAATCATTTGGCGCGGCGGCGACAAGCGCTTTTACGACGCTGACCTTCCCGGGGACGCCGCCCGCCCCGCCCTCCTCGGGGACTCTTCCACTCTTCCCTAAGCATGACGGAACATTTTTTCTCTCACTTTGCCGCGGCTCGCGCGCGAAAGTGTACCGGAAAAAGTTGGGTTAATTACGCGGCGTCGTTGCCTCGCTCACTAGAACACATGCGTGCCTCGCCGCCCCGCCGGGCCGGGGCGGGCCGGGGCGGGCCTTACCTCTTGCTGCTCATGCTCCTCTCACCTTCACTTCGCTCATGCAATGGGCTGGGCAGATCATGGCGGGCGCTAGGCGGGCGGCTCTTGTGGCTCGAACTTCCCTCTCTCCACCCCGCTCCGCCGACCCAACATCTCTAACCCCTCACCTGCCGCTGGTCTGGTGGTACCGGGCCGGGCCGGGCGGGGCAGGGCCGAACTGCAGGTCATGTCAACATACCCTCCAAGGTGTTTGAATGTTGACTTGAACCCTGTGCTGCCGCGCTCGTTCTCAACTAAGCTGAAGCAGCTCGAGCAGTTCGAATACTTCCTTCTGCGAGACCTGTGTGTGTGTGTTTTTTCGCCCCCTTCACGTGCGTGTTGTTCTTGCCCCACTGATGTAGCCCACCTGAAACTGCCGTTAATTGATGGTCGTAGGTTTTAATCTGAGTGCTTTTTATTTACCCTCTCCTTTCGCAGAGAGACTAAGCATGGTTCACTTAAAATCAAAACAGCTGAACTTGTTGGACTTTGCTCCCTCTAAAATTTGTTTTACTGATCTTTTTCTGAAACATCAAGTTTTACTTTTCTTCTTTAGAGCTGAATTAATTTTTGTTTCCTGTTTCTTTCTTTTCCCCCCATTTTTTCTTTCCCATGTGTGTCCTCGTTTTTAAATAAAGGCACATGTGCTTTGAAAAAGGGCTTATTGTACAACGGGTGAATAAGGAAATAAAGTTTCGAGCAAAATTGCATTTAATGTCTCTATATAATAACAACTCAAACATTTAGCTGCACTATATTTTCATTGGAAGAGTCAGTCAATAGATCTATGGTTTACGGACTTAACATTGAGGTAGCTGGGTTCCAATATGTACAAGTCAGGCGAACTAAATGGCAGCATTGCAACCACTAGTACGTAACTCACAGTCCAATACAAATTCTTTACTTTCACAATTTCAAATCTAAATGTACAATGAGGATGGAATTTTTATAAACCAATTGGCACAAAGAGCTGCCTCAGATAAAAATTAACATTGCACTGTGGGCAGCTCAAAGAAAACAGCCATCTATCTATTTTCCTATTAGAGTTGTAACACAAATTGACTATCGATTAATATCAACACTGATAACACCTTTACATTTCTTCTGTAAACAAAAACAAAAGATCCCGCTGACTGGGAAAAATCAAACAATCTAACCAAAAATCGCGGCCAAAATAACTATACAAAACATATCAAACATAACATCAACAACGCCGTGGAATGTCTGGTTGTACATAATATAGCATATTTACATTACTTTGAGTCAAGAAAAAAATATCCTTTAAAATCTTGTCATAAAACATTTATTAGTTCTTGTCATTTGCTCATAGTTGAATACTAGAAGACATCGCAAACACTATGTACCTATCTCTTTATCGTATAAAATTATCTCTTGTATTCTAACTGGTATCCAACTGGCAATTGTTCAAGTGTGAAGCTAAATTCTGATGGCTGCTCACATATATTTACAACAAATAAAAACAAAAACGTCATCAGTCTTAAAACAAAATAAAAATTCTCATCCATCAGGTCACTGCTGTCTGCGTTTGCAAATGTGTGATGTCACAGTATCCTTAATTCAGATTGACTTAGACCACGGACACAGGCCGCGCAAAACAATTTTTTTCCCCTTTTTAATGGATAAGTGACAAATACAAAAAAAAAAAAATGGAGCTTACAAGAGTTAAACCCGTTGCGTTCCATATGGCACAAGGTGTACATGTGAGCTAGTTTACTATGTCATGAGACCAAATCAAATGACAAAGTGACAATTTAACTTGCAAATCAACTTAAAACATGGGCCAGACGACGAGCGCGTGTAGCGCAAGGCCGGGGCGGGGCGGGCGGGGCCGGGCGATACGAGCTAAAAAGGAACCATTTGGGCAAGTCAAGCAGTTGCGTCAAGAGGCCAGGAGGGGTGCGATGAGGTGCCTCTGCCTGGCGTCGCGTCACCGTCAGGCGAAGCTGCGCGCACACACACACACACACACGGGACAGGACGGGCGAGGACGGGGCGGACTCCTGCCGCCAAGCTGTCCTCATCCCCCGACCCCACCACCCCACCCCCGCGCCCTGCCCTGCCCTGCTCTGCTCCTGCCCCGCAGCTCCGCGCCCCGGCGGCCCGCCTGGCCAGAGCCGACCGACAGCCGACACGGCTTGGCTGTATCGGCATTTCCTTAGCGCGGTGACGCCACTCGTTCTCAGAACTCACGTACGCACACATACAGGGTCACACATTCACAAGACACGTGTAGAAATAAAAGGCCAAATTAGTAAGAACAAGAACAAAAGCGGCCACGAACTATTAAAACATTGCACATTAAGTCTGAGATTTTTAAAAAAAAGGTTAACAAATCTGTGATTAAAACCCGTGTTAAATACATCTCCTTGGTGCCCGCTTTAGAGACACAAATGAGCATAATGGAAAAATATATGACAAACACTGCATTAGATATGTCACTCCTCAGGGCAGGTACATTAATTATTCTTGATATCAGTAAATTCCTGATTTGATATGATACCCATATTGATATAATTTCACACTGCTTTAAACATCAACATTTCATTCAGTCTGTAAAATAAATTGAGCAGATTATTGCTTAAAGTTGGAAACCTTCATCACACATTTCACGCCCCCTCATACATCCCACAAAGACTGGCGTAACATTTGAAACTTAGCACTTCATAAAGTCAATAAATTAATTGCAATTAAAAATGAGATTACATAAAAACAATTTGAACTTGAAACTAGGTCAATTAACAAAAGGCGAGGAACATTGAAAAACCTGCGTGAACAGTCACGAGGAACAAAAGGAACAACTTAACAGATATCAGAAACCTAACAAAATAATGGCCCATAACTTTCAAAAATTTGGCACAATTAATAAGAACAAATCTAAATCAACATAACTGGGAGAGAGCTTATTGCATTGCCCCATCTGGACAGTCACACCAGCATCAGCTTCAAACAAGTCCAATTTGCCCTGAATACACTCACAGGGACTAATAAAGAACAAATCACTTCCTTTTCACTGGATAACTAGAAAGGGGATCACGCAGAAATTTGGTGATGGGCTATCACAATGGTATTATTTCTGTTTCTGGTATGAGTCTCAGTGTGTTTTAACATGTGGTCCTTGCGAATGAATCCCTTGCCACATACATCACAAGCATACGGCTTCTCACCCGAGTGAAGGCAGAGGTGTCTTCGCAGATCAGTTTTGTGATTAAACTGCTTCGGACACAACTCACATTTGAATGGCTTATCACCAGCATGCTTACCAAGGTGCTCTTTGTACAGTACCTCTGTTTGGAAGCGTTTTCCACACCGATCACATTTGAATGGCTTGTCTCCAGCATGGAAGCTCTTGTTGTGCTGCGTGAGATAGCAAGCTTTGTTAAATATCTTGTCGCAGTCCAAGCACTTGTGGAAGCCGCCCTCTGATATCATGGACGACTTGAACACCAGGCCGCCGCTCATGTTGGTGACCTTGTCAGAGGGTGGTGACTTGCCCTCCGTCGAACTGGATATCACGTTCACGTTGGTGTCTTCGGAGCGAGGCCGCTTCCGCCGCTTCTTGACGGCGTTCTCGTCCATCAGCTTCCGCTGCAGCTCCTTCTCCCTCATGATGTCGTCCGTCGAGGTGGGGTAGTCGGGCGGCGAGCGAGGCGGCTCAATCTTGAGGGGGTCTACTTCTTCGAGCGGCTTCACATCTTCAGTCATGCTGAGCGAGGCCATCGAGTACGAGTTGGAAATCTTGAGGCTCAATTCGCTGTTCGCCTCGGGCTCGGGTGCGCTGGGCTGCGCCGACTCCAACGTCGTCAGCTGGGGGGTTGGCGCCAAGGCTGGCGCCCCCATCCCGCCGGGGGGACCGGCAGGCTCGCCCTCGGGGGCGTGTGGCATCATGATGTTGGTGTCCATAGGGACGGGACTTAGCCCCCCCACGTTCTGTGACGCACTCACTACGTAACCACCGTAGCTGTCCACGCCGTAGGCCGGGTACTGCACCAAGGTGGACATGGGCGGCAGCACCGTGCCCGGCGGCTCCAGTGGCACGTTACCAGTAGTACTGGTGAGGTGGTGGGGGTGGTGGTGGCTGGTAGATAGCGTCGTTGGGATAGAATCGTGGGGGGGCAGACCGTTTGGGTAAGCCGTCATCGTAGTATGGAGGCCGCCCATCGAAGAAGGGGGCGGGTGGTGGCCCCCCGGGCTGTGGCCCATTGAGGTAGGCGGGATATGCTGGAAATGGTGCAGCGGCGCCGGTTGGTGGATAGGGTGCGGTGCCGAGAGGTGGGGCGGCGGGAGGGAAGGGTGCAAACCCACCCCTAAAAAAGGATGCTGAGTTGGTGAAGGCTGAGCCGGCAGCGGGCCCAGACCCGGGTGGGGCTCGTGGTGGTACGGTGACATGGACAGCAGGCCCCCCGATGCCATCTCCGAGGGACCTGCCAGCCGGTTTGGGGGACTCGCCGTAAGTTGGTGGGTTTGGTGGGGCGGCGGCATGTGCTGCATGGGCTGCTGCGGGGGTGGCTGCTGCGATGCCGGCGGCAGCCCGGGGGTGGTGCGTCCGAAGCCGTTGCTGTGGCTGGCGTCGTCGCTGGGCGAGGACTCCTCGCCGCCGCCGCTGCTGGGCGCGGGGCTCGCCGATGAGTCCAGGTTGACGGGGGTGGCGCGCTTGCTGCCGTTGGTGGCGGCGTGCTTGGGGTCGCGCTCGGGGTGGTGGTGCGTACTCACGGGCAGGGTGGCCGGGTCGGGTGCGCCGCTCTGCTTGACGGCGTTCTTGTGCAGCGTCGTGTTGTAGTGCCGCTTGAGGTGACCGGAGCTGGTGAACCACTTGTTACAGGCCGAGCAGTGGTAGGTCTTGGGGCGGCGCGCCTCGTTGGACTTCCACGACGCGTTGCCGCTCACCTTGCCGCCGCCCTTGGTGTGGACGGGGCCGCCGTCCAGGGCGCCGCCGGCCGGGCCGCCCGGTGACATGGGGTTGGCCGAGGAGGAGATGAGCTGCTGCGGCAGGCCGCCGTTGACGCCGCTCACCGCGCTGTCGGCCACGGCGTTGAGGTACGGCCGGTGCTGGTACTGAGGCTGCACCTGCATGCCGTAGGGCGGTCCTCCAGGACCGCCGGGCCCTGGGCCCGGGCCGGGTCCATGCCCGGGGCCC